>VFIW01000040.1:0-385820 GCA_006386115.1 Globisporangium splendens | reverse complement strand
AGTACATGAATGTCATCACTCTGTACTGATTAGTACATGTGAACAACATTCTGCACTGATCAGCACAGAGAGCGCTCGTGATGTCGTGGGATGACGTCACATGTGCATGTGGGGATTGTATTACCGTAATCCCTTTGTTATTTGTCTCTCCACAATGCAGAGTGAAGGTGGTGTGTGGCACACAAGATCTGGGAACAGATCCACCTTCATGTAATATTCGTCATCGGAAATAGTAGATCCAACACCTCGTTTACATTGATGTCGAATCGTGGAATTCTGTCATCTTCACTTTGAACTGGAACACCGAGCTTCCTGGATATTGCCGCGCTGTTCCGAACTGCGTTTTTGCCTTCTCCGTTAAAAGACTCCATGCTTGGTCGTGGATGGAGCGCATTTAGGCGGGCATGACCTTAGTCGCGGGTTTGTATTTGCAAGGTTGCATAGCGTAAGTCTCTGCTGCAGGATCTTGTAAAAAGCTTTCTTTGTAGTCGATGTCGTAACTCTCGGTCCCCAGCGGTATGTGGAGGCGTCCGCTGCGATTGGCGTCGTTCTTACGATATCCGATCACCACACCATATTCCCAGCGCTCTGACTGACCATTTAGACGATGCGGTGTGCACACGCAGCTACCCACGTAAGTGCCGATCCCCGAGCTGGCCACTTCATAAGGTACAGCTCGGAGGATCAATTCGTCTCGCGACAGAGTATTAGAATAGGCAGCATATCCATTCCAACGACCATTGTTGAGCCTCTCCACGTCCTGCATGCTTGCATTTCTGCAATGGGCTAAGGCTGCCATTACATGCAAGGTGGCTCTTGTGTGTCACACACCACCTTGTGGAAGTGCATTGTGGGTGCGAGGATATTGGGTGAAACACATAAAAGTGATCCCCACATGCACAGGTGACGTCATCGTCTGACGTCAGAGCAATCTATGTCTGAGTTGAGTGTTGGTCGCTCGCAATCATTGAGATTCGGCGTGATTACGCACAACAGTACTCTATACACGTGAGTGATGGTTCCTACTTGGGAAACTGCACTGGTGATGAGACCGACGTGTCTCTGCCACCTAAAGTGAGTGGCTGTAGCCAATCACTTTGCAGGGAATTTTCCACGGTACTTCAAGTTCAAGTTTCTCGAAGATCCCCTGGGTTCAACCTCAGTGTACCCAAGGTTTTATATATCATATTAATAGGTTTTATTGTGCATGTTTAGGTTTTAGTTATAAAACCTCTAGGAGACCTAGTGGTGTTTTACATGTAGTGTCAGGAACCATAAGCTCATTTCAATTCAGTTGCATTTTTGCCAAGTTCCCCTCAAGTCTTCCTCTCAAGCGCAAGCGTGCGTGCCGTGTTTGAGGCTGTCTCGGATAGCCTCTTACACCTGGTAGCACTTTGTAGTCCTTCCAACGACCAAGTCAAGAGTCTGCATAGGCCGCTTGTGTAGCGTGCGCGGACATTCCAAGACCCCTGTCCGATTGTGAGAAACAATGGAAGGGATTGAGACGCCGATGGGCTCGATGCCTGGAGAGACCGTGGAGCTGACGAATGAGCATTTTCCTCATTTGTCGAGCCACGAGTGGGCAGCCCTCGAGCGTATGCGAGCGGTCATCGGTGAGGCGGCTGTGATCAGTTTGCTGAGGTCAGCGTCACCGGATGAGCAGAGGAATGCGGCTACGAGCTTCATGCATCACGAGATCATGAACACTCATCGACAGCCTGCAACTCCTGTCACGACGATGAGAGTGGCGCCTCTGAAGCTCGATGTATCTCCGTACCGTGGCGGAGAAAACGAACCTCTAGCGGGATGGTTCGTTGAGTTGGATGCAGCTATCACTGCAAGACAACTACGGGACCCAATGCAGCAAGTGTTGTTTGCGATGTCAAACCTTGCGGGTCGAGCGAAGAGTTGGGCGTATGGGAAGCGATTGGCAGAGCCACATTGCTTCTACGACCTGGACGACTTCAAGCGAGAGCTGAAGAAGGCTTTTGAGCCTCCGCAGAGCGAATTTCGGGCTCGCGCTGAGTTCCTAAAGCTTCGTCAGGGTAAATACGACCTACACTCGTACGCTCAACGAGCACGATACCTCGTGTCAAGTATCGTGAATGAGCCGATTGATGCCTCAACGCAAGTTGTGACATTCATGGCAGGGCTCAATGACGGTCCGATTCGGAACCAGCTGTTCCGCGAGTACCCCAAGACGCTGGATGAAGCCATCGAGCGAGCGATGCAAGAAGAATTCAGCATCAAGCAAGCCAAGTTCAACGGTTTCGGCCCTCGTCCTGTTCGACAACACGCAGTCACATACGACGGTCCAGAGCCGATGGACATCTCGTATGCCGATGCGACCGCTAACAGACAGCCACGCAATGACGGGAAGTGTTTCCGTTGCGGCAAGCCCGGTCACATCGCAAGAAATTGCAAGGTGTCCTTGCCAAGCCAGCAAGCGACACACGGTTCGCGATCGAATCGACCAGGCAGAGGCCGGCGATTCGAGCGTTCCCAACAGCCAAAAAACGGGAACGACCAGTAGGAGCGGGGCTCCCTACTGGGCGAACGAAGAGTTCTGTGAATGTCGTGGAAGCGCAGAACTCTTGCCCCGGTGTGCGCAACGCACATGAAGTTTCCGGGGGCGAAACAGATTGTGAGAGGTCGAGCAAGAGCAGACCTCCACAAGGTTAAGTAGGTGGTTTCAGAACCTATACGGGCTCTTGTAGACACTGGTGCGTCGAACAATGTTTGTCAGACACAGTGTGAGAAGGCAAGGTTTGACCTGCTATCTCGAACAAGGAATGATCGTTCGCTTGGCGAATGGATCGAAAGTGAGATGCCTAAGCGCGCTGTGAGTTAGGCATCGAAGGTGATGATATTTCCGAGGTGAAGACGAGTTTATCCTACTCGACCTCGATGACAAGTTTGATCTGATTCTGGGAATGCCCTGGTGAGAAGGTACCAACCGAGCATTGACTGGAAGAAAAAGAAGATCCGCGTCGACAAGCAAGTCGACGAAGACCTCAGCTGCCAGGCAGCAAGAGAGGTGATTTGGGCATATACATCTGTTGAAGATGTGTCTAATGAGAGTCAGGCGTGCGATGGCCCCTCACACTCAAATGACAAGCCCGTGAAGACCACTGGAGGTGGAGTAGTCAGGCGCCAGAAAAAGACTACTCCTGTAGCCAAGAGCGATGTGGAGTTCCGCTCTGGCAGGGTTAAAGAAGACAAGAAGACCGACGAAGAAGAACGAAGATCTGCAAGCGTCCCTGATCAAGACACAAGAAAGGCAGAAGATGAAGTGAAGCGACAAGAACAAGCCACTTCAAGCGAATATGTGAACGTCGTAGTCTACAATGAAGAAGGTGACAGCCAGATAGTGCGTCACGTACAAGTTGAAAATCCTCCAAGTCTGGCTCGAGAATTGATTTCCTTGCCGTTGATGAGCAAGAAGACGCTTAAGCGTAGCCTGGCGAAAGGCGAAATTTCGCAAATTTGTGCGATCGTCGATGAAGTTGCCGACGATGCCATCGACACTGCGAAAGTGTTAGATGAGAGGACACGGAAGGAGAGGTTCGAGGAGCAGTCGTGGGACGCTCTAAAGACAAACCCCGTGTATGGACTTGTCAAGGAATATGCGGACATATTTCCAGACAAAGTGCCGGACGAATTGCCGCAGGACAGAGGCATTCGTCACGAGATTGATGTACTTCCGGGAACGAAGTACTGTATCACGAGGCAATGGCCGCTACCGAAGGAACAA
This sequence comes from Globisporangium splendens, assembly GCA_006386115.1. Lineage (NCBI taxonomy): Eukaryota > Oomycota > Peronosporomycetes > Pythiales > Pythiaceae > Globisporangium > Globisporangium splendens. Next base: position 382,066 of record VFIW01000040.1, on the reverse strand, counting down.
GTCGATGCGGTCGACGAGTTCTTCGCGCAGCGACAGAAGGCTGGCCATGTGCGCGAGAGCAAGTCTCCGCACTGCAGTCCCACCTTCTGTGTGAAGAAGGCCACAGGCGGTTGGCGCATTGTTCACGCATTCAACAAATTGAATGATGCGACCATACCTGCTCAGACCCCAGTTCCACGAAAGGATATGATCCTTGATGGAATGGTTGGCAGCACTGTCTTTAGCGCGATCGATCTGAAAGACGGGTTCTATCAGATTCGAATGCGCGAGAGCGATGTACCATTTACAGCAGTAAGCACCCCTAGTGGTATGCTGTGGGAGTGGATGGTAATGCCACAAGTTCTGAAAAGCGCGCCAGCAACTTTCAACAGAATGGTCACAAATGTACTTCGTCCATTGAGAGAGTTTGCACCGAGCTACTTGACGACAGTTCGTTCATAGCAGGCCTGGAAGGAAGAAAGATGTCGATGTTCATCTGAACATCTTCGCAAGTATTTCCAAGTTATGCGTGAAACAAACTGTCGCTAACTTGAAGAAATGCATCTTCTTCGCCCGAGAGCACTGTATCCGGTTGCTTTGTTGGCAAGAATGGCCGGTTCGAGCGGTCCGAGAAGGTTCAAGGTCTATTGGACGATTGGCCTATTCATCAGAACGTCAAAACAGCTACGTCAGTGGCTGGGTTTGGCAACTATTTGCACAAATACACGCGCGCTATTGCGCGTTTTAGTGCAACCCCTCACGAGTCTTTTGAGAAAGATAAGGAGTGGAATGAGCGAGGCACGTCAGGAGCGTTTGCCGAAAGTAAAGAAGAGCTTAAGAGAAGCTCCTGTCCTAGCTCTCGCAGAACATGAGAAGCCGTTCCATGTAGTCTGGATGCAAGCGACTATGCCAGCGGGATGTGCATGAATTGCACACGAGATGGGGGCAAAGAAAGAGTGGTGTCGTATCAGTCACGACAACTCAGGCGCAGAAAGGGAACTATCCGGTCCATGCAAGGAACTTCTGGCCATGAAGTATGCTGGCAGAAGTTTCGAGTCTATTCTGGTGGAAAAGCCAGTTCGCATATTTACATTATCACGCATCACGCGGAAAGCTGTAAAGACGGGCCTCACCTAGCGCAAAGCATGCAAGATGGTTTTCCTCTTGCGCTGAGACAACTTTGTTGGACATAATAAGCCCGGCAAGTCAAACATCTTGCCGACGCCACTGTCAAGACGTCCGGATTATTCTCCAGAAGAACAAGAGTGACGACACGAACAGGAGCGTGCCGACTCGGTGAAGACGTCAACGCGATTGCTACGGGAGTGACAAGCACAGTCAAGAAGAGATCACTGAGGGATACAAGCAAGACGAAGCATGCCAAGAACTGATCAAGTATTTCAAGAATCCCTCAGACAAGGCACTCCAAAACCCCCCACCAAGAGCAAGATCGCGTGTTCACCGTTACAGCATGCACAACGAGCTGCTGTACTATACGGTTGACGAAGGGGATCCAGCGAGGATCGTTGTCCCCAACGACGAAGGTCTGCGTCATCGACTCTTGTACGAGTATCATGACGGTCCTTCGAGTGGCCATCTCGGACGTGAGAAAACGTTTCTCAACTTGTCTCGAGATTATTACTGGCCTCACATGTACAAGTGGGTTCGCAAGTATGTGCGTACTTGCGAAGTGTGCCAAAGAGTTAAGCCATCCGGCTCTACTCGGGCCCCACTTCGTTCATTGGCTGTCCCATCGGACAGTTGGAAGTCTGTGAGTATGGATTTCATATTTGAACTTCCAAGAGACAAACACGGCAGGAATGGCATCCTGGTGTTTGTGGACCGATTTAGTAAGATGGTGCATCTTACTCCGGTCTCGGATAAGATCTCGGCAGAGATGACTGCGAAAGTCTTTGTAGACGTGGTGTTCCGTCTACATGGTCTGCCCTCGGAGATCGTATCAGACCGTGACACTCGGTTTACGTCTAGGTTTTGGCGAACTCTGTTTGGCATTTTGGATACAAAACTATCCATGTCAACAGCAGCACACCCAGAGACAGACGGCCAAACTGAACGAGTGAATCGTGTCCTTGAAGACGTGTTGCGCAGTTATGCGACGTCTTTCGGAGAGTGGAGTGAGTTTCTCCCTCTCGCAGAGTTTGCGTTGAACAACTCCACGCATATACTCGACCGGGTCACACTCGCCATTTTAGGTGACTATGGCATCATCTCGAGGCCTGAGTCAATAATGGTGAGGGTCTCTACCTTTAAGTGGGGAAAGGGAATACGGATAAAAGGCAATAAGCCGCACAGTGTAGTATGACCTGAATGATGTGCCGAGTTAAAAGCAAACTTTGACTCGATGAAACCCCTCAACGACATCACTAGTCGTGAGGAACAGCAAGTCGATGACTTTATTGTGAGGAGACAAGCCGTTGTGAGGTTTGTTCGAGACGCAATCGCAAAGGCTCAGGATCTGCAAAAGGAACAAGCAGACAAGAGCGGAAGGAAGAACAAGCAAGTATATAAGATCAACGATCTTGTATTACTTAGCACGGCGAACCTGCCTGAACATGCAGTGTCCAACTTGGGAAGCTCGAAGCTTCTGCCAAGGTTCATTGGACCGTTCAAGGTGGTTAAATGCAATGGTGATGCCTACACACTAGACATTCCTAAACGCATGCGACTACACCCTACGTTCTATGTAGGTAGACTAAAGCCTTACCTTCCAAGTGGGTCAGCGAACCCTACAGAGCCTTTGGCAGACGATCAAGTCGATCCTGAAGTCGCTCCACCAGCTCGCGAAGAGTCTGCAACTCATCGTCATGGAGCTTCTTCTCGGCATAAAGGCGCTGAAGCACATCAAAGGACTCGTCCTTTATTGTCTCCAACGCGAGAAGGCGACCGTGATACTCCTTCCGAAGTGTCTCAAGAGAAACCCCTGCTTCTTCCACAGAGCGCAGTAGACGTTCGTGATACGCATCGCGAGCTTTCTCAGCCTTCTGGAGTCGTTCAAGCTCGGCTTGAATCTTCTCGAACCTCTGTTCGAAATGTGACTCCATTGCCGAACGCTGGGCAAGACCATCGAAGAGCAAGTCGATCTTCGACTCATGTTCCTTCAACCGGTCTTCGAGGCTTTCGCACCGGTCTTCGAGTACCGCGTTGCGAACTTCAAGAGCCTCGATCTGAGCGCGGTGAGCACTCTCCCACTTCCAGAGTCGCTCAATCGTTTTCGCGTTCAGCCCCACCTCCTCTGATCGATCATCAGGGAGAGCGTCGTTGGATCGTTGAGTCGATAGTCGATCATGAGGATCGATCGACTCGTCGTCGAGGAGAGAAGTCGTTGAACCGTCAACGCTTCTACAGAGTACGGTGGCTTGGCTATCCGCCGGACTCGGACACGTGGGAACCTCGAGAGACTCTTCAGTCTGATGTTCCCGACGTGGTTCACAGTTACGAACAGAGCTTGTAGTGCTCTCGCGAGCACTAGAACGACTAGAGCCAAGCTCTTTATGGTCGTTCTCGAGCGTGCCTCCTAGGTTCCCTAGCAAACGCTCGACAAGATTCTCGTTCTCGAGTCGGACAAACGTCTTCCACGACTCGAGCTTCGCTGTGCTGGACTGGCCAGGATCGTCGCTGCCGGACATCTTGCGCCAGAGGAAGAACAACTCCTTGTAGAACCGACGTCCTCCACGCTTCTTGCGAATAGCGGAGATGTCGTACAAGCCGGGAGTCGTCCGCTGCCGCTTCGGCTCGGGCTGTTCTTCGCGCTTCACTTGGTCGCTTGATCGCTTCATGGTCAATTGGAAAGTGAGAGCGGGTACCTCTTCCGAAAGAAGTAAAGTCCGTGATGGAACTTTAAGGGAGGGATGATGTGATGGGCTAAGGCTGCCATTACATGCAAGGTGGCTCTTTGTGTGTGTGTCACACACCACCTTGTGGAAGTGCATTGTGGGTGCGAAGACATTGGGTGAAGCACATAAAAGTGATCCCCAAATGCACAGGTGACGTCATCGTCTGACGTCAGAGCAATCTGTGTCTGAGTTGAGTGTCGGTCGCCCGCAACTATTGAGATTCGGCGTGATTACGCACAATAGCACTCTAGACGTAAAGATGATGGTTCCTGATTGGAATCCAGTTGGTGACGACGGCGACGTGTCACTAGCACTTGATATGAGTGGTTTCAGCCAATCACATCACGGAGAATCTTCCAGAATGTTCTCTTCAAGATTCTCGAGCGTCGTCTGGTTTAACCTCACCAAGTGTACCCAAGGTTAAAATGTGCACATCGTAGGTTTGTTTTGCATGTGTAGGTTTTATGCACAGAACCTCTAGGAGCCCAAGTGGTGTTTTACATGTAGTGTCATGAACCATAAGCTCATTTCAATTCAGTTGCATTTTTGCCAAGTTCCTCTCAAGTCTTCCTCTTCAAGCGCAAGCGTGCGTGCTGTGTTTGAGGCTGTCTCGGATAGCCTCTTACATGACCCCACGAAGAGCCCAAATTGTACAATTGGATGGGCGCATCCAGTACTCCTCAATCTGCTGAAGTATCCGAATGTTACTGTGTTCATCGACGGCACGTTTCGGTGCGTGCCACGCGGCTTCAAGCAGTGTGTAAATATGGTGGTGCATGATCCAGCTGCTGAGGCGTTCGTGCCAGCTTTTTACATCTTGTGCACTCCGCAATCTGAAGACACGCACTGGGACATTATCCATTTCATTTTTCAAGCACCCGACCAAAAGCTTACTCCAGCTGACTTCGTGGTCGACTTTGAGAAAGGATTGACCAATGCTGTCCAGACACAGTTTCCAACTGCTACAGACGTCGGATGCATTTTCCATTTTAAACAAGCGTTGCGCCGCAAATGCAAGAAGTGCGGTATACCTGGTGCAGAAGTCACAATTCCTATGAAGTCTGGCGTTCTGGAAATGCTCACTGTGGTCCACCGTGACCAACTTGCCATGGACAACGGTCACGCCAACCCACCAGCGGTGTTGTGGGTGAAGTGCAAAATCAAGACGCTGTGCCAAGAGAAGGGAATTGATTGCTCTCGTGAAAAATGGCGCATCTTTTGGAGGTACTTCAGGAAGACCTTGCTTGACCGCTACAGCTCCACTGTCTGGAATGTTCATGGACTTAATAACCAGCTCGTCGCCAGGACCAACAATCTGCTTGAGAGGTTTCATCGGGAGTTGAATGCAGCATTCCCAACTCCACATCCCAGCCTACCTGTGTTTGTTGGTGTGATATAGGATTATAACAGTACAACAGAATGTTCACATATTTCTATTGTTTTTCCGATTGGAGTCAATGGCTTCAACCAAGTAATGTGACAAAGTGCAGACTAAGCAATACATACAAAAAATGCAACTGATATGCAGGCTGTGCATATTAAAACGAGTACTCAAAGGAATAGTCAGGATCAATAGTGTCCTGGCAGCAGTGCTCCGCTCGATCGCTGGAAGAAGAATCTTCACTCTCAATGTTGGCATCGACATCATCTTCGTTTTCCAAATCAGACCAATTGTCGCCTGTATTGACCGTAAATTCCTCGTCGGAGTCGGGGAGTGTTTGGCCGCGATGATCAACAGCACGTGGCAGAACGATCATGTCCCTCGCCATTTTTTTCGAACGCCTCCTTGGAATGTCTACAAGCTTTTTGACATACCTTTTAGATATTGAGCACTAAGTGCGATATTTGGCCCGCGCAATGGGCTCATAGAGTGCCGTTACAAGGGACATGTGGAACACACAGGACACCGCATCACCATCACATAGACCAAAACAAGGGACAACGGCACACAAATGGACCCAACTGGGAGGATTGAACCGGGCAGTCAATCAGATAGGCGAGATCGCATCCACTGCTCCAGAATTCACGCCCAAAATTTAGTATTGTGTCAGGCGTCTGGATCAAATGATAGAGTTCATAATAAAAAAACGCTATCTAGTCAATAGCTGGAAGTTGCACCCATTATTCTTTTTGGCTTCAACATCCAAACTAATTTGATGTCCAGTTTTGATCATGCATCCGATCGGACCTGGTATTATGATCAGACAAATTTTTAGATCAAAACATCAGGTCCGTTCAAAATACGATCCATAAAAAAATCTACCTAGATTTCCCAATCTTGTCTTCGACATCTTTGGAAATCCTCCAGGTCCAGGAGGCAGCGGATGGGCACTCATCTTCCTGAATGAACGCAGCAATCGATGGGAACTCAAAGCATGCGGCTATGCGTACATGGGACCAGAAGTCACGAACAATTGGTGCGAATACAGCGCGCTGAAAGATGGCCTGGCATACAGTGCACACTACCTACAGCACTGTGAAGTCAAGTTGGAAGTCTTCGGAGACAGCCAAACGATTATCGCAGCCCAGAACGGGTTCTCCTCAATACGCCAGACCAAGTTGCAGCCACTAGCAGTTCGGGTAAACCAAATTATCGCCAACTTTGCGTGGACCTCCTGGAATCACACAAAACGAGAACAAAACAAAATGGCCGATCTTCTCGCCAACATGGCAATGATCTCCAAGAGTGCGAAGATACTCACCGTTGAACCACGGGGAAACGATCAAGTTCTTCTGTCCCAAATCGCAGCTCTACTCGGCAATGATATCGGTGCCATACCGTCGAAACTAAGAAACATCTCACTGTCAGCAGTGTTAATGAGACTCAGGAATTCTTAAACTGTATGTAGACCATAAGTTCAATAGAGTTACCTTCTCTCTCTCTCTCTCTCTCATTCTCCATTTTTCCCAGTAGAGCTCAAGCGGTCCAGTTCCAGCCTCAGCGGTCCAGTTTGGACCGGCCCATCCCAGGGAGAGAATCCCTCCTTCTTGGAGGCCCTGGGGTGGTGAGGAATGGAATGCACGATCACTATGAGCACGACTACGGACCCTATGTCGTGGTCAATCCGCCATGAAGCACAACTGCGACGACCACCAGGACGCCGCACTATTACCCGCTGTCTGCGACCACCACACCGCGCAGCACAAGACCCCCCGCTGATTGCGGCCACCACACCGCGCAGCACAAGACCCCCGCTGTCTGCGACCACCATACCGCGCAGCACAAGACCCCTGCTGTCTGCGACCACCACACCGCGCAGCACAAGACCCCCGTAATAGAGCCCACCGGCTCTGTGACTCGAGACGTGATCGAAGCATCGAAGCGCGACGTTCACCAGTGCAAGTGAGGCTGACAAAGCACAGCCACAACGTATACAACAACGAACAAAGCCATTTACAAAATGGCACACGAAGAAACTACAAATGCCAGAAAAACTAGAAAATGACGAAAAACCCGGACGCAAGTGTGAGAATGCTTGTGTTACGGCAGGATATGATAGCTGAGAACCCACCATTTCTCTTCCCCGGGAATCTTAAACACTAAGTTCAATAGATTCTTTATCATCATCACCTTCTCTGGCACTGTAGGTGTGTACAATGCACGACCACCACCTCCGCAGCCAAGGGGTTTGCTGCATGTGGTAGTATTCGCCAGCCTTTGCATCTACACAAGTATATTCAGATGCTGCCCTCTTTGACTGATTTGCTAGACCGTGTTGCATGCTGCGCCAAAATTAAGTGGTTGTGTGTCTGAACGCCGTAGTTGTCAAGCAAGATGCTCGTGGTCCCAATGTGCAACATCGCACACAGACGAGCTGACATATTGGCTGTGGCGTAAATGAATCGACAAGTACCAATGCCACGAACGCAACTAATTTGTGCGTCAGTACTAAGAACGAATAGGCAAGAGGTAAATTAACAGTATAAGCAGTGTGGCACATAACGATGTATCTATCTCCTACTATGTCATACGTTGTGTTTCTCATTGAATGCCCCTGCCAGTAAAGACATGTTGACCCTCCTCAGCCCTCGCTCTCTGTCGTCTGACGACAATTACTGAACTGTCACATCGCTTGCGTTGGCTTCCTCTGCAGCATACGCGGTGAAAGTGGTGTACCCTTCGGCACCCAGAGCTGGGTCAAACCAGTAGTGGTGCCTCACATCTCCGTTCAACGGCCAATCGTAAACAAATCGATCCACCAAGTCCGGGTTCGACATGAACAAGCGACCAAAACCCACGAGATCAGCACTGCCGCTACGGATAACGCCTTCCGCCGTGTCACGCGTGTAGCTGTTGTTGGCCACCACCACACCCTTGAATGCCTTCTTGGCGTCGAAAGCAGTGAGCAGGCGGCATTTGTCCGTGAAGCCAACACCTGGCAAGAAAGACCCGTCAAGGATCGCCAAGTACGCCAGACCGTGGCTGCTCAATTGCTCCATCACGTACGTGAACATCTCAGGGTTGTCTTCACTTCCCATGCCGCCAAACACGCCGTTTGGTGAGAGACGGACGCCAATACGGTCCGATGGCCACACCATCTTGACAGCCTCCACGATCTCCAACAAGAACCGCGCACGGTTTTCAAAAGATCCGCCGTACTGGTCGGTGCGGAAGTTGGTGCAGGATTGCAGGAACGAGTCGACCAAGTAGCCGTTCGCGGCGTGAATTTCCACACCGTCGAAGCTCACTAACCTGGCTCGCTCGGCGCATGCGCGATAGGCTTCGACAACTTCAGGAATTTCGCTGGCAGTGAGAGCGCGTGCAGGCTGAGACGGTCCGCGCACACCGTGAACATCTCTAGTGTGGCCAGTTTCAAAGAGCGTGTCTGACGACGACACGAGCTCGTTCTTTGAGTTGAACGACGGGTGTCCCTGTCGGCCAACATGCCACAACTGGAGAATGATCTTGCTGCCACGAGCGTGGACTCGCTCGACCACATTGCGCCACCCTTCGGCCTGCTCGTCCGTGTACAATCCGGGCGTGCCGTACCACCCGAAGCCTTGCTCCGAGATCGCAGTCCCTTCAGCGATGATCAAGCCGGCGTCTGCACGCTGCTCATAGTAGGATGCGTTGAGTTCGTTGGGAGCGTGGGTGTCAATGTTGCAGCGACCACGAGTGAGCGGGCCATGCACAATGCGATTCTTGAGCACGAGTCCCTCGCCGATCTGCAACGGCGTGAAGAGCTCGTAGTCGTTTGTGGTCATTGTAGAAGTCAGTAATTGTCGTTGCTTGGGTTGCCTGGTATCCTGGAAGTAAATTCGAGAATGAGCATTCTCGAGAGAGAGAGAGAGAGAGAGAGAGGAGCGTAGTGGCAGTGAAGTATTCATCCACTTATAGCTTGCTGACACTGCAGTACAGCTGGGGCGGTCAAATTGTTCAACAGGCTCTTCGACGCTGTCGGATCCACGTTGATACACGGAGTTAGCCACGACCTTCACTCTCGAAATGACTACACGACTGGAGCAATCCACACAATCTGTTTGACGCGTCATCCAACCGCGTGCATGATTGCGCTCTGCCCTTTCTTCTACACCAGTAAGAGCTCCTCATTGCAGGTTGTCTTATTCGTGGTGCTCGTGGTGCATTGTCAGGCTGAAGTATCGCAACGGCACTGAGGAGACCCGATGGACAAGTGTTGTACAAGGAACCTTCATTCTATGCGTTCGATGTACAGAATGGATGTCGCGCGTCATCCGAAGAGAAGAATGAAGACGCACACTGCAAAAAAGGCAGCAGGACAAAAAATACGCTCACTGTATGTTATTTCATCTTTAACCCAGTGACTTTTCTTTTCTGAGTATTCTCCATTTTTCCCAGTAGAGCTCAAGCGGTCCAGTTCCAGCCTCAGCGGTCCAGTTTGGACCGCCCATCCCAAGGAGGGAATCCATCCTTCTTGGAGGCCCTGGGGTGGTGAGGAATGGAATGCACGATCACTATGAGCATGACTGCGGACCCTATGTCGTGGTTAATCCGCCATGAAGCACAACTGCGACGCCCACCATGACGCCGCACTATTACCCGCTGTCTGCGGCCACCACACCGCGCAGCACAAGACCCCCGCTGTCTGCGGCCACCACACCGCGCAGCACAAGACCCCCCGCTGTCTGCGGCCACCATACCGCGCAGCACAAGACCCCCGTAACAGAGCCCACCGGCTCTGATACTCGAGACGTGATCGAAGCATCGAAGCGCGACGTTCACCAGTGCAAGTGAGGCTGGCAAAGCACAGCCAAAACGTATACAACAACGATCAAAGCCATTTACAAAATGGCACACGAAGAAACTACAAATGCCAGAAAAACTAGAAAATTACGAAAAACCGGGACGCAAGTGTGTGAATGCTTGTGTTACGGCAGGATATGATAGCTGAGAACCCACCAATTCTCTTCCCCAGGGAATCTTAAACTCTGAGTTCAATAGATTCTTTATCATCATCACTTTTCTTTTCTGAGTGATGAGGTCAAATGGATAAATAAACCTGTCCCAAAAAAAGCATCGGTCGAGTGCACCGAGCTGTAGATATGCGTTCGCTCATATTGTCTATCCTCTCCAAAATAGAACCTCATGATTCCTGCGCACAACGACATGGCACCACCTGCGTAAAGTTGAGGCGATTTCACATGAGTCAAGGGTTCTCATGTGCAGCTACACACCCAGCAACAAAAAGCAGCAACAAAAGGTGTACTCCAAATCAATTCATGCTAGGCATACACTACACCTATTTTCTAAACCAAAAGAGTGTGTCTGTCTGTTGAATGCGCAGGCTGCAACCATAAACAAACCTACAAACTTCGCCTGCAATCATTTGGTTTTCGGCCTTCAAGCGCTCTCTGCGGTGTACGTCGGGTGCGTGTTGTAACCTTCCGTGCCCATGTTGGCGTCCCACCAGTACCTGTACTCGAGCTCGGCGTTCAGCGGCCAGTCGTTCAGGAAACGCTCCGCCAGATCCGGGTTCGCCATGTACAAGCGACCGAAGCCAACAAAGTCCGCCGCGCCACTGCGGATCGCACCTTCGGCGATGTCTCGCGTGTAGCTCACGTTCGCGAGCACCGTCCCCTTGTACGCCTTCTTGACGTCGAAAGCCGTCGTCAAGCGGCACTTGTCCGTGAACCCAAAGCCCAAACCGTCCTGGATCGCCACGTACCCCACTGGCGCACGACTCAGCTGCTCTAAGACGTACATGAACATCTCAGGGTTGTCTTCACTCCCCATGCCGCCGTACGATCCGTTCGGACCAATGCGCACGCCGATGCGGTCTGCCGGCCACACCGTCTTGAGCGCATCGATTATCTCGAACAAGAATCGCGCGCGGTTCTCGAACGAGCCGCCATACTGGTCCGTGCGCTGGTTGGTGCTCGATTGCAGGAACAAGTCGACCAAGTACCCGCCGCACGCATGGATCTCGACGCCGTCGAAGCCCACTTCCTTGGCGCATTCGGCGCATCGTCGGTAGTCTTCGACGATCCCGGGGATCTCGTCGGTCTCGAGCGCACGCGCCATCTCGAAGCCGACGCTCTCGCCCTTGTTGTTTCTCGTGCGACCTTCCGTGTAGCAGTTGGCTGAGGCCGACACGACGTCTCCGTTCGGCGACAGGGACGGGTGGCACTGGCGACCCATGTGCCAAAGCTGCAAGAAGATCTTGCCGTCGCGCTTGTGCACGCGCTGGACAATGTCACGCCACGCAGCGGCTTGTTCGTCGTTGTAGAGCGCTGGCGCACCATACCATCCGAAACCCTGCGGTGAGATCGCGGTGGCCTCCGTGATGATCAGTCCAGCGCCGGCGCGCTGCTCGTAGTACACGGCGTTGGCTTCGGTGGGGATGCGAGTGACGACATCGGAGCGTGCGCGGGTGAGCGGGCCGTGCACGATGCGGTTCTTGAGCGTGAGTCCTTCCGCGAGGGTGAGTGGTGTGAAGAGCTTGTAGTCCTTGATGCCGGCGGTCATCGCTGCTGTTTGAGGAGTAGGTTGTGTGCTTTGGTGCTGTTGGGCGTGAGGTGAGTGCCTCTGAGGAAGTTGGAAAGTGAGTTCGTCTCTCTGTCTGGCAAGACAGGTTTGCTGCCAATGTGGCACGAGTCTGTCTCAATGACCAGATTCAGTTGGCTTTAGCGAGTAGCGGTTGCTGTTGTGCAGTGTGTAGTATGCTGACACCTGTTTACAGAATCACCTTGGCTTGACTGGTGGCCATAATCACGTGCGCTGCTCTTTCTCTGGCCAGTCGTGTCTCTTGAGGATTCCTCTTGTTTATATGTACCACCGCCGCTGCTCTTTACCAGCGCCTGGCACGCAATCTCGTCTGATCAGCAACCGATTGCACTTAGTGCCACTGAACCAAGGCCAGCGACCATCGCTGTTATGAGCAGGGGACGACGAGCGTCACTCAAAGTGACTTGTAGTGACGCGCTTTGCCATTTTGGCAGGTCAATAGCTCTCCGAAACCGACTAGCTTTGACGGTGATCTAAGAGATTATGGCCATACCTTAAGGATGGTCATCTTTAAGGCGTTTGCATATTGTTCAATTAAGCAACCTGTTGGCACAGCGACTCGCAACACTGCTCAACTTGGTATCAATATCACCTTCATCCCCGACTCTCTCGATCAGATATATTTATCGATCTGCAAAGCTTGGACAGCATCAGGTTACTTGAAGAAAATACTCACTTTGTCGCAAGCTCGTGTGTACGTTTACGTGGGGTATGTGGCCACAATCCACAAAGAGGACACGAATGAAGCCAATTTGCAAAGTGTGACAAAAACACGAGATCGTGATTCACATAATTGCAAGCCTTTGATGGGGTTTAAAAGGTTATCCAATTACACCAAGATACGAAAACGAGAGAATTCTGAATCACTACCACCGAAATTCCCCGGCTAAATGCGATACTAATTACAAGAGGAATCCTCAAGAGACACGACTGGCCAGAGAAAGAGCAGCGCACGTGATTATGGCCACCAGTCAAGCCAAGGTGATTCTGTAAACAGGTGTCAGCATACTACACACTGCACAACAGCAACCGCTACTCGCTAAAGCCAACTGAATCTGGTCATTGAGACAGACTCGTGCCACATTGGCAGCAAACCTGTCTTGCCAGACAGAGAGACGAACTCACTTTCCAACTTCCTCAGAGGCACTCACCTCACGCCCAACAGCACCAAAGCACACAACCTACTCCTCAAACAGCAGCGATGACCGCCGGCATCAAGGACTACAAGCTCTTCACACCACTCACCCTCGCGGAAGGACTCACGCTCAAGAACCGCATCGTGCACGGCCCGCTCACCCGCGCACGCTCCGATGTCGTCACTCGCATCCCCACCGAAGCCAACGCCGTGTACTACGAGCAGCGCGCCGGCGCTGGACTGATCATCACGGAGGCCACCGCGATCTCACCGCAGGGTTTCGGATGGTATGGTGCGCCAGCGCTCTACAACGACGAACAAGCCGCTGCGTGGCGTGACATTGTCCAGCGCGTGCACAAGCGCGACGGCAAGATCTTCTTGCAGCTTTGGCACATGGGTCGCCAGTGCCACCCGTCCCTGTCGCCGAACGGAGACGTCGTGTCGGCCTCAGCCAACTGCTACACGGAAGGTCGCACGAGAAACAACAAGGGCGAGAGCGTCGGCTTCGAGATGGCGCGTGCGCTCGAGACCGACGAGATCCCCGGGATCGTCGAAGACTACCGACGATGCGCCGAATGCGCCAAGGAAGTGGGCTTCGACGGCGTCGAGATCCATGCGTGCGGCGGGTACTTGGTCGACTTGTTCCTGCAATCGAGCACCAACCAGCGCACGGACCAGTATGGCGGCTCGTTCGAGAACCGCGCGCGATTCTTGTTCGAGATAATCGATGCGCTCAAGACGGTGTGGCCGGCAGACCGCATCGGCGTGCGCATTGGTCCGAACGGATCGTACGGCGGCATGGGGAGTGAAGACAACCCTGAGATGTTCATGTACGTCTTAGAGCAGCTGAGTCGTGCGCCAGTGGGGTACGTGGCGATCCAGGACGGTTTGGGCTTTGGGTTCACGGACAAGTGCCGCTTGACGACGGCTTTCGACGTCAAGAAGGCGTACAAGGGGACGGTGCTCGCGAACGTGAGCTACACGCGAGACATCGCCGAAGGTGCGATCCGCAGTGGCGCGGCGGACTTTGTTGGCTTCGGTCGCTTGTACATGGCGAACCCGGATCTGGCGGAGCGTTTCCTGAACGACTGGCCGCTGAACGCCGAGCTCGAGTACAGGTACTGGTGGGACGCCAACATGGGCACGGAAGGTTACAACACGCACCCGACGTACACCGCAGAGAGCGCTTGAAGGCCGAAAACCAAATGATTGCAGGCGAAGTTTGTAGGTTTGTTTATGGTTGCAGCCTGCGCATTCAACAGACAGACACACTCTTTTGGTTTAGAAAATAGGTGTAGTGTATGCCTAGCATGAATTGATTTGGAGTACACCTTTTGTTGCTGCTTTTTGTTGCTGGGTGTGTAGCTGCACATGAGAACCCTTGACTCATGTGAAATCGCCTCAACTTTACGCAGGTGGTGCCATGTCGTTGTGCGCAGGAATCATGAGGTTCTATTTTGGAGAGGATAGACAATATGAGCGAACGCATATCTACAGCTCGGTGCACTCGACCGATGCTTTTTTTGGGACAGGTTTATTTATCCATTTGACCTCATCACTCAGAAAAGAAAAGTCACTGGGTTAAAGATGAAATAACATACAGTGAGCGTATTTTTTGTCCTGCTGCCTTTTTTGCAGTGTGCGTCTTCATTCTTCTCTTCGGATGACGCGCGACATCCATTCTGTACATCGAACGCATAGAATGAAGGTTCCTTGTACAACACTTGTCCTGACTTCTACAAGGATTGCGAGGACGCGATGGTTGAAGTTTTGGTGCGGGAATTCAACAACATCCAACGCGGGACACCCATGCCACGATCATTCGGTCAAGGAATCGTGATACCGTTGCGCAAGAAAGGAGACTCGCCAAACCCCCTCGATTACAGACCAATCACTCTGCTCACGACCACCTACAAGTTGTTTGCAAAAGTCTTGGCAACAAGGCTGCAAGACATCCTTCTGTGGATCATCGGGGAAGCACAACAAGGCTTCGTACGCGACCGACTGATGGAGAACTCGATCATCATCATGCAAGCCGCATTGGACAAAGCGTACCACAACAACGGTGAAGGGTTGGATGACACTCCGGGAATTGCGATGCTTGACTTCATGAAGGCTTACGACACATTGGACAGAGACTTTCTGTATCTTGTGCTGAGCAAGTTCGGCTTTGGGCGACAATTTGTGGATTTAGTACGTCGAATGCACTCGGACACAACAGCGCAGTACCTGGTGAACGGTGAAGTGTCGAGAGAATGGGAGGTCAAGTCGGGAATCCGTCAAGGTTGACCCCTCTCCCCTCTGCTGTTTATCGTCGCCGCGGAGATTCTCGCACTGGCAGTTCAGCAAGACCCCCATCTGGATGGTATTCGTGTGACCAGATCCGGAGCAGAACCCCATCTTATTTCGACCTTCGTCGACGACTCCGCCGTCTTTTTGAAACAAGGGAAACAGCTGCCTCGACTCATGCAGCTGCTGTCCGAGTTCGGTAAGCAATCAGGTCTGCACGTGCAACCAACGAAAAGCAGCTACATCTGTCTCAACACAGCAGTAGTCCAAGAACAAAGATGCGGCATTCCAATCCTGAAGCATGGAGAGACGGTGAGGTACCTTGGCATCCAAATAGGAACCGGGAACATCACACAAGCTAATTGGGAGGACCGCCTGCAAAAGCTCCGAACCAGATTGATCATCGCGGACAAAGTCTCCAACAGTGTGGTGGGGAGAGTGCTTATACTGAATTCGATCTTACTGCCGTCGATTCTGTTCACTGTCGGCTACATCAAGCCCCCAGCGAAGGTCGTGGATCAGCTAGTGAATCTACAAAAGCAGTTTTTGTGGCAATCAACACTCGGCACAGACGGCACGAGGCACAAGGTGAGTCCTTCCCTGCTCTACCTGCCAGCCAAGGAAGGAGGCATAGGTCTCTATTCAATACCTCTTGCAATAAAGCGACAAGCGATGCGGCGGACAACTCGGTGGCTTCAGCGAGCGCGAGACAAGTATACAGAAGCTTGGCATGAACAAGTGCATCGGGACAAAAGTCAAAACCGGGGATGTTGCGCGGTTTCACCCAAGGAGCGAAGCCAGCACGCACAGACAAGGCTGTGCCAGACAAACAATATTCACCGACTCGGGTGGGAGTACCTCTGTGAAGACTTGGTGGCGGCAGAGAGACGCAGTCCCGCGTGGAAAGACGATCTGAAGCAGCAAATGGAATCCTTGCTACCGACCCTGGACCTTGAGTGGAGATCAGACGGACGTGTAGGTGTGTACTTTGGGAGAATATCTGAGCAGGCGATTCATCAACTATCGGAAGAGACTCGAGCCTTCTGGCCATCCTTTCAGCGGAACGACAACCCCTGGATAATCGACAGTCAAGGCGAGCAGTATTCAGTCAAAACGGTTCCTTTCCTGAAGGAATGCAGTTTGGCCAGCTTCAACGTGAGACGGGAGGAAGAGCGAGTGTTCTCCGTGCGGCTACCAACCATGACGGCGAATCTCACGTTCAAACGAATGACCACCTTGCGAAAACTCGTAACCAGCATCATTCTATGCTCACCAGAGATAGAAATCGATGCAGGCAACCAGTTGAACAGTCACCAGGAGCCGTGGAGCAGGAAACACACAAAACGAGAGTACAAGTGGATCAGTAACGGCATGGGAACTATCATCGCGGTGCCAGTATCGGAGGGGAGCCACACGGACTACATCCAGATGCAACGGCAAGCAAACGGAGTTCTCTGGACAGTGACCGACTGGGCCGGGGATGCTACTTGTCAACAAGACATTGCAACGATCGAAGAAGAAATAAAGACCACAGGGTGGACATTCAAACCGCACCCGCTCACGACTCACTGTCCGTGGCTGGTGCACGAACGTACTCCCCCAAACAGCATCCAGAAGACAATTGACCGAGCACGAACACGGAGGTTGCACAGCAAGTTGTATCAAGGTCTCGGAGGACTCATAGACAAGCTCAACGAAGTCGCGAAAACTGATCAGTGGTACAGCCATGTGCAGTATCGACTACCAGCAGATCTGTGGAAACAACGAGGGTGTCTTACGCCGTATCAGATGTGGACGACACACCGGATTTCTACGATGCAGCTCAACCTGTTCCATCCAGGAAGGATCGAGTCTTCGGCATGCCCAAGCAATGCCGGATGTGGGGAGACAAAAGAAACGATCTCACACATAGTCTGGAGTTGCAAGCGAGCGCAAGCCGCGTGGGCGGCCATTCTCGGGCGATGGATGGGTCGAACATTGACGGAGCAAGCGCTCAACCTCTTCATGCCTCATATTGCGAGCCGCACAACCCCGCCGGGTCAACGATCTCTGCTCCGGGAATTGGAAAAGCACTTCGGGTTCATTACTCCGGAACACTCGACAGCACTACAGAAACTTTGGTTTATCGTCACATCAAGCATCCCAGTACTGCTGTGGAGAACGAGAGTGGAAATAGTGCATGAACGGCAACACGTTGCTATCGAAGAAAGCACCAAGCGTGTGTGGACTGCGTGTGTGATGCAAGTGCGAGCTGTGGCTCATCGGATGAGAACGCTCAAAGGAGAAAAGATCAATGCAACTTGCCTGAGCCAACTGCTCAGCGTACTGGAGAGACAAGACTTGTCGCGCCAACTGGAAGCGTGGGCGACGGCGCGTTTGTATTTCGATGGAGGTGCACGCGGCAACCCAGGTCTAGGAGGTAGTGGTTGGACACTCATCTTCCTGAATGAACGCAGCAATCAATGGGAACTCAAAGCATGCGGCTATGCGTACATGGGACCAGAAGTCACGAACAATTGGTGCGAATACAGCGCGCTGAAAGATGGCCTGGCATACAGTGCACACTACCTACAGCATTATGAGGTCATGATGGAAGTCTTCGGAGACAGCCAAACGATTATCGCATCCCAGAACGGGTTCGCCTCAATACGCCAGACCAAGTTGCAGCCACTAGCAGTTCGGGTAAACCAAATCATCGCCAACTTTGCATGGACCTCCTGGAATCACACAAAACGAGAACAAAACAAGATGGCCGATCTTCTCGCCAACATGGCAATGAACTCCAAGAGTGCGAAGATACTCACCGACGAATCACGGGGAAACGATCAAGTTCTTATGTCCCAAGTCGCAGCTCTACTCGACAATGATATCGGTGCCACACCGTCAAAACTAAGAAACACCTCACTCTCGGCAGTGTTAATGAGACTCAGGAATTCTTCAACTGTATGTAGATCATAAGTTCAATAGAATTACCTTCTCTCTCTCTCTCTCTCTCTCTCTCTCGAGAATGCTCATTCTCGAATTTACTTCCAGGATACCAGGCAACCCAAGCAACGACAATTACTGACTTCTACAATGACCACAAACGACTACGAGCTCTTCACGCCGTTGCAGATCGGCGAGGGACTCGTGCTCAAGAATCGCATTGTGCATGGCCCGCTCACTCGTGGTCGCTGCAACATTGACACCCACGCTCCCAACGAACTCAACGCATCCTACTATGAGCAGCGTGCAGACGCCGGCTTGATCATCGCTGAAGGGACTGCGATCTCGGAGCAAGGCTTCGGGTGGTACGGCACGCCCGGATTGTACACGGACGAGCAGGCCGAAGGGTGGCGCAATGTGGTCGAGCGAGTCCACGCTCGTGGCAGCAAGATCATTCTCCAGTTGTGGCATGTTGGCCGACAGGGACACCCGTCGTTCAACTCAAAGAACGAGCTCGTGTCGTCGTCAGACACGCTCTTTGAAACTGGCCACACTAGAGATGTTCACGGTGTGCGCGGACCGTCTCAGCCTGCACGCGCTCTCACTGCCAGCGAAATTCCTGAAGTTGTCGAAGCCTATCGCGCATGCGCCGAGCGAGCCAGGTTAGTGGGCTTCGACGGTGTGGAAATTCACGCCGCGAACGGCTACTTGGTCGACTCGTTCCTGCAATCCTGCACCAACTTCCGCACCGACCAGTACGGCGGATCTTTTGAAAACCGTGCGCGGTTCTTGTTGGAGATCGTGGAGGCTGTCAAGACGGTGTGGCCATCGGACCGTATTGGCGTCCGTCTCTCACCAAACGGCGTGTTTGGCGGCATGGGAAGTGAAGACAACCCTGAGATGTTCACGTACGTGATGGAGCAATTGAGCAGCCACGGTCTGGCGTACTTGGCGATCCTTGACGGGTCTTTCTTGCCAGGTGTTGGCTTCACGGACAAATGCCGCCTGCTCACTGCTTTCGACGCCAAGAAGGCATTCAAGGGTGTGGTGGTGGCCAACAACAGCTACACGCGTGACACGGCGGAAGGCGTTATCCGTAGCGGCAGTGCTGATCTCGTGGGTTTTGGTCGCTTGTTCATGTCGAACCCGGACCTGACGATTCGGTTCTCGAACGACTGGCCATTGAACGCTCCTGTAGACGTCAAGCATATTTGGGATGACACCAACAGAGTTGAGTGGTACATTTCACCACCAGTGTACGGCCCAAGCAACCTGGTCTCATTAGAGTGCATGTAACAAGACTGCAGTGCTCATAAAGCAAGTTAAGTGATACTGAAGAGTACGTGGTTCTTTACTATCACATAGAAGTGTGCCTTTAAGTATCTGACTTGCTAAAGAACTCAAAACACGGGGATACTTCTCAACTACTCGTTGTGTTAGAACAGTAGTGACTCAATGTTAACATCGATATACAAGGTGGCTCTCTCTCTCTCTCTCTCTCTTTGTCGACTTTCTTACGCTGGAGGTGGCAAACGAATGCGCATAGGGGGCGAGAGGTTATGGTGCCATAGGACCATCTGCCGACTGCTGCTGTTGGTTCGGCATCGTTTCTAGCCGTGAGAACTCGAACAGCCACTGGACGACGTGCGCGATCTTCACGCGACTTTCTGGCTTGTGACGACACATCGCCTTGATCAAGTGCAATTGCGCGTCGCTCATCTCCGCTGGGCGGGGTGGAATATCTTGTTGTCGATCAACACTTCGTCGAACACCCTCATCGCTCTTTCCCCCCCCCCCCCCAAGGAAATTTTCCAGCGATCGCTTGCAAAATGCACATGCCAAATCCGTAGATATCCGATGCTAGCGTCAAACGATCACCACGCAAGTACTCTGGTGACTTCCAGCACACGGCACTTTGATTCTTTCGATCCACAGTCACTTCCACACTTCCCGGAATGCAACTTAACCCAAAGTCCGCCACTTTCACTCGTCCATCTTCGCCAATGAGAAAATTGTCGCACTTGAGATCGTTATGGAGGATGTTTTCTTCGTGCAGGTACTGCAAACCCAGCGCCACCTCGTGGAGTTTCTGCCACACTTTGTCGCGATTTTCGCCGTTCTTGAGATATCCGTCTAACGTACCGTTTGGCGCGTATTCACAAACAAAGTAGCGCTTCCCAAGATGCCTCGCACCGAAAAGCTTGATCACGTGGGGATGATTCAGTGGATACCAGATTCAGATTTCGTGCAGCAGGTGCTCTTGCGGGATGCTTTTGCCAACTTGATCTTCATCCCCCATATACTTGACCACAACCGGTGTGCCGAGCCAGGTTGCTTTGAACACCTTCCCAAAACCTCCTGAGCCGATCGATCCATTCTCATCAGTATCAAACTCGAGCTGATGGATCTGGATGAGCCATGGTAGGTCCAGTGATTCTTCTTGGCTTGATGTACTGCCATCGAGGTCGATGCGCTTGTACTTGGGATTGGGATTTTCCGAATTGAGCTACGCGATTTTTATCGGGTTTTCAGCAACTGATGCTGTATCCTTAGCAGCATTGTTCCCTCCATCCATTGCATCTCGATCTTCGGATTGCTTCTTCCAAAAGTAGGTTTGGTTGGGTTCTTTGACTCGTAGGATACGCAGAATCTTGTCAATCTCTCGGTGTAAGATATTGTTGTCGACAGAATGCTTAACGCTCCTGTCGCGCTGGAGGATGGACTTTTCGATGTGGGATCTCCCAATAACCTATTGAATTGCAGTAGCACTTTGCAAAAGTGTTCCGTTCCAAACTGACATTGCGAGCTGTCAACCTCGTGAAGTCGCTCATACACGTCATCAAGTCGCTCGTATATGTGAAGGACAGATGTGCGCGATGGTTGGGACCTCCTGCACTGTGCCTCTAGAATTGCCATGAATTCTTCAATTGTACACGAATCTCCAGGAACGAGTTCTTTCTCGAGGTTGAACTCGCTGTTCACCGAAGCGCCGTCGGCTGCCTTATTCTGCACGATTTCTTGGTCGGCAAAGGTTTTCAGATGCTCCACAGCCTCAACGATTGTCATCCGTCTCACCGAATCATACAGCAACATCTTGTCAGTTAGACGACGCTGAGAGTCACTCAAGCCGAAAGCGCGACGTTCACCAGTGCAAATGAGGCTAACAAAGCACATGCAAAACGTATACAACAACGAACAAAGCCATTTACAAAACGGCACACGAAGAAACTACAAATGCCAGAAAAACTAGAAAAGTACGGAAAGCCCGGACGCAAGTGTGAGAATGCTTGTGTTACGGCAGGATACGATAGCTGAGAACCCACCAATTCTCTTCCCCGGGGAATCTTAAACTCTAAGTTCAATAGATTCTTTATCATCAGAGTCATTCAAGCCGGCCGGGTAGTCTGGTTTATGTCCGTTGACCATTTTTCGTTTGACGTCATCGTTCACTTCTTTTGTTCCCCACGGTATGGCTCCAGTCAATGCTTCCATTATGCACATCCCGAACGAGAACAGGTCGGATTTGAAAGTTGGGGGACCACCTTTCAAGCACTCTGGTGCTGCCCAACGTACGTGTTTTTTACCGCCCGCTTCGTTTGAGCTGGCACCAAAACCTACAATTTTTGCAACTCCGTTTGTTCCGATCCAGATATTGGCGCATGAGAGACTTCCGAGGACTGTTTTTCGCTCGTGTACGTACTTGATGCCAAGAGCAGCTTCGTGCAGTTTTTGCCAGACCAGATAAGGTTGTTTGGCAAGATAATAGCGAAGATTTGTGGACGAAACATCTTCTAGGACTGCTCGGTGTGGATGTCTCGAGGTCCCTTTCCGTACAGTGCCTTCCAAATGCATAGCTCCAAACATCCTGACAACGTTGGGATGGCTCATTGGAAGCCACTTCTCGGCGTCACCGATGAAGTCTTGAGTTGGAGTTGGCACTTGATAGATCGTGACCCGCGAGTCAAGCCATTTTCCATCCCAAGAGACCTTGTCTCCAATAAGTTTGCCGACTTCCATTCCGTCAAGTTCCAGTTCGTCAGGTGAGAGGAACCACCTTGGAAAGTTGATATAGGCGGCACTACCGCCAAACGTTGAAAGCGTATCCAACGCTTCCTTCAGCAAGTTTCGGAGATCTGGGCTCCATTGGTCACCACGCGCAACTAGCGCGTTTTGAAGAGTCGCAACATGGAAATCTTCAATGCTGCTCAGAATCATTCGGAACGCAACCAGGTGAGTGAACACACTCTTCGACTGGCATTTGGTCTTGAGCTTGATAAACCGGACGACAATCATCACGTACTCCCGAAACCGCTGAGCAGATGTCACCTCGTGCACAAGTTCGTCATATGCATCACAGAGACGGTTCACAGCTCCATCCCACATGACGCCAAATTCGTGGACTTGATTTCCAGATTCGCGTAATACTCCCAACGTAGTCGGAAGAAGAGAGTTTTTCAAATCAGATGAGGCGTGCAATGCCGAGAATGCTTCGTCAGCAAGTCGTGCAATCACACCGAAGTCATCACGAGACGCAGCTATCGTCAACAGTGCTTCACCGCCTGGAGTTTGAACGTGCACACTCGTGTTTTTCTCGATGAGCAACTTGAAGATCTCATAATGTCCGCGGCTTCCAGCTACCAGCAGTGGGGTTTTCTCGCCAATGCTGGACAGGGATGGTGAAGCTTGATAATCAATCAACATCTTGGTAATCTCGAGATTCCCGTTTCGAGATGCGTAAATAGCTCCGTTTTCCCTCCACATCTTGCACGTCTGTCTTTGCGCTTTGAGATAGCAGGTCGTCCACAACTTGAGTGTGTCCGTTTTGAGATGCGATAGACAACGGCGTCATGGCGTTTTCTTTTGCTTGATCAACTTTTGCGCCACGCGCTAGAAGCAGCTGCACTACTCGTATGTGGCCTTGACGCGACGCGATGTACAGCGCTGTTGCTCCGTTGTCAAGCTTCAATGGTGTATCACAGAAATCGCGAATGAGGTCGTGCGGTGAAGGTCCAATTCGCGAATGAGGAAGTCCATCCCCCATGCCTTGAGGTCCAAATGTCAAAGCAGACTTTGACAACTTCTGTTTCAAGCATCCACACTCGCATCAGAATTAAAGCCCAATTTAGAGAGTACTATAAACACTTGAGAGCGTATGTTCATTTGGAAATATGCGCGTTAAAAAGGGTATCGTCCATCTTCGATTGCCAAACTTCAGTGCAGAAAGTGCAGCCCAAGACAAGTTGCAGTGATGTTTTCGTAGTGTCACGTAAATAATCGCTTTATGGGACTCCTGATTCCATCCAATACAGACGAACATAAAATGCACTTCAATGTGAATGCTCTTACACCAGTCTTTCTTCTATCGTGCATTTGCAGTAATACTATTCAATCTCAAATAGCCCACAATTGTAGTAGCATCGTTAGACTAGCCTACAATGCAAAGAAATAACAATATGCCCAACTTAAAGTGGCCCACACAATACTAGTCCGCTTTGCTCTTTCATCCCCTCACACAAACAAAAGGGAGCAACAATAAGGAAAACATCATGAGCGACCGCGACCGCTTCCTCCGCGACCTCATCGCCGCGCTCCAGGAGAACGAGGAGCTCGCGAGAGCGACAGGTTCAACACCAGACGCCTTCGCTGCGTCTAGCACCACCAGAAACGCCAGCAGCAGACGTCCCGACAGCGAAAGCGACGGCAGCAGCTCCAACAACGATGACGACGACGATGCGCGCATGTTTACGGGATTTTTCCAGTCCATGCGGCAATTTGAAGGTGTCTCGTGGGTTGCGCGTGATTTTATGGATATGAGCACCAGTGGCGCTGTTGTTGCTAGTGATTCAAGTGCGACGATGGCAGCTCTGGAGGCGTACGAGAAGCTCCAGTTTGATTTCCCACAAGTCGATGAGTGGCAGATGGTAGCGCTTGCAGAGTTTTATCACGCGCAAACGAGTAAAGCTGATGCCATTGCTAGAGATGATCAGGAAGCCGTTGCTGGAGCAGTGGCGGCGATGCAGAAATTGCCGATCACAACGACACTCGTGGATGGACTCGTGTACCTCAATGAGAAACAGGGAGGCGGCACCGCTCAGGCATCAGCTGGCTCAGCAGCAACAGCGCCAACGCCAGTTTCACGAAGCTCAGAAGGCAGTGGTTTGCTGGCAGCGTCTGTGCTGCTATTCATGTTCGAGTACTTGCTGCGGAATGCGGGCCAGATCCGCGTGCGAGCCTTGCTGGCAAAGCTTCACGTGCCACCGAAGGCAAACGCGCTCGATTACAATCCACCAGACCATTCAGTGCCGCCTGTGCTGAACAATGGCCAAAAGGATGATGTTGAGAGCAAAGAGGATGTGTACGCGGAGAAGTATGCTGCACAAGAAGACCCTGACGATCTGAGTGAAGTGTACGAGGGTACGTTTCCGATCTCACGTGCGCCTCCAGCTACAAACGACTGGACATTACAGCGCACGGTAAATGGGGACGCTGCTGTTTCCTTTCTGGAGAAGCTCCATTTCCTCGCATCGCAGACGTTTTCGTCTACTTTTGCAGGCATTTCACCTGCGAAATGGGAAGCATGGGGTATCGATGCGTGTCTGAGTCGTGTGATGCAGTATCTCGTTTTGGAAGTAAAAGAGAACTCGAACGAGCAGCAGCAGCTTCTGTATGGTCATCCTCATGGTGAGTGGACGCGGTATCTGTACATCCTCAGAGATCGTGTGCTGCGATCTCCAAATGCCAGCGTCACGGGAATTCGCATCCTCAAGGAGCTCGCGCAGCGTTTCCAACCTTCGGCAGCAGCGACGACACAGTGGAACAAGAAGAACAAAAAGTCAGTAGTCGACGAAACCATCATCAGCGAAGCTCCGGTCGAGATCCAACGCCCGCATCACCTCGTGTATCGTGTCTTGGCTGAGCTGGTGCTCTCGAAGGAACTCCAGCAGCGCAGCGCTCAAGTCGCACAGCGGGAGCTTGCAAACGCTATCCAAGAGCTGCTGCCGCTAGTCATCCAGGAGATTCAGCGACTCGGTGCTACCGTGACCAACGCGCAGCATGCGACAGTGGATGAAAATGATGATCTGGTGCTAATCCTGATTCAGCTCGTGCATTTCCTACTGTTTGCGTCGTCCAGTCGACGGATTGCGGCGGACAGATTGCAAGAAAGCGGTTGTCTGCGAACGCTGTTGACGCTCATGCCAGCCGATCCGGCAGCGATTCGAGAGCTCGTCACCTCCAAGGGATTTTGGTTCACACCGCTGCTGCGTCTGCTCGTGGAATGCACTCTGTGGAATGCTGAATTTGCCGAGTACATTGTTCGTGTACCAAAGTTTGCCGCGCTGCTGCCCATCGTACACGAGAACGGGGAGTTCCCGGCAGAGTTTGCGGTGCTGCTCGTCGCACTTTTCCATCACCAGCTCATGGAACTTGCTGCACTGAAACCTTTGCTGACTCCATTTTCGAGTAGTAGCTCGAGCGTCTGGAGCCACTTTGTCGCGAGCGCATTGTTCCCACGGTCCTGCACATCGTATCTCGACTCGATGAAAAAGGTACGCCGCGTGTGCTTCAGCGTAAAACACTAGCTCCACCTGTGTGATGTTGTAGTGTATTTTTCATCAACTCATACGCACCTTTCTTGCTTTGGATTTACAGTTGCAAGATGCTGTGTACTTTCTCGAGTGTGTGATCGATGCGGTTACGACCATTCGACTGCCGATTCTGGATCAAGTGTGCACGTGCTTGCAGGGCGTTTACCCAACGTTTGGCGACGCGTTCGTGTATCCAGCATTCGCTTCTGCTGCATCATCTTCGTCAGCATCTCAAGAGCAGCAGCTCCTCCCTGTCGTCGCAACCGAGAAGTCACAAGAGCAAGAAGAAGAAGGAGAAGTCGAAGAGCGCGGCCAGGCAGAATCACTCCAATTCCTCGCACTTCGCAACAAATTGCGCCAATGCACCAAGACGATTCTGTTGTTGAAAGGCTCGGGGTCTCAGCTCTCCGCCACATCGTACTCGTCGTCCAAGTTAGATTAGATGAAGGGAGCGATTTCCATTGGCGCTGGTTACAGTTGCATGAGTGTGATGGTATAGAGAACATTTTTGACGTAGATTTTTCTTTGAAACGAGAAAAGAGAGCAAACGAAGATCCGTGCGGTGAATGCATTCTGGGTCTCAGAATCGGTATATTCTGATTTGGAGGGCTTGTCAATTTGTTGATTTTTGAAAACGAAAGCAGCACCTTAGTCTCGAATCGAATACAACATGATGGAGAAAGAATCGCACGAGCTTGCATGGTCCTTCCTTTTCTCTTGCTGGTTCTCGCTCTTCACAACGAATATACAGTGCAGCCTTGATTACAAATACAGGCGTCACAAGCGAAATGATGCTCCAAACAAAACAGTGCAAAAACATGAAGTCGAGAGCACATTAGCGTCTATTCATACGAAGGAATCTGCACAGTGGGTGCTCCAGTTTCTATCCGCTCACTGTTTCGCAGTCGTGTCGTACACTGGGAACGTGCTGTACCCTGCTGGACCCATCTTGGCGTCCCAGTAGTACTCGTATTCAATTTCCGGGTTCAGCGGCCAGTCATTCTGGAAACGCTCAGCCAAGTCCGGGTTCGACATGTACAAGCGACCGAAGCCCACGAGATCAGCACTGCCGCTGCGGATCACACCTTCCGCGGTGTCGCGCGTGTAGCTGTTGTTGGCCATGACGAGTCCCTTGAACGCGGTCTTGGCGTCGAACGCCGAGAGCAGACGACTCTTGTCCGTGTAACCAAAGCCAAAACCGTCGAGCATCGCCAAGTACGCCAGTCCGTGGTGGCTCAGCTGCTCCATCGCGTAGGTGAACACTTCGGCATTGTCTTCGCTGCCCATGCCGCCAAACACGCCGTTTGGTGCCAGACGCACACCGATGCGGTCGGCTGGCCACACGGTCTTGATGGCCTCGACGACTTCGAGCAAGAAGCGCGTGCGGTTCTCGACCGAGCCGCCGTACTTGTCCGTTCGCTTGTTGGTGCTCGATTGCAAGAACTGGTCGATCAGGTATCCGTTGGCACCGTGGATCTCGACGCCGTCAAAGCCCACTTGCTTGGCGCGTTCGGCGCATCGACGGTAGTCCTCGACGACACCCGCGATCTCGTCGGTCTCCAGCGCGCGCGCTGGCTCGAACGGCACGCTCTCACCCTTGTTGTTTCTCGTGTGGCCACCCTCGTAGCACGTGGCCGAGGCCGACACGACGTCGCCCTTCGAGTTGAGCGACGGGTGCGCCTGGCGACCCGTATGCCAGAGTTGCAGGAAGATCTTGCCGTCGCGCGCGTGTACCCGCTCCACGACCTTGCGCCAGCCTTCTGCTTGCTCGTCGTTGTAGAGCGCCGGCGCGCCATACCAGCCGAACGCTTGCTCCGAGATCGCTGTGGCTTCCGAGATGATCAGGCCCGCACCGGCACGCTGCTCGTAGTACACGGCGTTGAGCTCGCTGGGCACACGCGTGTGGATGTCCGAGCGCGCTCGGGTGAGTGGGCCGTAGACGACGCGGTTCTTGAGAGTGAGACCCTCGCCGATCTGCAGTGGCATGAAGAGCTTGTAGTCCTTGGTGACGGCGACCATCGTTGGCGGTAGTGAGAGTGAGTCTGTGGTGGTGGTTGGTGTTGCTGCGACGTGGGAAATGCGCGAATGACGAGCTATGGGCAAGGGTCAGTGCGTGGCTTGTGGTTGCGCTTCGATGGCTGGTACGAGTTGCGTTTCCTCCAGGATGGCGGGACATTGCCATCTTCTTCTAAAGCACCACGCAAATGGGTTTACTCGTGGAAACTGCTGATGCAATCACAAGTTGAATGTCTGTCGCTCTCGTCCAATGAGACGGCCGGATTCCAGGTCGGCCGCGCCGTGATTGGCTCACGCCGTTTCACATGAGACCATGATGATGCAGTCGAACCTGACATTCACGCGTTGACGCAGACTCTCTGTGACGTGTGAGCAGGATCGCTTTTTCCGGATGCTGTAGAAAGGACAGCTGGGTTATCTTGTCGCACATGGCGAAATTCGGCATGTGTCTGGCGTCGATCAAGTGAAACTCGCCGATGGTACCTAATGCGTTGTCAATCCCATGTTTACAGTAGTGTATTGATGCGAAATGAGGTCAACTAAGAGCGAGAAGCGACGGAATATGGCTACTGACAAAACAATAAAGCTCAGTCCGATGATCCATGTTGGTCTCATCTTGTCCTCCCACCGATATTCCTACCCACTGCCGCTTTTCTTGTATCCATAGCTTCTCATACAGAACAATGCTGATGCACAATTCCGAGTCAATCGAGTATGTAAGGATATGCATAGTGCTGACTCATCCGGAATGTCACGTTTCCACCGACACTCACGAAGTTCTACTTTGTCGAGAACCCAATTCGGCTCATCTCGCTCTCCAAGGAGCAGTGGGACCAGTTCCGAGCTATCATAGGCGACTTTATCGTGCTCGATGGCGAACCCACGGTCAAGACATCCTGCGTCACAGGCTATTTTGGCCGACCACCACGCACCAGTTTCTCGCATGCCTTCTTGGGAAGAGCCTGTCGATATCGAAACAGAGAGGGAACCAACAAATGGAGACGAATAGCTCTCATGCGTTTGCGGGTGTGCGTGATTGAAATAAAACTCGGCCGAGGCATGGTGGTAAGAAAAAACAACTTCCTAACTTACTTTGTTGGTGCCGGAAACAACCAAGCAACCCCAAAACTCATGCGCCGTTCATGGGCGATTCTTGTCCTCGTCGTGTGTTGGCCTCGAACACAGAAGTTGGAACGCTCCAAATCGTTGATACTATAGTGACGCGTCGTTGAAAAAGGCAAACCCCAGCTTGCGAGATCATCGCGCACCTCATGGCCAAGCTGGTGGGAAATCCGAGTCGCTCTTCGGATTGTTGTTTGGGACTATGCACAGCATTTGACATTTCAAGCACGAAAAGAACGAGCACATGGACAAGGAAAAGGAGGAGAACGCGATGAGCCAAGCAAGCTAATGGCGATTCTACCCATGTGCTTCGAGTACGTGGCACAGTAGTTCAACTAAATAGCTATAGGTACTGCTTCCCCCCCCAGCAAGCATGAAGTTCCAGTCTAAAATGCACACGAGATCTAGTCTGTCCTTTCGTCTCATTTCAAAAAAGCAAAACAAAGAAAAGCAAACTACGTCTGGTTGACCATCTGTAATACATCACAAAATAAACCACAATGTCGATAGTTACGCCTGTTAAATCACTTGCGTCTGACCATTGACTTTCTTTCGCAGGAATTGTTCACTGCAATGGTGTGCTGGTTGAATCTGGTTCGAAAGCGCCTACGGCACGAACGAGCAAGAGCTTGAAGCAATCGCGGGTGGTGGAGATGAGACAAGATAACCCAGCTGTCCTTTCTACAGCATCCGGAAAAAGCGATCCTGCTCACACGTCACAGAGAGACTGCGTCAACGCGTGAATGTCAGGTTCGACTGCATCATCATGGTCTCATGTGAAACGGCGTGAGCCAATCACGGCGCGGCCGACCTGGAATCCGGCCGTCTCATTGGACGAGAGCGACAGACATTCAACTTGTGATTGCATCAGCAGTTTCCACGAGTAAACCCATTTGCGTGGTGCTTTAGAAGAAGATGGCAATGTCCCGCCATCCTGGAGGAAACGCAACTCGTACCAGCCATCGAAGCGCAACCACAAGCCACGCACTGACCCTTGCCCATAGCTCGTCATTCGCGCATTTCCCACGTCGCAGCAACACCAACCACCACCACAGACTCACTCTCACTACCGCCAACGATGGTCGCCGTCACCAAGGACTACAAGCTCTTCATGCCACTGCAGATCGGCGAGGGTCTCACTCTCAAGAACCGCGTCGTCTACGGCCCACTCACCCGAGCGCGCTCGGACATCCACACGCGTGTGCCCAGCGAGCTCAACGCCGTGTACTACGAGCAGCGTGCCGGTGCGGGCCTGATCATCTCGGAAGCCACAGCGATCTCGGAGCAAGCGTTCGGCTGGTATGGCGCGCCGGCGCTCTACAACGACGAGCAAGCAGAAGGCTGGCGCAAGGTCGTGGAGCGGGTACACGCGCGCGACGGCAAGATCTTCCTGCAACTCTGGCATACGGGTCGCCAGGCGCACCCGTCGCTCAACTCGAAGGGCGACGTCGTGTCGGCCTCGGCCACGTGCTACGAGGGTGGCCACACGAGAAACAACAAGGGTGAGAGCGTGCCGTTCGAGCCAGCGCGCGCGCTGGAGACCGACGAGATCGCGGGTGTCGTCGAGGACTACCGTCGATGCGCCGAACGCGCCAAGCAAGTGGGCTTTGACGGCGTCGAGATCCACGGTGCCAACGGATACCTGATCGACCAGTTCTTGCAATCGAGCACCAACAAGCGAACGGACAAGTACGGCGGCTCGGTCGAGAACCGCACGCGCTTCTTGCTCGAAGTCGTCGAGGCCATCAAGACCGTGTGGCCAGCCGACCGCATCGGTGTGCGTCTGGCACCAAACGGCGTGTTTGGCGGCATGGGCAGCGAAGACAATGCCGAAGTGTTCACCTACGCGATGGAGCAGCTGAGCCACCACGGACTGGCGTACTTGGCGATGCTCGACGGTTTTGGCTTTGGTTACACGGACAAGAGTCGTCTGCTCTCGGCGTTCGACGCCAAGACCGCGTTCAAGGGACTCGTCATGGCCAACAACAGCTACACGCGCGACACCGCGGAAGGTGTGATCCGCAGCGGCAGTGCTGATCTCGTGGGCTTCGGTCGCTTGTACATGTCGAACCCGGACTTGGCTGAGCGTTTCCAGAATGACTGGCCGCTGAACCCGGAAATTGAATACGAGTACTACTGGGACGCCAAGATGGGTCCAGCAGGGTACAGCACGTTCCCAGTGTACGACACGACTGCGAAACAGTGAGCGGATAGAAACTGGAGCACCCGCTGTGCAGATTCCTTCGTATGAATAGACGCTAATGTGCTCTCGACTTCATGTTTTTGCACTGTTTTGTTTGGAGCATCATTTCGCTTGTGACGCCTGTATTTGTAATCAAGGCTGCACTGTATATTCGTTGTGAAGAGCGAGAACCAGCAAGAGAAAAGAACATTCTCCATTTT
The DNA here is from genome assembly GCA_006386115.1 of Globisporangium splendens. Classification (NCBI taxonomy): domain Eukaryota; phylum Oomycota; class Peronosporomycetes; order Pythiales; family Pythiaceae; genus Globisporangium; species Globisporangium splendens. The sequence continues at coordinate 350,773 of VFIW01000040.1, read as the reverse complement.
TCCCAGTAGAGCTCAAGCGGTCCAGTTCCAGCCTCAGCGGTCCAGTTTGGACCGGCCCATCCCAGGGAGAGAATCCCTCCTTCTTGGAGGCCCTGGGGTGGTGAGGAATGGAATGCACGATCACTATGAGCACGACTACGGACCCTATGTCGTGGTCAATCCGCCATGAAGCACAACTGCGACGACCACCAGGACGCCGCACTATTACCCGCTGTCTGCGACCACCACACCGCGCAGCACAAGACCCCCCGCTGATTGCGGCCACCACACCGCGCAGCACAAGACCCCCTTAATAGAGCCCACCGGCTCTGTGACTCGAGACGTGATCGAAGCATCGAAGCGCGACGTTCACCAGTGCAAGGAGGCTGACAAAGCACAGCCCAACGTAACAACAACGATCAAGCATTTACAAAATGGCACACAAGAACTACAAATTCGAAAAACTAGAAAATGACGAAAACCCGGACGTGTGAAATGCTTGTGTTACGGCATGATATTGATAGCTGAGAACCCACCATTTCTCTTCCCCAGGAATTTAACTCTAAGTTCAATAGATTCTTTATCCATCAGCGAGTAAAGCATGATGGCCAAGCACACGTGCACACTACCTGCAGCACTATGAAGTCAATCTGGAAGTCTTCGGAGACAGCCAAATGATCATCGCAGCCCAGAACGGGTTCTCCTCAATACGCCAGACCAAGTAGCAACCACTGGCAGTTCGGATAAATCAAATCATCGCCAACTTTGCGTGGACCTCCTGGAATCACACAAAACGAGAACAAAACAAGATGGCCGATCTTCTCGCCAACATGGCAATGAACTCCAAGAGTGCGAAGATACTCACCGTGAATCGCGGGGAAACGATCAAGTTCTTATGTCCCAAGTCGCAGCTCTACTCGACAATGATATCAATGCCACACCGTCAAAACTTAGAAACACCTCACTCCTGGGTGTGATGATGATGATAAAGAATCTATTGAACTTAGAGTTTAAGATTCCCGGGGAAGAGAAATGGTGGGTTATCAGCTATCATATCCTGCCGTAACACAAGCATTTTCACACATGCGTCCAGGTTTTTCGTAATTTTCTAGTTTTTCTGACATTTGTAGTTTCTTCGTGTGCCATTTTGCAAATGGCTTTGTTCGTTGTTGTACGTTTTGGCTGTGCTTTGTCAGCCTCACTTGCACTGGTGAACGTCGCGCTTCGATGCTTCGATCACGTCTCGAGTCACAGAGCCGGTAGGCTCTGTTACGGGGGTCTTGTGCTGCGCGGTGTGGTGACCGCAGACAGCGGGGGGTCTTGTGCTGCGCGGTATGGTGGTCGCAGACAGCGGGTAATAGTGCGGCGTCCTGGTGGGCGTCGCAGTTGTGCTTCATGGCGGATTGACCACGACATAGGGTCCGTAGTCGTGCTCATAGTGATCGTGCATTCCATTCCTCACCACCCCAGGGCCACCAAGAAGGAGGGATTCTCTCCCTGGGATGGGCCGGTCCAAACTGGACCGCTGAGGCTGGAACTGGACCGCTTGAGCTCTACTGGGAAAAATGGAGAATGATGTGAGCAGTGTTAATGAGACTCAGGAATTCTTAAACTGTATGTAGATGTAAAGACTGGGGTCGTACTTTTCCGGAGACGAACTTAACGAGGTGCGCACTTAACGAGAGGAAGGAAGATAGGAGGGTTGGTCTGGTCTGGATGGGCGCTTGGCAGTTGGAGAGTAGATTGAGAAGTGAGTTAGAATGCGCTGCTCGCGCAGCTAGCTACTCTGGGCTACCCTAGGGGCTCCCTCTTACTTCTCCTAGTGTCCTACGCCTCTTTTTCTCCTTTTTCTCTTACTGGATTTTTTTCTTTTCTTTGCATTGTTCTTCAACTAATTCACTACTTCAATGGGTTCTTACTGGCCTCACACTGGCCTCATATATGCCTTACCTAGAGTTTATATAGACTTTTGTATACTATGTATATACTTCTTTTTCTGGCGACATACCTGTCGCACTTAGCAGCTGGACCGTATACATCTGGTCCTTACATCCTCCTCGATTTGAGTTCTCGTTGTCGTTCTTTGAAGTCGGCAACGAGTTCGGTCCAGTGGGCAACATGACGGATGTCTCGTTCTCTTTCCCATGTGGCTTCGGGTTCCGTCTCACCATGCCACTGGACAAGCCATTCTGGCTGTCGATTGAACTGACGTTTCTTCAGCAACTTCTCCACGATCTGAAGATCGTTCGCTGAATCATCCATGACGAACTTCGACGACTTTGGAATGGGACGACTCAGAAACTTGTCTGGCGTTGGCACGTAGTGCGAGAGAACATCCACGTTGAACGTTGGGTCGATTCGCATCATGTGGGCAGGAAGTTTCAACTTTGCAACATTCGGGTTTATCATTCGAATGATCTCCAAGGGACCAATTTTTCTTGCAGCGAACTTGGCACGTTTCATATCTGTTTCGCTTGCAGCATGTTTCAGCGATACTCGACTAGTATCTAGCATCACAAGGTCGCCTGCTTTGAACTCAACTTGATGGACACGGCATTTGCGGCCACAGTATTTCTTCTGCGTTTCTTGCGCCTTTATCATGTTCTTGCGGGCAAGTTCCACTATCTTCTGCCGTTCCTCGGCAAAGATCTTTGCGTACTCTGCAATGCCTCTTTCTTCTGCTTTCGAGTTGATTGTCTGTTCCCAAACGTTTCGCTCTTTACGTCCTGTATCGATCTCGAAGGGAGAGAATCCTGTCGAGGCACTGATCAAGGTTGCGTGCGCGTATTCGATCATTCCAAGGTGCTGAACCCAGTCGGTTCCTTGATACGAGATCATACACCTTAGCGCATCTTCTACAACCAAGTTCTGACGTTCGGTCTGACCATCTGCTTGAGGTCGGTGCGATGTTGTCATACTGAGTTTGATACCCATAAGCTTCATCAAAGAAGTCCAGAACTTCGAAGTAAACTTGCTATCACGATCACTGATGACGACTTCCGGCAAGCCGTGATGACGTACAATTGTGTCGAAGAACACTTTAGCTACATCGGGAGCACCGTCCTTGGAGTGAGTCGGCGCATACTTCGCTCGCTTCGAGAGCTTGTCAACAACTGTCAGGATTGCATCGTAACCTTCTGACAGAGGTAAGCAAGTGATGAAGTCCATTGACACCACTTGCCAACATTGTTCAGGAATCGGAATTGGCATCAGACGTCCATTCTTGCGCTGACTATCATGCTTCCAACGAGTGCACGTTTCACAAGTCTTTACATACTCTTTCACGTCTTGTTGCATCGTTTTCCAATAGTACCATTGAGCGGTACGCAGGAAAGTACGGCGGCTGCCGGGATACGCGGCAATTGGCGAGTCGTGGTACTCGGAAATGATTCGTGTGCGCAAGCGGTCATTGTCTGGGACGCAGAGTCGCTTCATTTTGTTCGAGGACTTAACGAAGAGCAACTCGTCGGTTTTCGTAAAGTTCGATTTGTTGTCTTCATCAGACCAAACTGCTTTGAACTCTGGATCAGCTAGGTACCCTTGCTGAAACTCTTTCTTTGCTTCCGGAGCCAGATCGACACGAGATTCAGCGAATCCAACCACAGCATGAACTTGGAACATAGCCTCCTCCCCCGGCAGAGCTGGATCCGAGGAGTCAGAAGAACAAGTGCGGAAACGCGATCCACGAGATACACACGCTTGATCACAGCGGTGGAACTTCATCTGAGCGAGATTAGAGTCGTCATCGCCAGGTCGACGAGATAATGCATCAGCAACTACGTTCAACTTCCCATTGACATGATGGATCGTGAATGTAAACTGCGCGAAGAACGTCAAATTCCGCGCAAGTTTCGCCGAAACTTTCGGATGCTTTAGCAACCACGAACACGCACTGTTGTCGGTGTAGATGTCAAATTCACGACCATAGAGGTAATGACGCCACTTCTCGAGGCCCATCTTGATTGCAAACAGCTCTTTCTCATGAATGGGCCAGTTGATCTCATGCGGACCAAGCTTCTTCGAGTAGAACGCAATTGGATGATCATGTCCGTCGTGGAACTGCGATAGAACACCACCAACACATTCGCCAGATGCATCAGTTGTTAAGATGAACGGCTTGGAGAAATCTGCGAGCTTCAACACTGGAGCAGTCTGCAACGCATGCTTGAGTTGCGCATAAGCATGATCTTGATCATCACCCCAAGTCCATACTGAATCTTTCTTGATTAGCTGACTTAGCGGCAATACAATGTGTGCAAACTGATAGATGAATCGGCGGTAGTAACCTGCAAGTCCAAGAAAACTTTGCAGTTCTTTCACTGTCGTCGGAGTTGGCCAATTTTCGATGGCTGTCGTCTTCAGTTTGTCAACAGCAAGACCATTCTTAGAGACTGTGTGACCAAGAAAACTGACTTCTTGTACAGCAAACTTACACTTGGCGCGATGTGCATACAACTTTTCTTCACGGAGTACCTTGAACAATATCTCCAGGTACCTCAGATGCTCCTCCAACGTAGCTGAGAACACACAGATGTCGTCTAAGTAAACCACAACGAACGGAAACTTGCCAAACAGTACACGCATCAACCTGGACCAAACCCCAGGCATTCCAGCAAGTCCCATAGGTGCAACACACCATTGGTAAGTCTCATCTTGCGTGCGGAATGCAGTGTACTTGGCTGAGTTGGGATGCACGCGCATTTGATGATAACCTTGTGCGAGATCAATCACAGTAAAATACTTGTTGCTGACCATTCTGTCAAACAGTTCATCAATCCGCGGCAACGGTATCTTCGGCACAATCGTTTGTGTGTTCACATGGCGATAATCGATCACCCACCGAATAGGAATTGACGAATTTCCGGATTGGATCCATTCGGCTCGAGATGGCGCTTCGCCAGTCTTTAGATCCTTCTTCGGGATCCCAAAAATGTTCGAGACCCAAGGTGAGTCGGAGACTTCGATCCATTGCTTTGCCAGGTTTTCTTCGACAAAAGCACGCAGAGCTTCTTGCTCTGTCTGTGAAAGACGAAACGGAGGTCTATTGCTCGGCTGGGCGTCAGCCTTCATGTTCATTTCGAACTCGACGCGACGATTCGGCGGTAGTTCATTCGGCAACTTCTCGGGAAATACATCCGAGTACTCGTTCAATAGCTGCTCAACGCGAGGATCAATAACGATGTGTTTGGCTTCTTGCTTAGCCATACTGTTGATCTTGATGCGGTACACTTCTTCGTACTGCGAACATTTCAACTTTTTGTTGAATTCTGCAAAGGACACGGTGACACGTTCCATGAGTTTTCTTTCAGTGTCCGGAATCTCGACATCATGCGTTCGCCAATTGATGAGAGGCTGATACTTAGTGAACCATGGCTTCCCCAAGATAACGTCATGGGTGTTGTTCATTGGCCATTCAATTACTGGCACATTGCGGAACGTACGTTCTCCAAACGCAACATTCACAAAGCCTTTGTTCACCTTCTTCTTCACGGTGTTCGTCCCATCAAAACGAGTGACTTGGATCGTAGCTTTGTTCGTGACTTGCTTCAAGAAACCGGGTTTGACGACATTGCACGTAGTACCGGAGTCGAGCATGATGGTGGCAATGTCACCTTCACAGGTGCCTTGCTTTACCACGAGATCTCTGCCAGAGTAGTTGTCAAGTTGGAGCTGATCCAAGTTCGTGACGCATCATTGAGATCTCTTCTTCTTCATCTTCTTCTTCTGCCGGCATATCTTCGAAGTAGTTCAAGGCAGTTCGCTGAAAGTTGTTTCGTCCATTGTTACGGCGAGGTCGACTGTGGTCACGGTTCTTCTTCTTATAACACTGCTCAATGGTGTGGCCAATCTCCTTACAGTAGCGGCACTTCGGCTTCCACTCACGGCGTTGTTGGAAGCGATTACGATGTTGAAATGGACGAGCATGGTCGATTTCCATTGGATCGGCAGTGTCTGGCTCAGCTGGCGTCGGCGTTCTTTGATCCATGTACGTGGGCAGAGTCTGCGAACGACGTTGTCGGCGATGGTCAAGGTCATGAGCTCGATCATATTGCAATGCTTTGGACATAGCCTGCGAAAGTGAATCGCAACGGCAGTACTGTACTTCTTCCCTGATTTCTCTGCGCAATCCGCGCCCAAAGTACGTGATCTTGTTGAGTTCATCCATGCTCTTGACTTGCATGATGAGCTGGCGGAACTTCCACAAGTACTCTTCTAAGTTCTTGCATTCGTGCTGCTTGAGCTGATATAGGTGATCGCGCAAGCGTTCTTGCAAGTCCACCGGCGTGAGCTCTGCATGCAAACGCTGCATGAATGTCTGCACATCCTTGATGCTGTCCTTGTTCACCATGAACCACGCAGCGGCGGCGCCCTTGAGATTGGCTGAAAGCAAAGCCAATACACGCTTCTCTTCTTCTTGATTCTGCCACTGAACGCCCTTTGCCTCCATGTAGCGAATGGCTTGGTCAAAGTACAACTCCACGGACTCTCCGATCTTCCCTTGGTACTGCGGCATGTTGATACCTTCGACTTTGTACTCTATGGGTCTGGCACAGAGCCGGTCGAGTAGATCCTGGCTGCGAGTCGTCAGCCGAGTCATCTGGGTCAGGAGAGTGTTCATATCGGCATTTGTGGACGTGGAGGACTTGGAGGACATCGTACTTAGCTAAAAGGCAAAAGTTCTGATTTAAACTTAAGGAAGAGCTACTGTAGGGTCTTCTTACGCTTCTTCTTGGCTTCCTGGGAGTCTTGGGCCTTGCGCTTCAACTCAGCACGTTCTCTGGCCTTCTGCTCTCTCGTCTTCTTGTGCTCTTTGACCTTGCGATCAGTGAAGATGCCAAGGATGGACTGGAGGTCGCTTACGTGGACTTGGGCCCTTACGACGATCTCGTGGACGTAATTACGAGCGTCCGAGTCGTCAGCAACCGGGATTGTGTTGCGAAGGGCGATGAGTTGACCTGAGAGCTTCTTATTCGTAGCGTAGAGGTTTGCACGGAGTTTGTCGACGGCGGGATTGTCGGAATAGAGAGCAGAGAGAGGCTGAGCGAAGGTGTAGCGATCGACGGCGGGAGTCTTCTTTCGTGGCATCCACGGCTCTATCCAGGCTCTATCAACAGTGAGCTTTTGCAACCACAGACCGTTTAGCCAGCAACTTTAAACCGCTATCGAGACGTTATCCTCCCTTGGCAGCCGGTAGGGACAGACACAAAGGCACTAGACCACTCAACACCCGGCTAGGAGCTCTCGATGTGATGCGGGTTGCAGCACGCAGTCGGGACAAGCAAAACTCTACCGGACGGAACCGACGGAGACTTTCAAAGGGACAAGGAACCAAGACCGAGAGGCGAGGGCTGAGCAGGACCAACAAGTGCTACCACTTGTAAGGACTGGGGTCGTACTTTTCCGGAGACGAACTTAACGAGGTGCGCACTTAACGAGAGGAAGGAAGATAGGAGGGTTGGTCTGGTCTGGATTGGCGCTTGGCAGTTGGAGAGTAGATTGAGAAGTGAGTTAGAATGCGCTGCTCGCGCAGCTAGCTACTCTGGGCTACCCTAGGGGCTCCCTCTTACTTCTCCTAGTGTCCTACGCCTCTTTTTCTCCTTTTTCTCTTACTGGATTTTTTTCTTTTCTTTGCATTGTTCTTCAACTAATTCACTACTTCAATGGGTTCTTACTGGCCTCACACTGGCCTCATATATGCCTTACCTAGAGTTTATATAGACTTTTGTATACTATGTATATACTTCTTTTTCTGGCGACATACCTGTCGCACTTAGCAGCTGGACCGTATACATCTGGTCCTTACAGTAGATCACAAGTTAAATAGAATTACCTTCACTCTCACATACAGTTTAAGAATTCCTGAGTCTCATTAACACTGCTGACAGTGAGGTGTTTCTAAGTTTTGACGGTGTGGCACCGATATCATTGTCGAGTAGAGCTGCGACTTGGGACATAAGAACTTGATCATTTCCCCGCGATTCGTCGGTGAGTATCTTCGTACTCTTGGAGTTCATTGCCATGTTGGCGAGAAGATCGGCCATCTTGTTTTGTTCTCGTTTTGTGTGATTCCAGGAGGTCCACGCAAAGTTGGCGACGATTTGATTTACCCGAACTGCCAGTGGCTGCAACTTGGTCTGGCGTATTGAGGAGAACCCGTTCTGAGATGCGATAATCATTTGGCTATCTCCGAAGACTTCCAGTTTGACTTCATAGTGGTGTAGGTAGTGTGCACTGTGTGCTTGGCCATCATGCTTTACTCTTGCTGATGATGATAAAGAATCTATTGAACTTAGAGTTTAAGATTCCCTGGGGAAGAGAAATGGTGGGTTCTCAGCTATCATATCCTGCCGTAACACAAGCATTCTCACACTTGCGTCCGGGTTTTTCGTCATTTTCTAGTTTTTCTGACATTTGTAGTTTCTTCGTGTGCCATTTTGTAAATGGCTTTGATCGTTGTTGTATACGTTGTGGCTGTGCTTTGTCAGCCTCACTTGCACTGGTGAACGTCGCGCTTCGATGCTTCGATCACGTCTCGAGTCACAGAGCCGGTGGGCTCTATTACGGGGGTCTTGTGCTGCGCGGTGTGGTGGTCGCAGACAGCGGGTAATAGTGCGGCGTCCTAGTGGGCATCGCAGTTGTGCTTCATGGCGGATTGACCACGACATAGGGTCCGTAGTCGTGCTCATAGTGATCGTGCATTCCATTCCTCACCACCCCAGGGCCTCCAAGAAGGAGGGATTCTCTCCCTGGGATGGGCTGGTCCAAACTGGACCGCTGAGGCTGGAACTGGACCGCTTGAGCTTGACTGGGAAAAATGGAGAATGAGCTTTTCTCTTGCTGGTTCTCGCTCTTCACAACGAATATACAGTGCAGCCTTGATTACAAATACAGGCGTCACAAGCGAAATGATGCTCCAAACAAAACAGTGCAAAAACATGAAGTCGAGAGCACATTAGCGTCTATTCATACGAAGGAATCTGCACAGCGGGTGCTCCAGTTTCTATCCGCTCACTGTTTCGCAGTCGTGTCGTACACTGGGAACGTGCTGTACCCTGCTGGACCCATCTTGGCGTCCCAGTAGTACTCGTATTCAATTTCCGGGTTCAGCGGCCAGTCATTCTGGAAACGCTCAGCCAAGTCCGGGTTCGACATGTACAAGCGACCGAAGCCCACGAGATCAGCACTGCCGCTGCGGATCACACCTTCCGCGGTGTCGCGCGTGTAGCTGTTGTTGGCCATGACGAGTCCCTTGAACGCGGTCTTGGCGTCGAACGCCGAGAGCAGACGACTCTTGTCCGTGTAACCAAAGCCAAAACCGTCGAGCATCGCCAAGTACGCCAGTCCGTGGTGGCTCAGCTGCTCCATCGCGTAGGTGAACACTTCGGCATTGTCTTCGCTGCCCATGCCGCCAAACACGCCGTTTGGTGCCAGACGCACACCGATGCGGTCGGCTGGCCACACGGTCTTGATGGCCTCGACGACTTCGAGCAAGAAGCGCGTGCGGTTCTCGACCGAGCCGCCGTACTTGTCCGTTCGCTTGTTGGTGCTCGATTGCAAGAACTGGTCGATCAGGTATCCGTTGGCACCGTGGATCTCGACGCCGTCAAAGCCCACTTGCTTGGCGCGTTCGGCGCATCGACGGTAGTCCTCGACGACACCCGCGATCTCGTCGGTCTCCAGCGCGCGCGCTGGCTCGAACGGCACGCTCTCACCCTTGTTGTTTCTCGTGCGGCCACCCTCGTAGCACGTGGCCGAGGCCGACACGACGTCGCCCTTCGAGTTGAGCGACGGGTGCGCCTGGCGACCCGTATGCCAGAGTTGCAGGAAGATCTTGCCGTCGCGCGCGTGTACCCGCTCCACGACCTTGCGCCAGCCTTCTGCTTGCTCGTCGTTGTAGAGCGCCGGCGCGCCATACCAGCCGAACGCTTGCTCCGAGATCGCTGTGGCTTCCGAGATGATCAGGCCCGCACCGGCACGCTGCTCGTAGTACACGGCGTTGAGCTCGCTGGGCACACGCGTGTGGATGTCCGAGCGCGCTCGGGTGAGTGGGCCGTAGACGACGCGGTTCTTGAGAGTGAGACCCTCGCCGATCTGCAGTGGCATGAAGAGCTTGTAGTCCTTGGTGACGGCGACCATCGTTGGCGGTAGTGAGAGTGAGTCTGTGGTGGTGGTTGGTGTTGCTGCGACGTGGGAAATGCGCGAATGACGAGCTATGGGCAAGGGTCAGTGCGTGGCTTGTGGTTGCGCTTCGATGGCTGGTACGAGTTGCGTTTCCTCCAGGACGGCGGGACATTGCCATCTTCTTCTAAAGCACCACGCAAATGGGTTTACTCGTGGAAACTGCTGATGCAATCACAAGTTGAATGTCTGTCGCTCTCGTCCAATGAGACGGCCGGATTCCAGGTCGGCCGCGCCGTGATTGGCTCACGCCGTTTCACATGAGACCATGATGATGCAGTCGAACCTGACATTCACGCGTTGACGCAGACTCTCTGTGACGTGTGAGCAGGATCGCTTTTTCCGGATGCTGTAGAAAGGACAGCTGGGTTATCTTGTCGCACATGGCGAAATTCGGCATGTGTCTGGCGTCGATCAAGTGAAACTCGCCGATGGTACCTAATGCGTTGTCAATCCCATGTTTACAGTAGTGTATTGATGCGAAATGAGGTCAACTAAGAGCGAGAAGCGACGGAATATGGCTACTGACAAAACAATAAAGCTCAGTCCGATGATCCATGTTGGTCTCATCTTGTCCTCCCACCGATATTCCTACCCACTGCCGCTTTTCTTGTATCCATAGCTTCTCATACAGAACAATGCTGATGCACAATTCCGAGTCAATCGAGTATGTAAGGATATGCATAGTGCTGACTCATCCGGAATGTCACGTTTCCACCAACACTCACGAAGTTCTACTTTGTCGAGAACCCAATTCGGCTCATCTCGCTCTCCAAGGAGCAGTGGGACCAGTTCCGAGCTATCATAGGCGACTTTATCGTGCTCGATGGCGAACCCACGGTCAAGACATCCTGCGTCACAGGCTATTTTGGCCGACCACCACGCACCAGTTTCTCGCGTGCCTTCTTGGGAAGAGCCTGTCGATATCGAAACAGAGAGGGAACCAACAAATGGAGACGAATAGCTCTCATGCGTTTGCGGGTGTGCGTGATTGAAATAAAACTCGGCCGAGGCATGGTGGTAAGAAAAAACAACTTCCTAACTTACTTTGTTGGTGCCGGAAACAACCAAGCAATCCCAAAACTCATGCGCCGTTCATGGGCGATTCTTGTCCTCGTCGTGTGTTGGCCTCGAACACAGAAGCTGGAACGCTCCAAATCGTTGATACTATAGTGACGCGTCGTTGAAAAGGCAAACCCCAGCTTGCGAGATCATCGCGCACCTCATGGCCAAGCTGGTGGGAAATCCGAGTCGCTCTTCGGATTGCTGTTTGGGACTATGCACAGCATTTGACATTTCAAGCACGAAAAGAACGAGCACATGGACAAGGAAAAGGAGGAGAACGCGATGAGCCAAGCAAGCTAATGGCGATTCTACCCATGTGCTTCGAGTACGTGGCACAGTAGTTCAACTAAATAGCTATAGTGGTTGGGAATGCCCTTGCACAATCCGAATAGTTTCCCAAGTTGAAGAGGGAACTTGACTGGTGACGCGGGCGGCGTGTCTCTGCCAGTTAAGTGAGTTGCGTCAGCCAATCACTTTACTGAGAATTTTACAGGACTTCAAGTTCAAGTTCAATGGGTTGAACCTCAAACGTACACAAGGTTTTATATATCAGTTCACTACGTTTTTTTGCATGTGTAGGTTTTACGAATGTAACCTCTAGGAGCCCTTGGGGTGAATTAGGTGTAGCGATGGAAACGTAACTGCTTATCAATCTCACTTTCAAATCTGCCTTCGCACAACAACAACACTTTCAGCAACGCCTTTCAAGTGGTTATGAGCCCAAGCTCCTCCTCCGCCATGGACAAGCTTAACGAAGACAACTACTTCCACTGGGAGTTCAACATGCGGATGAAGCTCGCTCGCAAGGGACTGTTGCCGCACATCATCCGTGCCGACATGGACAGTGTGAGCGACCGCACGACAAACAAGTGGAAGGAAGACGATTTGAAGGCCCTTGGTGTGATCGCTGGTGAAGTCAGCATCACGTACCAAGTGTACATCCGAGCGGCGCTGACAGCGGACCAAGCGTGGAAACTCCTCGAGGAGCAGTTCAACCGCAATACCTTGAAGAACCGCATTCTCATCACCAAGAGGATGCACAGCTTCAAGATGGAGTCCGGCACGCGCTTCGCTGAGCACGTCGACCGTTTCAAGGAACTGGTGACGAAGCTCGAGACGATTGGAGAGGTTCTTGATGAGAGCCGCCAGATCGTGCTCCTCCTCGGTAGCCTCCCGGACGAGTACCGAATGATCTCCAGTGTTCTGGAGAACACGCCGAACCTCGGGTTGATGCAAGTGATCGAGTCACTCTACGGGGCCGACCCCAGTGGCTACGATCGTGCTCCAACTGAGAATGCTTTTGTTATCAATAAGCGCCGGCACGACTGCCGCGACCGCCACGACAACTCGAACGGTCCAAAGCGATTCAACGGCAAGTGCAACTTCTGCAAGAAGGTCGGGCACAAGGAAGCCGACTGCCGCAAGAAGAAGTTTGAAGACCAGCAGGGCCGCCGAGCTGCTGAAAGGACCGAGCACCGGTACGCCTTTGCAGCTGCGATGGGCCTCGACAAGTCTGTGTGGCTGGTGGACTCGGGAGCCAGCTCGCACATGACAAGTCGACGCGAGAAGTTTGTGAAGCTGACGACTCTGAAGACTCCGATCCAGATCGTTATCGCCGACGGCACGAAGATCGATGCGGTGGGCATCGGAGAGGCTTGCCTTAAGATGGAAGATGACATCGAGATCACACTCTCGAATGTGCTCTACATCCCAGCCCTCGATGGGAACCTACTCTCGGTGTCGAAGCTCGCCGAGAAGGGAGTGAGAGCCGAGTTCGTTCGAGACAAGTGCGTCTTCAAGTTCGGCCAAGAGACGGTTATGACCGGGAAACGCGACGGTAGTGTCTACAAGGTTCACACCGTGCTCAAGGAAGAGTGCCGTGCAGCGAATGGCAGTGCCAACTCACCGTGGATGGTTATGCATGCCAAGCTCGGGCACATTCCGTACAAGAGATACCAGCATCTCAGAACGATGGCTGATGGACTCCCTGCGATCACGAACGATGACGCAGTTGAAGAAATTTGTGAAGGATGCTGCATGGGAAAGATGGCTGCCGACAACTTCCCACGCCATCCTGCGAACAAGGTGAAGACTCAGCGGGTGCTTGAGTTGGTCCACGCTGACGTGATGGGACCGATGCAATCCAAGACCCCAGGAGGATGTCTTTATGCGATTGTGTTCGTAGATGACTACTCTCGACACGTGTCGGGCTACTTCATGAAGAAGAAATCTGAAGCCCTCGACAAGTTCAAGATTTTCAAGTCTGAACTCGAGAACTTGACCGACTGCAAAATCAAGCGTCTCAGGTCCGACAACGGTGGCGAGTACACTAGCAAACGTTTCGTCGACTACTTGGTTGGTTTCGGCATCAAGCACGAGAAGACTGTGCCGTATACTCCCCAGCAGAACGGGATGGCCGAGCGCATGAACCGAACTCTCGTTGAGATGGCGCGTTGCATGCTGTACCACGAGTCTGTCGACAAGAAGTGGTGGGCCGAAGCAGTAAACACTGCGGCCTGGATCATCAACCGGATCCCCAACTCAGTCAACACCAAGACCCCGCATGAGCTGATCTACGGACGACGCCCCAACATGAAAAACCTAAAGGTGTTTGGCGCGTTAGGGTACGCCCATATCCCGAAGGAAAAACGCAAGAAGCTCGACGCCAAGGCATTCAAATGCCGTTTCCTCGGATATTCAGAGACGTCGAAGGGTTACCGCGTTCTTCATGTGGCCACCGGGCTGGTGCACATTGTCCGCACTGTGAAGTTTATGGAGACTTCGCGTCTGGATCTCCAACAGCTGAGCATCGAGTCCGACTCTGACGATGAGTCTGAGACTGAGGATCAAGAGGTGCATGACCGCAGCCTCGTCCTACCCGAAGCAAAGTCTGAGATCGTGACTCAGGACTACGTCTTTGAGGAGCCGTCTAACATGATCGTCGAGGCTCCAGCCCGGATGCTTACTCGGTCTCGAGCTCGAGCGTTGATGAACGAGCCTGAGCCTGAAGACCGTCAGCCACCAAGAAAGAAGCTTATTCGAACTCCGGTCTACTCTGGTCCGAAGCGACAGAAGACCGACCAAGTTCATGCCAGTGGTGGAGACGACGAGCATGATCGATATGCGCTCGTCAATCCCGATGAGCATGCGCTCTTGGCAAGCGAGGCCCCAAAACATTTCAGGGAGGCCACGAGCCGTGAAGACCACGCGAAGTGGAAGGAAGCGATGGAATCCGAATTGAAATCATTAGTGGCAAATGGTACGTGGGATTTGGTTCCCCGACCAAAGAGCCAGAAGCCGATCGGATCCCGATGGGTATTCGCCCTGAAGAAAAACGAGCGAGGTGAAGTCGTCCGGTACAAAGCTCGCGTCGTTGCAAAGGGCTACTCCAAGTGCCATGGCATCGACTATGAAGAAACGTATGCACCGGTTGCTGCATTGACCTCGGTTCGAGCGTTCCTCGCAACGAGCTGCTCTGAGCAGATGGAAGTTCAGCAGTGGGACGTCGACACAGCCTTCCTGTATGGCGACCTTGAAGAAACAATCTTCATGGAGGTCCCAGAAGGATCGCTCGAATTCTTGCTCAAGTTCGGCACCAAGGACATCGGAAACACGGCTGACATCGATGACAACCAACTCGTATGCAGACTGCGCAAGAGTCTCTACGGTCTGAAACAAGCGTCCCGCGTATGGAACGAGACCATCGACAGCTGCCTGTGCGAGATTGGATTCGAACCAACAGACGCTGACCCGTGCGTCTACACCAAGCGCCAGGGTAACTCCAAATGCCTTTTGTGTCTGTACGTCGATGACATGCTCATCGCGTCGAACGACCAGGCGATGATCGCTGGAGTGAAGCAAGCCATCAGCAAGCGCTTCAAGATCAAGGACCTCGGGCAAGCTCGCTTCATCTTGGGCATCGAGGTGCATCACGACATTTCTGCCAAGACGCTGAGCATCAGCCAGAAGAGTTACATCGACTCAGTGATCGAGCGATTCGGCCAGACTAATGCCGCGCCAAGCCTGACTCCGATCGATCCCAGCGCCCATCTCAGCAAAGGTGATGAGGCACAATCCGAAGCGGATATGGCCGAAATGAAGACGAAGCCCTACCGGTCGCTCATCGGTAGTCTGATGTATCTCGCGTGCGGTACCCGACCCGACATCGCTGTCGCGGTCGCGAGGCTGAGTCGGTTCCTTGAGAACCCTGGACCGAAGCACTGGGACGCAGGCATCAAGGTCGTCAAGTATTTGAAGAAGACCAAGGACGTTGGAATCGTCTACGATGGGAGCCTCGAGTCGAAGCTGAGTGCCTTCTGCGACGCCGACTGGGCGTGTGACCGCAATGATCGACGCTCCATGAGTGGCATCCTGCTGATGCTCTGCGGTGGCCCCATAGCCTGGCGCGCCACGTTCCAAAAGACCGTAGCTCTGAGCACGACTGAAGCCGAGTACATGGCTCTCTGTGACTGTGTCAAGGAGTGCGTCTGGATGCGCACGCTTCTCAAGAACATGGGTTTGGGGCAATATGAAGCGACTCCGATCTTCGAAGACAACCAAGGCGCCATCGCACTCGCCAAGAACATTGGGTATCAAGCACGAACCAAGCACATTGACATCCGATACCATTTCATCCGCGAGAAACTCAAAGAAAACGAAATCGTCCTGGAGTACGTCGAGTCGACGAACCAAATCGCAGACTACCTGACAAAGGGTCTGTCGTCTAAGACTCTCCGCTACCTCATGGAGAAGTGCAACGTCAAGCATGTTCAAGGGAAAGATTGTGAAGCGAGTGGGGGTGTTGGGAATGCCCTTGCACAATCCGAATAGTTTCCCAAGTTGAAGAGGGAACTTGACTGGTGACGCGGGCGGCGTGTCTCTGCCAGTTAAGTGAGTTGCGTCAGTCAATCACTTTACTGAGAATTTTACAGGACTTCAAGTTCAAGTTCAAGTTCAAGTTCAATGGGTTGAACCTCAAACGTACCCAAGGTTTTATATATCAGTTCACTACGTTTTTCTGCATGTGTAGGTTTTACGAATATAACCTCTAGGAGCCCTTGGGGTGAATTAGGTGTAGCGACGGAAACGTAACTGCTTATCAATCTCACTTTCAAATCTGCCTTCGCACAACAACAACACTTTCAGCAACGCCTTTCAATTTATAGGTACTGCTTCTCCCCCCCCAGCAAGCATGAAGTTCCAGTCTAAAATGCACACGAGATCTAGTCTGTCCTTTCGTCTCATTTCAAAAAAACAAAACAAAGAAAAGCAAACTACGTCTGGTTGACCATCTGTAATACATCACAAAATAAACCACAATGTCGATAGTTACGCCTGTTAAATCACTTGCGTCTGACCATTGCTTTCTTTCGCAGGAATTGTTCACTGCAATGGTGTGCTGGTTGAATCTGGTTCGAAAGCGCCTACGGCACGAACGAGCAAGAGCTTGAAGCAATCGCGGGTGGTGGAGATGAGACAAGATAACCCAGCTGTCCTTTCTACAGCATCCGGAAAAAGCGATCCTGCTCACACGTCACAGAGAGACTGCGTCAACGCGTGAATGTCAGGTTCGACTGCATCATCATGGTCTCATGTGAAACGGCGTGAGCCAATCACGGCGCGGCCGACCTGGAATCCGGCCGTCTCATTGGACGAGAGCGACAGACATTCAACTTGTGATTGCATCAGCAGTTTCCACGAGTAAACCCATTTGCGTGGTGCTTTAGAAGAAGATGGCAATGTCCCGCCATCCTGGAGGAAACGCAACTCGTACCAGCCATCGAAGCGCAACCACAAGCCACGCACTGACCCTTGCCCATAGCTCGTCATTCGCGCATTTCCCACGTCGCAGCAACACCAACCACCACCACAGACTCACTCTCACTACCGCCAACGATGGTCGCCGTCACCAAGGACTACAAGCTCTTCATGCCACTGCAGATCGGCGAGGGTCTCACTCTCAAGAACCGCGTCGTCTACGGCCCACTCACCCGAGCGCGCTCGGACATCCACACGCGTGTGCCCAGCGAGCTCAACGCCGTGTACTACGAGCAGCGTGCCGGTGCGGGCCTGATCATCTCGGAAGCCACAGCGATCTCGGAGCAAGCGTTCGGCTGGTATGGCGCGCCGGCGCTCTACAACGACGAGCAAGCAGAAGGCTGGCGCAAGGTCGTGGAGCGGGTACACGCGCGCGACGGCAAGATCTTCCTGCAACTCTGGCATACGGGTCGCCAGGCGCACCCGTCGCTCAACTCGAAGGGCGACGTCGTGTCGGCCTCGGCCACGTGCTACGAGGGTGGCCACACGAGAAACAACAAGGGTGAGAGCGTGCCGTTCGAGCCAGCGCGCGCGCTGGAGACCGACGAGATCGCGGGTGTCGTCGAGGACTACCGTCGATGCGCCGAACGCGCCAAGCAAGTGGGCTTTGACGGCGTCGAGATCCACGGTGCCAACGGATACCTGATCGACCAGTTCTTGCAATCGAGCACCAACAAGCGAACGGACAAGTACGGCGGCTCGGTCGAGAACCGCACGCGCTTCTTGCTCGAAGTCGTCGAGGCCATCAAGACCGTGTGGCCAGCCGACCGCATCGGTGTGCGTCTGGCACCAAACGGCGTGTTTGGCGGCATGGGCAGCGAAGACAATGCCGAAGTGTTCACCTACGCGATGGAGCAGCTGAGCCACCACGGACTGGCGTACTTGGCGATGCTCGACGGTTTTGGCTTTGGTTACACGGACAAGAGTCGTCTGCTCTCGGCGTTCGACGCCAAGACCGCGTTCAAGGGACTCGTCATGGCCAACAACAGCTACACGCGCGACACCGCGGAAGGTGTGATCCGCAGCGGCAGTGCTGATCTCGTGGGCTTCGGTCGCTTGTACATGTCGAACCCGGACTTGGCTGAGCGTTTCCAGAATGACTGGCCGCTGAACCCGGAAATTGAATACGAGTACTACTGGGACGCCAAGATGGGTCCAGCAGGGTACAGCACGTTCCCAGTGTACGACACGACTGCGAAACAGTGAGCGGATAGAAACTGGAGCACCCACTGTGCAGATTCCTTCGTATGAATAGACGCTGAGGTGATGATGATAAAGAATCTATTGAACTTAGAGTTTAAGATTCCCTGGGGAAGAGAATTGGTGGGTTCTCAGCTATCATATCCTGCCGTAACACAAGCATTCTCACACTTGCGTCCGGGTTTTTCGTCATTTTCTAGTTTTTCTGGCATTTGTAGTTTCTTCGTGTGCCATTTTGTAAATGGCTTTGTTCGTTGTTGTATACGTTTTGGCTGTGCTTTGTCAGCCTCACTTGCACTGGTGAACGTCGCGCTTCGATGCTTCGATCACGTCTCGAGTCACAGAGCCGGTAGGCTCTGTTACGGGGGTCTTGTGCTGCTCGATATGGTGGCCGCAGACAGCGGGGGGTCTTGTGCTGCTCGGTATGGTGGCCGCAGACAGCGGGGGGTCTTGTGCTGGCATCAGCGGGGGGGTTGTGCTGCGCGGTGTGGTGGTCGCAGACAGCGGGTAATAGTGCGGCGTCCTGGTGGTCGTCGCAGTTGTGCTTCATGGCGGATTGACCACGACATAGGGTCCGTAGTCGTGCTCATAGTGATCGTGCATTCCATTCCTCACCACCCCAGGGCCTCCAAGAAGGAGGGATTCTCTCCCTGGGATGGGCCGGTCCAAACTGGACCGCTGAGGCTGGAACTGGACCGCTTGTGCTTGACTGGGAAAACATGGAGAATGTCTTACGCCGTATCAGATGTGGACGATACACCGGAATTCTACGTGCAGCTCAACCTGTTCCATCCGGGAAGGATCGAGTCTTCGGCGTGCCCAAGCAATGCCGGATGTGGGGAGACAAAAGAAACTATCTCACACATAGTGTGGAGTTGCAAGCGAGCACAAGCCGCGTGGACGGCGTTCCTCGGGCGATGGATGGGTCGAACATTGACGGAGCAAGCACTCAATCTCTTCCTGCCTCATATTGCTAGCCGCACAGCCCCGCCAGGTCAACGATCTTTGCTCCGGGAATTGGAAAAGCACTTCGGGTTCATTACTCCGGAACACTCGACAGCACTACAGAAACTCTGGTTTATCGTCACATCAAGCATCCCAGTATTGCTGTGGAGAACGAGAGTGGAAATAGTGCATGAACGGCAACACGTCACTATCGAAGAAAGTACCCAGCGAGTGTGGACAGCGTGTGTGATGCAAGTGCGGGCTGTGGCTCATCGGATGAGAAGGCTCAAAGGAGAAAAGATCAATGCAACTACCTGAGCCAACTGCTCAGCGTACTGGAGAGACAAGACTTGTCGCGCCAACTGGAAGCATGGGGGACGGCGCGTTTGTATTTCGATGGGGTGCACGCGGCAACCCAGGTCCAGGAGGCAGCGGATGGGCACTCATCTTCCTGAATGAACGCAGCAATCGATGGGAACTCAAAGCATGCGGCTATGCGTACATGGGACCAGAAGTCACGACAATTGGTGCGAATACAGCGCACTGAAAGATGGCCTGGCATACAGTGCACACTACCTACAGCACTATGAAGTCAAGTTGGAAGTCTTCGGAGACAGCCAAATGATTATCGCAGCCCAGAACGGGTTCGCCTCAATACGCCAGACCGAGTTGCAGCCACTAGCAGTTCGGGTAAACCAAATCATCGCCAACTTTGCGTGGACCTCCTGGAATCACACAAAACGAGAACAAAACAAGATGGCCGATCTTCTCGCCAACATGGCAATGAACTCCAAGAGTGCGAAGATACTCACCGACGAATCGCGGGGAAACGATCAAGTTCTTATGTCCCAAGTCGCAGCTCTACTCGACAATGATATCGGTGCCACACCGTCAAAACTTAGAAACACCTCACTGTCAGCAGTGTTAATGAGACTCAGGAATTCTTAAACTGTATGTGAGAGAGAAGGTAAATTCTATTTAACTTGTGATCTACATACAGTTTAAGAATTCCTGAGTCTCATTAACACTGCTGAGAGTGAGGTGTTTCTAAGTTTTGACGGTGTGGCACCGATATCATTGTCGAGTAGAGCTGCGACTTGGGACATAACGACTTGATCGTTTCCCCGTGATTCGTCGGTGAGTATCTTCGCACTCTTGGAGTTCATTGCCATGTTGGCGAGAAGATCGGCCATCTTGTTTTGTTCTCGTTTTGTGTGATTCCAGGAGGTCCACGCAAAGTTGGCGACGATTTGATTTACCCGAACTGCCAGTGGCTGCAACTTGGTCTGGCGTATTGAGGAGAACCCGTTCTGAGATGCGATAATCATTTGGCTATCTCCGAAGACTTCCAGTTTGACTTCATAGTGGTGTAGGTAGTGTGCACTGTATGCCAGGCCGTCTTTCAGTGCGCTGTATTCGCACCAATTGTCCGTTACTTCTGGTCCCATATACGCATAGCCGCATGCTTTGAGTTCCCAATGATTGCTGCGTTCATTCAGGAAGATGAGTGTCCATCCGCTGCCTCCTAGACCCGGGTTGCCGCGTGCACCTCCATCGAAATACAAACGCGCCGTCGCCCACGCTTCCAGTTGGCGCGACAAGTCTTGTCTCTCCAGTACGCTGAGCAGTTGGCTCAGGCAAGTTGCATTGATCTTTTCTCCTGTGAGGGTTCTCATCCGATGAGCCACAGCCCGCACCTGCATCACACACGCTGTCCACACTCGCTGGGTACTGTCTTCGATAATGACGTGTTGCCGTTCATGCACTATTTCCACTCTCGTTCTCCACAGCAGTACTGGGATGCTTGATGTGACGGTAAACCAAAGTTTCTGTAGAGCTGTCGAGTGTTCCGGAGTAATGAACCCGAAGTGCTTTTCCAATTCCCGGAGCAAAGATCGTTGACTTGGCGAGGCTGTACGGCTCGCAATATGAGGCATGAAGAGGTTGAGTGCTTGCTCCGTCAATGTTCGGTCCATCCATCGCCCGAGGAAGACCGTCCACGCGGCTTGTGCTCGCTTGCAACTCCACACTATGTGTGAGATCGTTTCTTTTGTCTCCCCACATCCGGCATTGCTTGGGCATGCTGAAGACTCGATCCTTCCCGGATGGAACAGGTTGAGCTGCACCGTAGAGATCCGGTGTGTCGTCCACATCTGATACGGCGTAAGACATTCTCCATTTTTCCCAGTCAAGCACAAGCGGTCCAGTTCCAGCCTCAGCGGTCCAGTTTGGACCGGCCCATCCCAGGGAGAGAATCCCTCCTTCTTGGTGGCCCTGGGGTGGTGAGGAATGGAATGCACGATCACTATGAGCACGACTACGGACCCTATGTCGTGGTCAATCCGCCATGAAGCACAACTGCGACGACCACCAGGACGCCGCACTATTACCCGCTGTCTGCGACCACCACACCGCGCAGCACAAGACCCCCCGCTGATTGCGGCCACCACACCGCGCAGCACAAGACCCCCGCTGTCTGCGACCACCATACCGCGCAGCACAAGACCCCTGCTGTCTGCGACCACCACACCGCGCAGCACAAGACCCCCGTAATAGAGCCCACCGGCTCTGTGACTCGAGACGTGATCGAAGCATCGAAGCGCGACGTTCACCAGTGCAAGTGAGGCTGACAAAGCACAGCCACAACGTATACAACAACGAACAAAGCCATTTACAAAATGGCACACGAAGAAACTACAAATGCCAGAAAAACTAGAAAATGACGAAAAACCCGGACGCAAGTGTGAGAATGCTTGTGTTACGGCAGGATATGATAGCTGAGAACCCACCAATTCTCTTCCCCGGGGAATCTTAAACTCTAAGTTCAATAGATTCTTTATCACACACACAGCAAGAGAAAAGCACTTTCGATCTAGCCTTTTATAGGACAGACAGCCTTGGTACCAGCTGTTTGTAACGGGAGTATAAGTGCCACGACGACAATCGACAGGCCACTACAAAGATCATCGGAAAGGGGTGAGTATACTGAACTGAGTATACAAGCCTCTATAAAGAGCGATAAGCGACAGCTTTCTCCTGAGGCCTCCATGATGAATATGGAGCAACCAAAGGAGGGGGCTGCGCGGAAGGAAGCTTCGGACGGAGTTTCCACGAAGACAGCCACCACGCTGCGGAGTGGGCAGGCGCAAGTCGACGCAGAGATGGCAGTACGAGCGTTACAGCACGGGAAAGGGGGAGCCCCAGATCCTGTGCGCACGAATGATACGGTCCAATTAAAAACAGGAGGACAAGACAAATCTGGGACCATTGAGGAAGGCACGACACCAACGCGTGCGAAAGGCTCTCGAAAAGAAGCGTCGACGGAGACTGCACCAGTGGAGAGATACGAAGCCCTCGCCGCAAAGCTGCGTGTGTCACCAAACGCGGTCAACAGAGTGGAGATTGAACACGAAGTGCGGTTAATGTTCACAGCTCTCTACAACGGGATGCGGATTCTGGAGAAACCAAAAAAGGCGAACGACAATTACCCAACACTCAACGGAGAAGAAGCGGACGCGCTGGTGGACCTTTTCCGTCTACTGGCAGTTGAAAAGGAAAAATCCTTTCCGGAGTGGAAGCGGACGATCCAAGATCTATGCAAGGATATGCACCGGTCGTCGTGGACAGTGGTAGCGCTTATCCAAAAGAGAATTGACCAAAACAGGCTTGCAGATGAAACCAAGGCTTCGCCATGGGGTTCGCAAACGAGCACCAACACTCAAACAAACGTCAAAGAGCAAGGCACCCAGCCCTTCATCTTCAAATCGGACAAATACTCGGAGGAGGAACAACGCAACATGATCCGACACTGCAAGCAAAGTTCGAGTACTCAGTGACCCTGCGCCTGCCGACAACGATGGAATGGGATATCATGCTAGCGATAGTGGAAGGCGAACTCCTGATCCGACACTTGCCTCAATTCCTTCGACGAGTATGTGATGGGGACACCCTCTTCCGTTTCCAGAACACCATCGCGGCTCAGGTGGAAGGAGAGCTGGTCGGCAAATTATCGGATGCGACGCAAGTCTACAAAGATCATCAGTCGACCGGACGAATCGTGGAAGCCATCTTGCAAGCAGCGAGGTTCCGCAATGACGGCAAAATGGAAGAGACAATGGCGATGCTGAGAGACCTCAAAGCTGCGGAATATAATGACAGCACTCATTCTCTCCACTTCTATTTCTTTGACAGGAGCACAGCTGCGAAATGGAACAAAATGATGATCCCCTTCCGACGCCAATTGGTGCATCTCATATCCGCGCATCCGACGGAGACAACCGGAGAGCGACCGGAGGCAGACAGCGTGTGGAACAGGCAATTGGGAGCGGACGGGCTACAGAATGCAGAATCAAGATCCAGGTACAAAATTCAGCTTTTGAACACTGCTCGCTCAATGAATATGTCCCTGTTTTTAGAATACTTGAAGCAGACGACAGGCAAGCGATTCTACGCCTACCCACTCGATGAGTACGGTCCAATATCCCACCAATCGCAGTTGTGGGAGGTGCTCTTTGAAGACGAATTGTGTCCAAAAGCGCTTATCGATGTCAGACGAATTATTTGGAGAGGGCGAACGATCATCCTTCACCACGCACCCAAGTACCGAATGGCTCCTTGTTTAATCTGTGGAGCAGCGGGACATTTCGCGCGAGCGTGTAAGGCAACGGAACATGAACTAACAACTAACAACTGTATTCACGCAGACGATGAGATCGTGAGTAAACTCCCGAGAAAGCCAGCCACTTTCACCAGTGCAGCGGAAATTAAAGAGTCTGTCTCAGATGGCATTGACAAACAGAAACAGCCACTTCAACCCGCAGCAGAGAATCCTCAGACCAGGGGGGAAAACAAGCCGAGCGAGAACACGAATCCCGTGACGCCTGATGAGACCAACACGTCCAGCCCACAACCGAACTCCAATCCAAATAATCTAACAAAAAATGTGTCGTTTACAGTGGGAACAGGAATTTCAGTACAACAAACCGGAAATCTCAAAGAGCAGGCGAAGGCGAAACCAAACGGGGGAGCAGCGAACACAAAAGGACCCGCGTCAAAGGCAAGCCAGAAAAATGGACCAAGACAAATTTCCAAGGATGACATCCGGTGGGCAAAAGAGCTGATGCGCTTCCGACGAGATATGGACGAGCTAATGAAGGTGCACGTGGAAAGACAAACCGAGGTCAACCCGAATCGTAACGACATCATGGACTGGGATGGGGAGTACACGATTCAAGACGTGATGGACGCCAACGGACTTGCAGAAGCAACAACACCCCCTACCGGAAATTGCCAATTTTATGCAGTGGCGGAAGCGATGCTCCAAATCGTGCATGACAACATGGCAAATGAGAAGCTGCTCGAGGCAACGGCGAGCAGAATCAAGCAAAGCATGAACGCGGCAGCACGGCTCAACTTCAATCTAGAATTCCCTGAAGGAACTCATTTGGGAATACTCGAAACACTGGGGAGAGGGGATCGAAAAATGAGCCCAAAAGAAAGGAGAGCAGATGTTCTCGACTATTTCAGTGATATCGCAAGCAGCTCCTCCAGCGATCTTCCACGCTGCCAGGATCCCTGTGGGGCGGCCCGGAGTCCTTGCGGATGGCTGCCAAGGCTTTGCAGAGAAAAATCTTCGTGCTGATCGAGACAACGTACGGAGACCGTAAGGGCTTCGCAATTTACAAGCCGCAATCCAGAGTCCATGGAGGCGGCCAATTTTTGTCAGCCAAAGAGTATGCGTGCACAGGGAAGCAATGGGAAGACGAGCTCCGTCAAGATAGAAACGAAGCAGAGGCCACGAGCAGTCCGCTACCAATTGTAATGAAATTCGCAAACGAACACTACAACAGTCTGCACTTCAGAACCCTGAACGACCCAACGCCACTGGCAAATATGACGAGCTCATCATTAGCGAAGCATCTCCAAGGATCCGTGAGGAGCAAGGCGGAGTTCAAGACGGACCGATCTGGTCAATTCGAAGACGAACGAGAAACAGACGATTCGATGGAGGACAGCGACAATTCCAGTTTGGGAGAGTCAGTGTGGACTCCATCGCCGGACGAGCGAGAAAAGTTCGAGCCAAACCAGCTCAGCGGACAACACGGCTGGTCGTTCGCATCGCAGGAGAATCAGCTTGTGGTATATCACTCGCCCACAATCGAGTTACCTCAACAACCCAGGAAGCGAGAGAGAGACGAAACCCTGATGCTCACAGCAATAGATGGTGACGTCGCGATAAACCTGAACAGCCCCAATGTCCCCCTCAAGAAAACCAAAACGCTCTCGAGACGTTTGGCGATCGAAGGAGACTCCATGCAGAAACGCAGAGACCTCGAGCGCACGCTGCAGGAGCATTGGGAAGGGTTCCAGGAGCAATGGAAGCAAGAAACCAAGTGCCCCTTTCCTCTGCTCTCGTCCAATCGTGATGTATGGACGCAGGCAGCTCTCAATGAGTGGGAGCGAATTCTAGCGATGTTGAAGACGTCGCCATGGCCGCACCACGTACTGAATCATCTCAGCGGGCCAACGCTAGTGGACTTGACGCAAGTTCTGCGTGAACAGGTGATTGAGGAAGGGCTCAAACGTCTTGTACACCGCACCGATCAGGCAGAAACCAGGGTATGGATCACAGGTTGGTTTGACAGGATTGCAACAGCAACCACGAAGCAACAACGGGCCGCACTGCTCAACTCCAAGGAAGACTGGTTGACGCTTGGAAAAGTGAAGTACGGTGGGCTCGAAGTTCTGCGACTTTGTCACCCGACCCAGCTAGAGAAGCTCAGCCGCTACATCATCTGCACAGTGGTGTATGAGGAGGAGCTGCAGACGTTCAGGTCCATTGACGCCGAAGACCCACACAACCTGTACGAGGCGATTGAAGACTTCTGTGCGATGTTGAAGCAAACCAGAGAACTCAAAGCAGCCTTCAAGAGTGGAGAGGAGCTCAGCGAATGGTCAGCTCTATCGGTGATCATAGCTCAAGTCACCATGGAAGTGGACTCGGTCGAGCCCTCAAGGTACTAAAGGCGCGACACCAACAGGTAACCAAGGTGGCAGTAGCCCAGGCACAGAAATGTACGCCGCGCTACATGCCCTCAAGAATGCATTTTACAAAAACCAAAAAAGGAAAAAAGACCATGTCCAAACACGCTATGGGTATTAACTCGGAATGTGTGCGGATTCAAAAAGAAAGAACGAACAAAATGGTTAGAGGATCTCAAGGGGGCACTAACCGCAGAAAAGCATGATATCATTTATTTACAGGAGACGAGGATCACCACAGCCAAAGAAGAAAGCAGACTCCGACATTACTGGAACCGAGAATGGGGGGTTGCAAACCTGGACGAACCAACGTCCTTTTGGTCCATCCATCCAGACGCGACCGGCGGATTGGCAATACTCACAAATCCGAAGACGATTAGCGAAACACAACTGATCGAGGAATCCAAGTGGACGAATCGCACAGTCGCTATCAAGTCCAAGGGAGCGGTGTGGATTAATGTGTACGCACCCAACAAGAAAGCAGAGCGAGAACACTTCTTCCGACGCCTAAACGAGGAGTTCGGGACTCATCGTGCAGCAGCAGTGCTCGAAGGTGACTTCAATTGTGTGCTCGACAAGCAACGGGACCGGTACCAAAGAGGAGTTCTGCTACCTGTGCAGTGCGAGAGTGCAGAACTGAGACGACTAGTGACGGAGTGGAACATTTACGACGCACGGGAGCTAGTGGAGGATCCGGAGTGGCCAGTGCAGAGGGAACCGACGGAGCATTTCACATACTGGAGGAAAAACTCAGCCAGTCGACTCGACCGATTCTATATCGCAGGAAACCTGGGCAGCGCCGTGCAATGGGAGGCCATAGAGCTACCCAAGCGCTACTCGGATCACCAAGCAGTGGTGCTGCATATGAAATAGACGAGTCAACCGCAGAGACCAAGGAGAGTGAACAAGTGCAGGTACCCGATGCGTACCTCGCGTCCTGACTTGGTGCGGACTGGGGTGCAAAAGGCAATCGTTCACGAGCTGGAGCTGATGCAGAGTGAAGGACCAATCGAGTGAAGCAACCTGGAGCAGCGTCTCATCAAAGCAATACTGAGAGTAAGACGAGCAGAGAAGCGGCAAGTACGAAGATATCGGCAAAAGTTGGAGGATCAGCAGCACCGACCGGCAAACCGTACAAGGCGTCAGCTGATCGAAGAGCACGCAAACGCGGCAAGGGAGGCAGCAGAGTTCAAATTCGGCAAGTATATGCAAGCAACGCAGGGGGATGTTCGTCACTTCTTTCGGAGGATCGCCAACTGGCAGAGGGATCAAACAATTTCGCGATTGAAACCGACCCCCGGAAGGTACCACTCACCAAACGCGAGTCTGGCGGACATCATGGGGGCAGAACGGCACCAAATCACTGGCCAGAGCCATGCTGCGGTCCCTCCGCAGAAGGCTGAACAGCGATTTGATGCACTGGTGTACATTCCGGAAACTCGAAAAGTCACGGAAGAGCAAAACCAAGATTTGATGGCACCCATCACTGAAAAGGAAGTACGAGAGGCGATCGCGGGTTTACATCGGCATAAGGCAGGTGGCGTGGATAGTCTGAACAATGACTTCTACAAGGATTGCGAGGACGTGATGGTCGACGTGTTGGTGCGGGAATTCAACAACATCCAACGCGGGGCAACCATGCCACGATCATTCGGTCAAGGAATCGTGATACCGTTGCGCAAGAAAGGAGACTCGCCAAACCCCCTCGATTACAGACCAATCACTCTGCTTACGACCACTTACAAGTTGTTTGCAAAAGTCTTGGCAACAAGGCTGCAAGACATCCTTCTGTGGATCATCGGGGAAGCACAGCAAGGCTTCGTACGCGACCGACTGATGGAGAACGCGATCCTCATCATGCAAGCTGCGTTGGACAAAGCGTACCACAACAACGGTGAAGGGTTGGATGACGCTCCGGGAATTGCGATGCTTGACTTCATGAAGGCTTACGACACATTAGACAGAGATTTTCTGTACCTTGTGCTGAGCAAGTTCGGCTTTGGGCGACAATTTGTGGATTTAGTACGTCGAATGCACTCGGACACAACAGCGCAGTGCCTGGTGAACGGTGAAGTGTCGAGAGAAAGGGAGGTCAAGTCGGGAATCCGTCAAGGTTGACCCCTCTCCTGTTTATCGTCGCCGCGGAGATTCTCGCACTGGCAGTTCAGCAAGACCCCCATCTGGATGGTATTCGTGTGACCAGATCCGGAGCAGAACCCCATCTTATTTCGACCTTCGTCGACGACTCCGCCGTCTTTTTGAAACAAGGGAAACAGCTGCCTCGACTGATGCAGCTGCTGTCCGAGTTCGGCCAGCAATCAGGTCTGCACGTGCAACCAACGAAAAGCAGCTACATCTGTCTCAACACAGCAGTAGTCCAGGAACAAAGATGCGGCATTCCAATTCTGAAGCATGGAGAGACGGTGAGGTACCTTGGCGTCCAAATAGGAACCGGGAACATCACGCAAGCTAATTGAGAGGACCGCCTGCAAAAGCTCCGAACCAGATTGATCATCGCGGGCAAAGTCTCCAACAGCGTGGTGGGGAGAGTGCTTGTACTGAATTCGGTCTTACTGCCGTCGATTCTGTTCACTGCCGGCTACATCAAGCCCCAGCGAAGGTCGTGGATCAGCTAGTGAATCTACAAAAGCAGTTTTTGTGGAAATCAACACTTGGCACAGACGGCACGAGGCACAAGGTGAGTCCTTCCCTGCTCTACCTGCCGGTCAAGGAAGGAGTCATAGGTCTCTATTCAATACCTCTAGCAATAAAGCGACAAGCGATGCGGCGGACAACTCGGTGGCTTCAGCGAGCGCGAGACAAGTATACAGAGGCTTGGCATGAACAAGTGCATCGGGACAAAAGTCAAAACCGGGGATGTTGCGCGGTTTCACCCAAGGAGCGAAGCCAGCACGCACAGACAAGGCTGTACCAGACGAACAATATCCACAGACTCGGGTGGGAGTATCTCTGTGAAGACTTGGTGGTTGCAGAGAGACGCAATCCCGCGTGGAAAGACGATCTGATGCGGCAAATGGAATCCTTGCTACCGACCCTGGACCTTGAGTGGAGATCAGACGGACGCGTAGGTGTGTACTTTGGGAGAAAACCTGAGCAGACGATTCATCAACTATCGGAAGAGACTCGAGCCTTCTGGCCATCCTTTCAGCGGAACGACAACCCCTGGATAATCGACAGTCAAGGCGAGCAGTATTCAGTCAAAACGGTCCCCTTCCTGAAGGAATGCAATTTGGCCAGCTTCAACGTGAGACGGGAAGAAGAGCGAGTGTTCTCCGTGCGTCTGCCAACCATGACGGCGACTCTCACGTTCAAACGAATGACCACCTTGCGAAAACTCGTAACCAGCATCATTCTATGCTCACCGGAGATAGAAATCGATGCAGGCAACCAGCTAATCATTCACCAGGAGCCGTGGAGCAGGAAACACACAAAACGAGAGTACAAGTGGATCAGCAATGGCATGGGAATCATCATCGCGGTGCCAGTATCGGAGGGGAGCCACACGGACTACATTCAGATGCAACGGAAAGCAAACGGAGTTCTCTGGACAGTGACCGACTGGGCTGGGGATGCTACCTGTCAACAAGACGTTGCAATGATCGAAGAAGAAATAAAAACTGTAGGGTGGACATTCAAACCGCACCCGCTCACGACCCACTGTCCGTGGCTGGTGCATGAACGTACTCCCCCCAAACAGCATCCAGAAGACAATTGACCGAGCGCGAACAAGGAGGCTGCTCAGCAAGTTGTATCGAGGTCTCGGAGGACTCATAGACAAGCTCAACGAAGTCGCGAAAACTGACCAGTGGTACAGTCATGTGCAGTATCGACTACCAGCAGATCTATGGAAACAACGAGGATGTATTACGCCGTATCGATGATGATGATGATAAAGAATCTATTGAACTTAGAGTTTAAGATCCCCCGGGGAAGAGAATTGGTGGATTCTCAGCTATCATATCCTGCCGTAACACAAGCATTCTCACACTTGCGTCCAGGTTTTTCGTCATTTTCTAGTTTTTCTGACATTTGTAGTTTCTTCGTGTGCCATTTTGTAAATGGCTTTGTTCGTTGTTGTATACGTTGTGGCTGTGCTTTGTCAGCCTCACTTGCACTGGTGAACGTCGCGCTTCGATGCTTCGATCACGTCTCGAGTCACAGAGCCGGTGGGCTCTATTACGGGGGTCTTGTGCTGCGCGGTGTGGTGGCCGCAATCAGCGGGGGGTCTTGTGCTGCGCGGTGTGGTGGTCGCAGACAGCGGGTAATAGTGCGGCGTCCTGGTGGTCGTCGCAGTTGTGCTTCATGGCGGATTGACCACGACATAGGGTCCGTAGTCGTGCTCATAGTGATCGTGCATTCCATTCCTCACCACCCCAGGGCCACCAAGAAGGAGGGATTCTCTCCCTGGGATGGGCCGGTCCAAACTGGACCGCTGAGGCTGGAACTGGACCGCTTGAGCTCTACTGGGAAAAATGGAGAATGTTCTTTTCTCTTGCTGGTTCTCGCTCTTCACAACGAATATACAGTGCAGCCTTGATTACAAATACAGGCGTCACAAGCGAAATGATGCTCCAAACAAAACAGTGCAAAAACATGAAGTCGAGAGCACATTAGCGTCTATTCATACGAAGGAATCTGCACAGCGGGTGCTCCAGTTTCTATCCGCTCACTGTTTCGCAGTCGTGTCGTACACTGGGAACGTGCTGTACCCTGCTGGACCCATCTTGGCGTCCCAGTAGTACTCGTATTCAATTTCCGGGTTCAGCGGCCAGTCATTCTGGAAACGCTCAGCCAAGTCCGGGTTCGACATGTACAAGCGACCGAAGCCCACGAGATCAGCACTGCCGCTGCGGATCACACCTTCCGCGGTGTCGCGCGTGTAGCTGTTGTTGGCCATGACGAGTCCCTTGAACGCGGTCTTGGCGTCGAACGCCGAGAGCAGACGACTCTTGTCCGTGTAACCAAAGCCAAAACCGTCGAGCATCGCCAAGTACGCCAGTCCGTGGTGGCTCAGCTGCTCCATCGCGTAGGTGAACACTTCGGCATTGTCTTCGCTGCCCATGCCGCCAAACACGCCGTTTGGTGCCAGACGCACACCGATGCGGTCGGCTGGCCACACGGTCTTGATGGCCTCGACGACTTCGAGCAAGAAGCGCGTGCGGTTCTCGACCGAGCCGCCGTACTTGTCCGTTCGCTTGTTGGTGCTCGATTGCAAGAACTGGTCGATCAGGTATCCGTTGGCACCGTGGATCTCGACGCCGTCAAAGCCCACTTGCTTGGCGCGTTCGGCGCATCGACGGTAGTCCTCGACGACACCCGCGATCTCGTCGGTCTCCAGCGCGCGCGCTGGCTCGAACGGCACGCTCTCACCCTTGTTGTTTCTCGTGTGGCCACCCTCGTAGCACGTGGCCGAGGCCGACACGACGTCGCCCTTCGAGTTGAGCGACGGGTGCGCCTGGCGACCCGTATGCCAGAGTTGCAGGAAGATCTTGCCGTCGCGCGCGTGTACCCGCTCCACGACCTTGCGCCAGCCTTCTGCTTGCTCGTCGTTGTAGAGCGCCGGCGCGCCATACCAGCCGAACGCTTGCTCCGAGATCGCTGTGGCTTCCGAGATGATCAGGCCCGCACCGGCACGCTGCTCGTAGTACACGGCGTTGAGCTCGCTGGGCACACGCGTGTGGATGTCCGAGCGCGCTCGGGTGAGTGGGCCGTAGACGACGCGGTTCTTGAGAGTGAGACCCTCGCCGATCTGCAGTGGCATGAAGAGCTTGTAGTCCTTGGTGACGGCGACCATCGTTGGCGGTAGTGAGAGTGAGTCTGTGGTGGTGGTTGGTGTTGCTGCGACGTGGGAAATGCGCGAATGACGAGCTATGGGCAAGGGTCAGTGCGTGGCTTGTGGTTGCGCTTCGATGGCTGGTACGAGTTGCGTTTCCTCCAGGATGGCGGGACATTGCCATCTTCTTCTAAAGCACCACGCAAATGGGTTTACTCGTGGAAACTGCTGATGCAATCACAAGTTGAATGTCTGTCGCTCTCGTCCAATGAGACGGCCGGATTCCAGGTCGGCCGCGCCGTGATTGGCTCACGCCGTTTCACATGAGACCATGATGATGCAGTCGAACCTGACATTCACGCGTTGACGCAGACTCTCTGTGACGTGTGAGCAGGATCGCTTTTTCCGGATGCTGTAGAAAGGACAGCTGGGTTATCTTGTCGCACATGGCGAAATTCGGCATGTGTCTGGCGTCGATCAAGTGAAACTCGCCGATGGTACCTAATGCGTTGTCAATCCCATGTTTACAGTAGTGTATTGATGCGAAATGAGGTCAACTAAGAGCGAGAAGCGACGGAATATGGCTACTGACAAAACAATAAAGCTCAGTCCGATGATCCATGTTGGTCTCATCTTGTCCTCCCACCGATATTCCTACCCACTGCCGCTTTTCTTGTATCCATAGCTTCTCATACAGAACAATGCTGATGCACAATTCCGAGTCAATCGAGTATGTAAGGATATGCATAGTGCTGACTCATCCGGAATGTCACGTTTCCACCAACACTCACGAAGTTCTACTTTGTCGAGAACCCAATTCGGCTCATCTCGCTCTCCAAGGAGCAGTGGGACCAGTTCCGAGCTATCATAGGCGACTTTATCGTGCTCGATGGCGAACCCACGGTCAAGACATCCTGCGTCACAGGCTATTTTGGCCGACCACCACGCACCAGTTTCTCGCGTGCCTTCTTGGGAAGAGCCTGTCGATATCGAAACAGAGAGGGAACCAACAAATGGAGACGAATAGCTCTCATGCGTTTGCGGGTGTGCGTGATTGAAATAAAACTCGGCCGAGGCATGGTGGTAAGAAAAAACAACTTCCTAACTTACTTTGTTGGTGCCGGAAACAACCAAGCAACCCCAAAACTCATGCGCCGTTCATGGGCGATTCTTGTCCTCGTCGTGTGTTGGCCTCGAACACAGAAGTTGGAACGCTCCAAATCGTTGATACTATAGTGACGCGTCGTTGAAAAAGGCAAACCCCAGCTTGCGAGATCATCGCGCACCTCATGGCCAAGCTGGTGGGAAATCCGAGTCGCTCTTCGGATTGTTGTTTGGGACTATGCACAGCATTTGACATTTCAAGCACGAAAAGAACGAGCACATGGACAAGGAAAAGGAGGAGAACGCGATGAGCCAAGCAAGCTAATGGCGATTCTACCCATGTGCTTCGAGTACGTGGCACAGTAGTTCAACTAAATAGCTATAGGTACTGCTTCCCCCCCCAGCAAGCATGAAGTTCCAGTCTAAAATGCACACGAGATCTAGTCTGTCCTTTCGTCTCATTTCAAAAAAGCAAAACAAAGAAAAGCAAACTACGTCTGGTTGACCATCTGTAATACATCACAAAATAAACCACAATGTCGATAGTTACGCCTGTTAAATCACTTGCGTCTGACCATTGACTTTCTTTCGCAGGAATTGTTCACTGCAATGGTGTGCTGGTTGAATCTGGTTCGAAAGCGCCTACGGCACGAACGAGCAAGAGCTTGAAGCAATCGCGGGTGGTGGAGATGAGACAAGATAACCCAGCTGTCCTTTCTACAGCATCCGGAAAAAGCGATCCTGCTCACACGTCACAGAGAGACTGCGTCAACGCGTGAATGTCAGGTTCGACTGCATCATCATGGTCTCATGTGAAACGGCGTGAGCCAATCACGGCGCGGCCGACCTGGAATCCGGCCGTCTCATTGGACGAGAGCGACAGACATTCAACTTGTGATTGCATCAGCAGTTTCCACGAGTAAACCCATTTGCGTGGTGCTTTAGAAGAAGATGGCAATGTCCCGCCATCCTGGAGGAAACGCAACTCGTACCAGCCATCGAAGCGCAACCACAAGCCACGCACTGACCCTTGCCCATAGCTCGTCATTCGCGCATTTCCCACGTCGCAGCAACACCAACCACCACCACAGACTCACTCTCACTACCGCCAACGATGGTCGCCGTCACCAAGGACTACAAGCTCTTCATGCCACTGCAGATCGGCGAGGGTCTCACTCTCAAGAACCGCGTCGTCTACGGCCCACTCACCCGAGCGCGCTCGGACATCCACACGCGTGTGCCCAGCGAGCTCAACGCCGTGTACTACGAGCAGCGTGCCGGTGCGGGCCTGATCATCTCGGAAGCCACAGCGATCTCGGAGCAAGCGTTCGGCTGGTATGGCGCGCCGGCGCTCTACAACGACGAGCAAGCAGAAGGCTGGCGCAAGGTCGTGGAGCGGGTACACGCGCGCGACGGCAAGATCTTCCTGCAACTCTGGCATACGGGTCGCCAGGCGCACCCGTCGCTCAACTCGAAGGGCGACGTCGTGTCGGCCTCGGCCACGTGCTACGAGGGTGGCCACACGAGAAACAACAAGGGTGAGAGCGTGCCGTTCGAGCCAGCGCGCGCGCTGGAGACCGACGAGATCGCGGGTG
Organism: Globisporangium splendens; assembly: GCA_006386115.1. Classification (NCBI taxonomy): domain Eukaryota; phylum Oomycota; class Peronosporomycetes; order Pythiales; family Pythiaceae; genus Globisporangium; species Globisporangium splendens. Next base: position 316,054 of record VFIW01000040.1, on the reverse strand, counting down.
TCGTCGAGGACTACCGTCGATGCGCCGAACGCGCCAAGCAAGTGGGCTTTGACGGCGTCGAGATCCACGGTGCCAACGGATACCTGATCGACCAGTTCTTGCAATCGAGCACCAACAAGCGAACGGACAAGTACGGCGGCTCGGTCGAGAACCGCACGCGCTTCTTGCTCGAAGTCGTCGAGGCCATCAAGACCGTGTGGCCAGCCGACCGCATCGGTGTGCGTCTGGCACCAAACGGCGTGTTTGGCGGCATGGGCAGCGAAGACAATGCCGAAGTGTTCACCTACGCGATGGAGCAGCTGAGCCACCACGGACTGGCGTACTTGGCGATGCTCGACGGTTTTGGCTTTGGTTACACGGACAAGAGTCGTCTGCTCTCGGCGTTCGACGCCAAGACCGCGTTCAAGGGACTCGTCATGGCCAACAACAGCTACACGCGCGACACCGCGGAAGGTGTGATCCGCAGCGGCAGTGCTGATCTCGTGGGCTTCGGTCGCTTGTACATGTCGAACCCGGACTTGGCTGAGCGTTTCCAGAATGACTGGCCGCTGAACCCGGAAATTGAATACGAGTACTACTGGGACGCCAAGATGGGTCCAGCAGGGTACAGCACGTTCCCAGTGTACGACACGACTGCGAAACAGTGAGCGGATAGAAACTGGAGCACCCGCTGTGCAGATTCCTTCGTATGAATAGACGCGGAGGGGATGCAATGATAAAGAATCTATTGAACTTAGAGTTTAAGATTCCCGGGGAAGAGAAATGGTGGGTTCTCAGCTATCATATCCTGCCGTAACACAAGCATTCTCACACTTGCGTCCAGGTTTTTCGTCATTTTCTAGTTTTTCTGGCATTTGTAGTTTCTTCGTGTGCCATTTTGTAAATGGCTTTGTTCGTTGTTGTATACGTTTTGGCTGTGCTTTGTCAGCCTCACTTGCACTGGTGAACGTCGTGCTTCGATGCTTCGATCACGTCTCGAGTCACAGAGCCGGTAGGCTCTGTTACGGGGGTCTTGTGCTGCTCGGTGTGGTGGCCGCAGACAGCGGGGGGTCTTGTGCTGCTCGGTATGGTGGCCGCAGACAGCAGGTAATAGTGCGGCGTCCTGGTGGGCGTCGCAGTTGTGCTTAGTGGCGGATTGACCACGACATAGGGTCCGTAGTCGTGCTCATAGTGATCGTGCATTCCATTCCTCACCACTCCAGGGCCTCCAAGAAGGAGGGATTCTCTCCCTGGGATGGGCCGGTCCAAACTGGACCGCTGAGGCTGGAACTGGACCGCTTGAGCTCTACTGGGAAAAATGGAGAATGGCTGTCTGTCCTTTATAAGGCTAGATCGAAAGTCAGCCCGTTACAGTACGCCACGAGCACAGCCACCCTCACTCAGGTATCGAATGTAAACTACTCAATTCATATTCGGTCTTAACTATCGTTACTGCACTGTGCGTTCTGTGCTCCCCTCTCCTGGTCGAAACGAAGCTGGGGGATTCTGGATGGGAGGTGGCATTCGTGCGAGGCGATGAGGCCGCAATTGTCACGGTTTGACAATACAACGAAACGATGCTCATTCTGACCTGGTAAGAGAACGTTTAACAACAGAAAGCCGAGGTTCATTTGTGGCACGGGCCAGAGGAACGCCATATTGATTGGCTCTCGTATCCCTCCGTATCCGCTAGTGCTGTAATGTTGCCTTTCACCTGACTGGCCCCAGAAACACCACGTAGATTCCCGCAATGAGGTGTCTGAGCACTACAAAATACGACACCTAGAGATTGGCATCATCTGTATATACTTTCAATGTGTTCGGCGTCATCTGAAGATGCTCCCACTGGACTCGGCATCATCTGCATACGCTCCCACTGGACTCGGCACTCGGCGGTAGACGGCGTCTGTTGATCCTGCCAAATGAAAATCCTGGTGCACCGCCTGCTGGTCTAGTGACCGCTTGAAGATCTATTGGCTAGTTGAAGCTCCTCCAAGGACTATTGGCTCCTCCCAGCGAGACAGCTGCCATCATCATCCACTCAAGACGACACTCCTCAGCAATGTTTATGCCCAGCTGTGAGACAGGGAAATCCTTGGAACCCTTTCTTAGGGATATTTCGACATCGTCAACCCCTATTTAGGAGCTGTCAACTGGTGATGGATGCGACAGATGATCCGCCGTGCCATCATCAATCTGCAATACCCGTTTTTAGGGTCGACGCGATGCTTTCGAACTCCTATTTACGGGTTCTTTAATCAAAGTGGTACGCTGATTGTGGCAGCATGCATCGCCAAGCAGCGAAAAGGTGTCTGACTTGGCGTAATCGACACTAGAGGGAGGAGAGGTGCATTTCTTGATCGAGTTGCATTTCTATATCGGCATTGGAGTGCATGCAGGCTGTGAAAAAGAGAATATGTCGCTTTTCTTCAACACCAAGCGTCAACGGCTTGCGCCGCACGAGTGAGAGATGGTGCTTTCATATACAGTAGAAACGTTGGCACCTGCGACGAAAAATCAAGCGATGCTATTAGCGAGCTACAGAATCGAGTCACCCTCCCCCGTCGCCGCTGACACTTCCCTCTCCTGCTGTGCTCATTCTTCAATTTGCATTCTCACACTCCAAGCAACCAAGAAATCAGAATTGAAATGGAGAGAACATCCATACCCGGTGAAGAGCACAAGCCTGCGATCGGCTATGAGTCCGGCAAGGCGCTCATGGCACAGGGACCGCAAGCGCTCAACGAACACCTCGCGACACGCATTGAAGCTGCGCTGGGCCGTGCGCTCCCGCAAATGGAGGTGCGCTTCAACAACCTGAGTGTCTCGGCCGATATCGTCGTCGCCGAAGAAAAAAGCGACACCCCGGAACTTCCGACGCTTACGAACACCGTCAAGAAGGCATTCAAAGGAATGTCCAAGTCCAACAAGCAGTCTGTGCGCAAGGAAATCCTCAAGGACGTCAGCGGCTCCTTCAAACCCGGCACGATCACACTCTTGCTGGGACAGCCCAGTTCGGGCAAGTCGTCACTGATGAAGATCCTGAGTGGACGCTTTCCCATGGAGAAGAACATCACACTCGAAGGTGACATCCAGTACAATGGGCAAAACCAAATAGAGTTGATCAAGCGTCTCCCGCAGTTCGCTGCCTACACGACCCAGCGTGACAAGCACTACCCGATTCTCACTGTGAAAGAGACCCTGGAGTTCGCGCATGCGTGCTCTGGTGGAGAATTGACCAAGCGCGGCGAAGAGCTCCTGTCGAAGGGTACACCGGAGGAGAACCTTGCGGCATTGGAAGCTGCCAAGGCATTGTTTGCGCATTACCCAGACGTTGTCATCCAGCAACTTGGTCTTGAGAACTGCATGAACACCATTGTCGGCGACGCGATGACCCGTGGTGTCTCTGGCGGTGAACGAAAGCGTGTGACGACCGGCGAAATGGAGTTCGGCATGAAGTACATGACCTTTATGGACGAGATCAGTACGGGTCTTGACAGTGCCGCCACGTTCGATATCATCAACACGCAACGAAGCATCGCCAAGAAGTTGCGCAAAACGGTGGTCATCGCGTTGCTCCAGCCAGCTCCAGAAGTGTTTGCACTGTTCGATGATGTGATGATCATGAACGACGGCGAAGTGATGTACCATGGTCCGTGCGACCAGGCTATTGAATATTTTGAGGGCTTGGGCTTTACGTACACGCCTGAGAGAGATGTCGCCGACTACCTCCTTGATCTTGGCACGAAGCAGCAGCGCAGATACGAGACCCCTGGCGCTCAGAACGTGCCACGTTACCCAAGTGAGTTCGCCGAGATCTTCCGCCGATCTGCGATTCACCATGAAATGCTTCGAGCCTTGGAGGCTCCGTACAACCCGGAACTGCTTGAGAATGTTGGCGCTCACATGGACCATATGCCCGAGTTCCATCAGTCTTTCTGGGAGAGCACGGCGCTACTGGTCAGACGCCAGTTGATGGTGCAATTTCGCAACAAGCCGTTCATCTTCGGGCGTATCGTGATGGTGCTTGTCATGGGGTTGCTCAACGCGACGACTTTCTATCAGTTCGACGTCACGAACATGCAGGTCGTGATGGGTATCATCTTCACGTGTATCATGTTCCTGTCGATGGGTCAGTCGTCTCAGATCCCAACCTACATCTCGGCTCGTGACATCTTCTACAAGCAGCGCGGTGCCAACTTTTTTCGCACAACGTCGTACGTCCTCGCGAACTCGCTGAGCCAGATTCCATTGGCGCTCGCGGAAACGATCATTTTTGGTACCATCGTCTACTGGATGTGCGGGTTTGTCTCCAAGGCGCCAGAGTACATTTTGTTTGAACTGATCCTGCTGATGACGAATCTGGCGTTCGGCGCATGGTTCTTCTTTCTCTCCTCAGCTGCGAAGAACGGCGACATCGCCAACCCGATCTCGATGGTGTCGATCCTGTTCTTCATGATCTTTGCCGGTTTTATCGTCGTCAAGCCCCAAATCCCAGACTACTTCATCTGGATCCACTGGCTCAGTCCGGTCAGCTGGACCCTGCGTGCCTTGGCTGTGAACCAGTACCGCTCCGACGAATTCAACACATGCATTTACAAGGACGTGGACTACTGCACGGATTATGGCAAGACAATGGGCGAGTACTACTTGGGTTTGTTCGACATTCCAACCGAGAAGTATTGGGTCGTGTATGGCATCTTGTACTCGGTTGTGCTGTACTTGCTGTACATCTCGATGTCTTGCTTCATGCTCGAACGTGTTCGTTACGAGACGCCAGAAAACATCTCTTTTAGCTCAGATCAAGAGCGTGAAGACGCATACGTAGCCATGCAAACCCCGAAGCATTCCGAAGCATCGCCAACGTCGAATACATCTGGAAGCGCAGTAATTTTGGAAGTGGATGCTAGCCAAGTCAACTTTACGCCCGTCACACTGGCGTTCACGGACTTGTGGTACACGGTGCCATTGCCGAGCAACCCAAAGGAATCGATCGATTTGCTCAAGGGCATCACCGGCTACGCGTTACCTGGTACCATCACGGCATTGATGGGCTCCTCCGGCGCTGGCAAGACGACGCTGATGGATGTCATCGCTGGTCGCAAGACGGGAGGCAAAATTGGTGGCAAGATCTTGTTGAACGGGTACGAAGCGAACGATTTGGCCATCCGTCGTTGCACTGGCTACTGTGAGCAAATGGACATTCACTCGGAAGCGTCGACGATCCGCGAAGCACTGACGTTCAGTGCTTTCCTGCGTCAAGACAGCAGTGTCCCTGACAGCAAGAAGTACGATTCGGTGAACGAATGTTTGGATTTGCTTGACATGCACGGGATCGCGGATCAGATCATTCGTGGCAGCTCAGTAGAGCAAATGAAGCGATTGACTATTGGTGTGGAATTGGCGGCTCAGCCGAGTGTGTTGTTCTTGGACGAGCCCACGAGTGGCCTCGACGCTCGATCTGCGAAGCTCATCATGGACGGTGTCCGTAAGGTCGCTGACACGGGTCGAACCGTGGTGTGCACGATTCACCAGCCTTCGTCGGAAGTGTTCTTCTTGTTCGACCAATTGCTCTTGCTCAAGCGTGGTGGTGAGACGGTCTACTTCGGTAGTCTTGGTAAGAAGAGCCGACACCTAGTGGACTACTTCCAAGCTGTCCCAGGGGTTGCGCCGCTCCCACGTGGATACAACCCGGCGACGTGGATGCTGGAATGCATCGGTGCCGGTGTGGGCAACACAGCGGCTGACGGCATGGATTTTGTGAAATACTTCAACTCAAGTGAAAACAAACAGAAGCTCGATGCTGTGATTGCACGAGATGGCGTTGGCCACCCATCGCCCAACCTTCCTGAGATGGTCTTCACCGAGAAGCGCGCTGCAAGCTCTACAGTGCAGATGGTCTTTGTCGTCAAGCGTTTCATTGATACGTACTGGCGCACGCCAACGTACAACCTGACCCGATTCGTGATCTCGCTGATCTTGGCGCTGCTGTTCGGTCTAGTTTTTGTCGATGCTGAGTACGCGTCGTACCAAGGTGTCAACTCTGGCGTCGGCATGCTGTTTATCAGCTCATTGTTCAATGGTATGACGTCTTTCTCGAGTGTGCTGCCTATCGCGTCGCAAGATCGCGCTGCGTTCTACCGAGAGCGAGCATCGCAGACGTACAATGCGCTGTGGTACTTCTTGGGTTCGACTGTTGCGGAGATTCCGTACGTGTTTGGCAGCGCGCTGCTTTTCACCGTGATCTTTTACCCCATGGTGGGTTTCACGGGCTTTGGCACGGCGGTGATCTTCTGGCTTCAGTTGTCGATGCTGATGCTGATGCTGACGTACATGGGTCAAATGTTTGCGTACGCTTTGCCAACTGAAGAAGTCGCGCACATTATCGGTATCCTCTTCATCGCTATCTTCATGACGTACATGGGCTTCAGTCCACCAGCAGATTCCATCCCCCAAGGCTACAAGTGGTTGTACAAGATCACGCCACTTCGATTCACATTGGCGTCCATCGTGGCCTTGGTTTTCGCCGATTGCCCGGAGCTACCAACGTGGAACGAAGCGCTTGGAGTATACGAAAACATTCACTCGCAGGTCGGTTGTCAGCCACTCGCGAACGCACCCGTATCCATCGGCCACATCACCGTGAAGGAGTTCGTGGAAAGTGTGTTCAAGATGAAGCACGACGAGATTTGGACCAACTTTGCGATCGTGGTCGGCTACACTGTGCTCTTCCGCATCATCGCGTTGCTCGCGCTCCGATACCTCAACCACCAAAAGAGATAAGCTGGGAGCGAAGAAGGCAGCTACATCACACCCACATCGATTTTTGTAATTTGCGTCCACGCTTTCATAATTTCAGTTTTCACTATCGAAGAATCGCTATCCTTGTGTGGCTAATTCTCTATCGTAGCACCACCGCTTCGTGAATTTTGTCTCCGTATCTTGAAATGGTGTTTCAACTTGAAAAGCCATGACCAGAAGAAAATCTGACCAGCTCTCGCATCACCTCACACCGTGAGATCATGTGGCGAGTCTGTTTCGCTGCCTTTTGCGCACTCTCGCGATTTCTGCCTTCTGGAGAGAATGGAAATCGGCGCACGAAAGTTGAAATGTTAGGAAAGCAAAACAAGCATGATTTAAATAGTCTTTACGTTGGGGAACGAGAGCGAAAGACGCAGAGCCCTCGTGCAGTGTTCCATGACGCTTCCTCCGAGATCTTCGAAGTGCTCGCGAAACCGACGATCACGCCAGACACACACACACACACACACACGACGCCTGGGTCCACTTCAGACAACAGGAAGCACCAGACTCAGAGAAGAACTTTTTTGACAGGATATTTATCAGCTTCTTCAAGATGCGATCTGCTATTCCCCATGTCTTCCCAGGCTCTCGTGCCTACACATTGACTCTTTTTTGCTTTAGTGAGGTACATTACGTTACGTCGAAAGCGGACAAGACACTACACATTGACTTTGCTCGATGTGCCCTTCTCAAGTATTCAACCTGGTGCTTTTGTAATTGCCAAGTTGAACGGCTGCACGTTTCTCAACTGACTACACGTCTGTCCACACCATTTGATACTCAGCGAGTTGGCTGTTGGCAGAAAAATAGAAAGGTGCTGGCCATGTGTGGCTTCACACTCAAAAGATGGTTGCTTGGCAAAACTGCCGCTCTTTTTTCCACGTGCAGAATTCGGGGGTGATGCAGTTGTATCGAATCCAATACGTCCATTATGAGCAGAGCATCACAACTGAATGCTCGCGCTCGGGAGTTTTCGCTCTTCTGCTGGTCATGCTGAGTCCCTATATCACTAGGTGTACCGATTCAACCAGACACCAGCGCTCTTTCGCAGCTTCGTACTGCGAGCCCGACGACCTCAATGAACCGGCTTTCCGTTTGATGTAAAACTGAATTACTCGTCACGGCCGCCACGACAGCAACGAGAATCGATCCCAGTATTTGCACACCAGCCTTTTCACCCTCACTCCGAAGCCATCAACATGCCTTACGCGACCCTTCATTATTGTCCACTTTATCACCTATGTAGGCGAGGATACCCAGTGTGCGCTCGCGACGACTCGTGTGCATTCCTTGGTGTGACCGAGCTAGACGGCCATGGTGTACATGGTCAAGTTTGACTCAGGCACGGAGCAGCTTGTGATGGCGAAACGGTACTCAAGTTCCGAGCTCTCCCGTCGCTCCTCTTCATGACGCTCCAACCTGCCACACTACGCAATGACCCTGCAAACATTTGCAACACTCCAGCAAGTTACGTTCCCACGCCGCAGTGGCAGTGAACGAAAGATTCTGGATTGATTCTCGCCCATAAGCTGGCTTGGAGACTGCAACGGCTTGTCACGCTATTTTGCACTGTACTGCATTGCTCCCAGCGTCAGGTTGCGTGATGCTCCAACATGCAGTGGCCTGCGATGGAGGAAATCGCCGGTTCCTTGGATGCAAGTCCAGTATGTGATGACGCGCTTGCGGGTCCATCTTGTCTCCGTCCCATTTCGAGATTATAAAGAGTTCAAGTATTTTGTTAATTATATTTCAAATCAGGGATCGAGTCGCGAGCTTCTTCCAAGTCCTTGCGAAGGGGTGCCACAACAAACCAAAGCTTTTGTTGGGTTTTTTGGGGGGTTTTTTTTCATGTTGGGGGTTGTTGGCAATCAATCGTTCTACCTTGTCAGTAATCTTTGTCGCCTCGTGCGGCTTGAGGCACATTGCATTGCAAAGCACCGACATTAATGTGATAACAAACTCGTTTATCCAAAAGGACACATGAATTTTACGTACAATAATATGCTACTTACCGTTCACTTTTTTATTTCGTCAGTCGCGTCAAGCATATTCACGTTTTGTTACTTTGAAGTGCACACCCTATTTCCAGTACAAGAATCGCTGCAATCGAATCATCAGCTCAGGAGCCAGATATCGGTATAGGGGGTCGTGTCCATGTTATGGGCAAACCTCAAGGACGAAGCCGCCAGCCATTGTGGCGGAATTGCCGAACAATCTCGATTCTTCGCTCGAAATCCACCCAGAGGTGACCCCGATGCGTCCTTTCATCACCCCCGCAGCTGCGCTGCGGCGCTGTCCGATTCGGCGGCCAACAGCGACCTGAGATGCTGCAGGTTCCTCTTTGATGAGTATTTTGACAGTGGAGCTTGCACCTCCACCTGCCTACGACCCTTCAGTCTCGAGATGCTGTGTATACCAAGAGCACTTAGTGTCTACCTGGCGACTTTTACCCCCCCACACCCAGACGCGAAAGCGTGAGTGATAGCCAGATGGTTGCATATGACAAAGATGCAGTGCCTCTTCCGAGTCCCCGCCCAGCACATCATGCGACTGTCGAGCTTGTTTTGAGTCTCGAAGAGTCCGAGATGCTTCTCTCAGCATTACGAGACGGCACATGTGCTACTTCGCCAGACGTGAATGGCCATAATGCGTGCAGAGGTGCCTCTTCTGTATCTCGTAGTGTCAGAGGAACGGCTGCTTTGCCCAACGCAGAGACATCGATGGAGGTCACGAATGCCAGCGTCACTCCCGCACCTAGGTCGGTCGGATGTTCTGAGACGGAGAGTCAACATGAGCAGGGGGCCATGGTAGTCAAGTATCACCGAAAGCCAAGTCCAAACCAACAGAAACAGGAAGTGGACTTGTTGCGACAGAAGGTGAAAGAGCTTGAAGCGAAACTTGAACAGCTACGGTTGCAAAGGGCGAGAGTTCAGCCATCCCGAGACCATCCTGCAACAAAGAAGGAGTCCCAATCGATCAACATGTGGGAGCAGATTGCAGCGTTCGAAAAGAAAGCTGCATATCTCGTGGTACAAGAGAACACACGCCTGCGCGCCCAATATACGTTCCAACGTGAAATTGTAAAACGACTAGACGAATCGAGATTTCAAAATCAGCTTGCATTCGAGGTAAGGTTGTTGGGCTTTTGTCTTGCTGTGTGACTTTGTTTTGATCGTATGCAATGCGTGAAACAACTTGTGAATGTGCAAATAGGCTGTCTGTACTTTCCCTGATGGCGATTTATTACCTGATATGTGCATGGGTTCCTACGACGACGACTCGGCGGTTTTCGCTGCGCTTGGACGTGACTTTGACGTTCGTTTCGTGCAAACGAAAGCGGTTTTCGACGCTATGGGGCTCACGGGCTTCGGCGGTGAGATGCAGTATGTGAACCGGCCGAGGAGAAGCGCCAAGGGCATTCTGTACTTTGAGAGTCTGCGGTCCGATATTATCCCGCTTGAGCTGCACATTGTTGAGCGTATCGTTCAGAACTGCATGAAGAGCACAGACCCCAGTTTGCGAGACGCACTTTTTAGTGGCAAGGTGTCCAGCACAAAGAGCACCGTCCAAACAAAAACTGTGGACGCAATTCGCGTGTTGGAGTCTGAAGCGATTCTCACGCTGCGTTCATCCTATAAGAGGCACGTTGGCGAGCATCAGGTTGTTGTCTTGTGGGAGAGAGACACCGTTGTCTCCGGTCCTGTGCTCGTTCGATTTCGTGAAAAAGGCTGGAGTTTGCTTCGTCACCCGACTTCCCATGCTCCCACTGGTGCAGCTACCATCGAGTAGGCGTACTCTCGCCTCATCCCCGACGTATCCAGCATCCGCTCGACCCAGTTCGTAGACGTCGAGACTCTGAGTAAGCAGGTTGCAAGAGTGTATCATGCGGAAGCCATCTTGAAGCGCAAGGTCACAGAAGAGCTCTTGGCTGCACACTTCGATCAGCTGACGCAACTCTGAAAATAAAAAAAGATGTAGCTTTGTCATCTCCTTGGCTCTTGAAGACTTTGGAGGATGCATATTAAGACATTGCCAGCGCCCGGCATTCTTGGGCGCTGCGCAATTGATACTCGCGGTCACGTAGACAGCACGAGCTCATTGCCAGATCCAATTTTTCTCGACTTTTCTCAGAAGACCGAGTCCAGCGTAGCAAGACGACCAGCGCTAAAAATACCATCAACACAGACGGGAGTGAAATGATTACCATCATTCTGCATCCAGTCTGGCACTACTCAATTAGGAACGGTGGGAACTGAACAGGTCTCCAACACATGTGGAGAGCTCAGCCAGATTGGAGCAGTGAGAGAAAGCGATGCAGCAAGGTGACGTGTCCGCCCTCGTGTCTCCGGACGACGACTGGATGGCATCCTACGCTGTCCAGACGCACGCTCATGCGCAGCAGACGTCGTCTCACGCTGCGACGTGTGATGACGCTGTGTTTGGATTGCAGCCTCTCTCGCGTCAGCAAACGCAGCGAGCTCTTCAGTATGGTGATGACCCTCAGTTTGTTGTGGACGGCAGATCCAAGTTTATGGGTGCTACCGCCCTCGATCCATCCTCGTTGAGCGCCGACGTCGTACTACCGAACTCATCACACGCAACGGATGAGGCACCGCTATTGAGCGCCGAGGAGCGCGATTTGCTTCTACTGGTATTGCAAGATGATACTGACGTTTTTGGCGAAGAAGACACGCCTAGTGAGAGCTCCGGTGGCTCCGATCGATCTCCAAGAACAGATTCGTTTTGCCCAGTCGCTGATAGCGCTTTAAAGACCAGTGCCGATCCAGCAATGCATAATCAATCAGCGTCAAGAGCACGCATGCCCACCGCATCTAGAACAAAATCTAAACGGTACAACAGGAAACGCCCGAAAGATGAAGTGGATTCTCTGCGAAGCAAAATGCGAGAGCTTGAGCTTCGACTGGAAGCAATGCGACGCCAGATCATCGTGATCAATTCCAACCGAGCGATTTTTCCGCTTGTGAGTCAAGAAGCTGGCGATGGATTTGCTCCACCAGGTCACTGTAATGCCACTTCAGTCCATCAGCCTGGGATGTGGGAGCAGATCGCGAAACGCCAGCGCGATGATGCGCGTACAGCGATGATCGAGAACATGCGGCTGCGGACGCGATATGTGACACAGCTCCAGCTCTTGAAACAGCTTGAAAATCTCCTCCAGAAGGAACAGGCACTTAGAGCCGCACAAGAGTCACTTCATCGAGACGAATTGGCGCATTCCGCTCGGGTCAGCCCGTTCAACGATGACTTTGCGATCTTTGCGTCTTTGGGCCGTGATTTTGACGCACAGTACGCCAAGATTGATGCGATTCTAGAGGCTACGGGGCTCTCTGAGTTTGGTGGCGAGGTACACCGTCACACGCAGCCTCGTAGAGGCGAAAATGGCATTTTCTACTTGGAAGATCTGCGTTCTCAGCTGATCCCGTTCGATATGCACGTTCTTGATCGCGTTATCTGGCACTGTTCGACCAGCAAAGAGCTACAGAAGCACCATAGTTTCTATGAGGTTCGTAGCGTTCCCAACAATCTGTTTTGTTTTCAGATCGTTCTCAAACTCTTTTGCTTGCTTTGCATGGCAGATCCGAGAAGCAACGCAGACCGTCCACGTGATCAAAATTGTCGACACGATTCGGCTCCCGCATGCCGACGCGACACTAACGACACGGACAGCTGTGCGACGGTACATTCGCGACGATCGTGTCGTCGGCGTGTGGGATACCGTCATTGAAGTATCGGGCGGGGTCTCGCTGCGCCTTCGCGAGCGAGGATGGAACTCGTTGCGTCGACCACGAGTCGCACCAGTGACCGGCGGACAACCAGTTTCGATTGAACAAGCCTGCGTTCGCACGACGCCCGAGGGGAAAGCGGTGTATTCGGCCGACGAACTCGCCGACGGCACTTTGACCCACATGCTAGTCACTTCGTATCATCGGCACAGGCTTCTGATGCGCGAGGTCACTGGCGACCTCCTGGCGAACCGATTTGAGAAGTTTGCGATCCAGTGACGAGACTCAGAGAGCGAGAGAAACCTCACTTTGCCAGGAACTGAAAGCTGCTGGCAACGCGTATTATGTGTGTGCTTAATGTGTGCAGATAAATATCTGCATGAGCAGAGAGGAGGCAAATGTGAAAGCCTAGACTGCTTGGATAAAGTCAGCAAGTCCATACTCCTCCGCACGTATCCTTTTTCGGTTCATTGGAAATATTTGAAGTACGCATTTACCCACCACATTGCGTTCCAGGCAAACTTAAGGTGTTTTTTCGAAATGGCGGTGTTTCACTCATCACCAACTTGCTGGTGCAACTTCCACATTCGTCGCAGATGGACGCCGTGGACGCGCTCTTGAGCGACGACGACGCACTGGCGTTCGACGATTTGCTGTCGCTCGTTGGCCAAGAGGACGCTGTCGCGTCCAGTGCTCTCGTGAACCCGCCAGATGGCCCAGAGCTCCGCAGACTGGCGACCGAAGCAGCTTCTTTGAGCTCCAATGTGACCGGAGATGGCATCGTCCTGTCCGTCCCGAGTCGCGATGATACTGTCGTCTCTACTGTCCAAGAGGTGCCAATGGAGCTGAGTGAATGCCGTCAAGTTGGCCATGAAGCCGCGGGTTCTATCGTTGAATCTGGTAGAGGAGACGTGGTGGTGGCGCAGCATGAGCGTGCTGGAGAAACCCCAGTGGCGCTTTCAGGCGCTCACACTACCAACGCGCTCTTGCATGCGCTGCAGGAAGAAACGCAAGACACCACCGACGGCGGCGCTGATGGTGACAAAGAAGGTGGTGCTAGCGGTGTGGAGGTCGATTACTTGCTGCTTCAATTGCTGGGTCCGATGGATCCGTCTGGTGCGCATGAGCACCATACGATTAGCAATTCAGCGTTGGAGGCCGCTGCTTCTGAGGCTTCGGATGCACCAAGTGAACGCCAGCACCAACGAAATGAAGAGCCCAACGCCAAGCCGCGCCGGCGAAGGAAACGACAAAGCGACGAGCTGCTATACTTGAAAAAGCGAGTGTTTGACTTGGAAGGAAAGCTTGCAGAGTTGCAAAAGCGCGGATCCTGTCGAGCAATAAGCACGGGAGGTGCCGCTGTCGGAGTAAATTCAGGTGCATGCTGTATGCTGCCTCAATCCTCGGTTGGAACAGATGCAGCCGCACGAGCATGGTCAGTTGGTAACGAAGCAGCGCCACCCTCCTCTTCGGAAGAGTCGTGGCAACGCATCGCAAGCTACGAAGAAGGGCAGAAGCGCATCGCGATGTTGGAGAATCTGCGACTACGCGCCCGGTACGAGAACCAATTGCAAGTCGCGCGGTCATTGGAGGCGTTGTACCACAACCAGACGTCGTTTGCGGTACGCATTTTGCTGTTTATCCTCATTTTTTCATGAAAAGTTCACTTTGTCAGTGTTGTCTAACTGCGACACGTTCGTATTCTGTAGATCATGGAGCTATCGTTAGACGTGAATGGATTTTTGTACAAGCGTCCTCGAAATGAGCCGTTCAGTGACGACGATGCGATGGTGTTTGCGTTTCTTGGTCGGGATTTGGACGCGCGATACGCTCAAACCAATACCATCTTTGACTCCACAGGGCTTTCGTACATTGACCACGAGATGGTGAGAGATATACTTTTGAAACGGGATGAGCGGGGTCAGTTGTGTCTCGAGCATCTGCAAACAAGATTGCTTCCGTTCGACAGCCGCGTCATTGATCGCGTGTTCTGGGAGTGTGCGTCACGAGAAGAATTCCGCAAACACCATGGCGTATACCAGGTACGTCTATACGCCACCATGCGCGATAGCCAGATCCTTTCGGGTCTCATTATTGTATTGTGCGTGCTGACCGTGGTGGCTTCGTTTCATGATCGCTTGACTGACATCCAACAGGTTCGTCTAGCTACAGAGGATACGATTATGACCAAAATGATGGACCCGCTGCAATTGCCACACGCCGAGACCATGGTGCTCACGACATGCACAGCGATGAAACGATTCACTGAAGCTGGCCGCGTCGTCGCAGTGTGGCAGGCGTTGGTCACCACGTCGGGATCGATGTCGATGCGGCTTCGGGAATCCGGATGGAACATCTTGCGCCCCACGTCGGCGCGCATTCCACATCACACAGGTCCGGTGTCGATCATCCAAACGTGCGTTCGCATTGTTCCAGAATTGCAGCGCGCGTACTCGGAGCAAGACTTGGCGGTCGGGACACTCACAAATTTGATCGTCGGCTCGTACCATCGACACAAGGAAATGATGCACCAAGTCTCGGAAGACCTTTTGGTCGCGCAGTTCGATGCATTCCGCATCTCCAATTGAGACGCAATTTACGAGGGAGGGGATTGTCAGTTCATTCCTGTTCTAATCTCGCAGAAATATATCTTGAACGCGACCATCCATCCAGTTCTGATTTAACTCAGCCATCAGGAATTTTGTAACATTCACTTCTCATAAACGCACTTCACCAGAGTGATGCTCGGTAGCGGGTGTGAAGCAGCGTGCCACTCGCCCGTGATTGCAGGCATTTTGCCGGATCCAATTCTCTTGTGATAAGAAGGGACAAATTGTTCAACTCGATTTGCCTGAGGTTTTATTCCTTGAACGTGCATTCCAAACACCAGAATTGTACTACAAAAAAACGAAAGTGAGACTATCTTGCTGGAGATGCAAAACTGCACTTTGGGATACACGCACAATTTGAAAAGAGGCTTCTGCACGACTTTTGCACAATGCATCAAAACAACATCAAATGCTCGACTTGACCGCCTTTTCTCCGGCAACAATCCATCAAGTGCCCGCTCGATTAAATCAGTGTTCGGCATGGGAACTTCAATTTACCCCCGTGCATCTGTTTTGTATGCTGATTGTATGACGCAATGAGAAGATTCGCGAGCGTGCCAGCCGCAAGATCTTGCTCCACATATACGCCACGCAATTCTGGGGTGATCCGAATACAAATTTGCTCGACCGAGACGGGTTCAGTATCTGAAGTTGTACCGATATAAGGTCGGCGCTTAAGCTTCCAGCCTCGTTCACGAAAGCGCATGAACACGGGACCTGAGACTTCGAGCACCGAGTCCCACACTATGACGAAACGAGTTTCTTCTTTGTATATCCTTAGCGCCGTTCGCACAGTCAGAATCGCGTCCGTATGTGGAAGGCGAATGGTGTCCACGATCTTTCGAACATTGCCGTCTTGGATTTCCCGAACCTGGGCAGATTTGCAAGCAGATCAAAGTGATCCACGGCAAGGTTACAGCGTTAGCCGTTATGCTGCACGCATGGTTCCAGAAATGGCAGCAACAACAAGAATCATCTTCGACGTACCTCGTGCAGATTGTGATGCATATGGGCTTCTTTGTTCGATGCGAATTGCCAGATCGAGCAATCACCCGAGAACACATCCTGCGGAACCACCTTCGACAGCACGTTCTCGATAAAGAAGATGCCGTTCGTGCCCCGTCGTAGCTGCATCTCGTGCGTTATCTCGCCGTCGAAACCAGCGAGGCCAGCGACTTGGAAAATCGAGTCGACCTTGCTATACTGCGCGTCAAAATCGCGACCCAGCGATGCAAAAATAGCGAAATCATCGTCCACAAGCTCCAGACGTGGACGCTTCGCAATGATGTCGATTTCGGGCCATGCATCTAGTTCCTGAAGATAGAAAAAAGAAAAAAACAGCTCACACGTTAGAAATAGGAAGCAGAATAAAATATACACCCTGCAGACAACGCACCCCGAACACTTGGTGGTTGAGATACATCGCATCAAAGCGCTTGATAACGTGGAGCTGCGCCTCGTACTGTGCTCGTAGCCGCTTGTTCTCGATCATAGCACGTTGTGTCTGCTCTCGCTCCGAGCTCGCCATCTCTTCCCATCGTTTGCGAACCTTTGTGGACGCCACCAGCGAGTCTGAAGATGGTTCACCAGACGCAGTTGTTGCATCCGTTAGTGTATTTTCTCGCTCTCGCAGACTCTCGAGGCGCTCCACGAGTTCCACCACCTTGATTCGTAGTGCATCCACTTCATGTTTGCGTCGGTACCGGTGTCGTCGCAATTTTTTCACTTTTTTCACAGGTTTTTGAGCGGGAGGATCGCCGCTTGTTGTTACTGCAGACGCCGTTGATGAATGCTCTGCGGTCGCGCTGGTCTTCGACGCGGAGCCACAGTTATCAACACCACGACTCTCCTGTCCAGCCACCGGATCCACCGCACTTACTACATAACCCTCACTCACACTTTTCTCTCTACTCGCGATCGCCCTCCCCCCGCCTTCTAAGACCGACAGCAGGATGTCTCGTTCCTCCGGACTCAGCACTATCCGCGCAGCCCCATCTGGCTGACTAAGTGAGTTTTCCTGCACCGTTTTCGATCTCACGGTCTCTGCAGCGTCGTCCACATCGTCTTCATATGATGGCGTCGCTCTGGGAGGGACATGCAGCGGGTACTCGAGCGCGGCAGCGGCATCCGCGGCGGCGACGGCCACGGATCGCGGGAGCACGCGGCTGGGGTCCAGTCGGCCGTCGGCGCCGCAGTCCATGCGTGCGAGCAGGTCGCCGCTCAGCGCTAGCCACTCGGTGCGCGGCCGCTGCGCTGTGTGCGCGTCCATGATGGACTCCGTCGTCAGTTTGCTTGGTCTGTTTCTTGCTTTGTGACTTAGGTTTGGACTGGCGTTAAGTACGCACATGGAGGTGCGTACTTGCACGGAGGTTAGATGGTTATGCGGAGATAGGGAGTCGTACTGTTTTTACTGAATAGACACGAGAACCTGTGTCCTTCAGTGCGTGCTGTGTGGAGCTTAAAAGGGATACAATAAATTAGAGGTCTTACAGATTTAGACAGTTTGTTGACAGCTCACTTGTTTGTTTCCCTGTGGGTTAGGTGACTCCTGACAGATTTTTCTGGTGCTGTGCTTCAACCCCAGCAACTGCAGTCCCGCGCAGAAGCATCCATCAAGCCCAGAATGAGCCGATTTGCGCACGACTCGTTCGCGCAAGTAGGCGCCTCCATCCAGGTCCCTTCAGGCGCCACTCACTTGACGCACGCCACTGGTAGCAACGCTCTCGTCAGCGAGACCACGTCACTGGCGCCGAGTGCACCACAGGAAGACGCATCGAACGAGATGGTTCGGAGTCCAGACGATTGCGACGTGCTGCTTTCGGTTCTATTCCCAGAAGACGAGGCTGAGCCTCAGTGCGAGCCCGATGCGACAGCTCACCAGACCGGATGGGTAATGAGAGACGACCTGACGCAACCGAAGCCAGCGAAAGTCAAGAAGTCGCGGCGACACCGGTACCGGC
Source organism: Globisporangium splendens (assembly GCA_006386115.1). NCBI lineage: Eukaryota > Oomycota > Peronosporomycetes > Pythiales > Pythiaceae > Globisporangium > Globisporangium splendens. Next base: position 297,958 of record VFIW01000040.1, on the reverse strand, counting down.
GCAAACATGAAGTGGACGCGCTGCGGATCAAAGTTGTGGAGCTCACAGTGCGGCTGGAGCGACTTCGACGCACAGAGGCCCACACGGCGCGGTCGGGGGAAGACACGTCTGGAGAGGAGGAGGATGGTGACGATGAGACCTGGGAGAGCCGCGCAGCCTCGCATCGGGAGCAAACGCGCGCCACCTTGATCGAGAATATGCACCTACGTGCGCAGTACGAGACACAATTGAGGACCATCAAGCATCTTGATGCCATGTATTACAACCACCAAGTCATCATGGTACGTTCACTCCGTTTTATTTATCTACTTGTCTTAGCCTTTGAATGGCCAAACGCATGCATCATTATAATAACGATGATATTGTTTTTCCTTCTGTCGGGATAATAGGCAATGAATGCATCGGTAGAGAAGCACTTCCGAAGCCATCCGTTCGAGAACGACGTCACGATTTTCTCCTCTCTGGGCAATGATTTTGATGCGCAGTATGCCAAAGTCGATTCGATCTTGAAAGCAGCGGGACTTCCAACGACTTTCGACCAAAACATGTCGCGGGATATGCAGCTACGACGGAGTGTAAACGGCATCTACTTTCTCGAAAACGTTCGCTGCAGGGTCACTCCACGGAATACATTTGCAGCACAAGGTGCTGGCTCAGGCTCCAAACGGCGGAATGAGCTACTACACGAGGTTTACGAGGTGCGTGCGGCTATGTGGATGGATTGCGCTTTGCTATAATAGCATGGATGTGCACTCATTGTGTCATTGGATTGCTGTTGGTGACTATTCTGCTGTTAGGTTTGGGAGCAAACAGACAACACCAATGTCCGAAAAATGGTTGATACGATCCACCTTCCGCACGCAAATGCAACGCTCACGACTCGCACAGCTCTCCGAAAATACAAGGAAGTGAATCGTACGGTTGCGGTGTGGGACACTGTCTTTGAAATCACCGGTCTAGTCTCCATGCGGTTTCGTGAACGAGGCTGGCAACTCAAGCGCCAACATCACGAGACGCCATGTATTCACCTCGATATAGAGCAGGCATGTGTGCGGATCACTCCAGAACTGTGCGGTGCGTACTCGGTGCAAGATGTCGCGGTCGGCTCTCTCGCAAATCTTCTCGTTGCGTCGTATCACCAGCACATTCGACAGATATACAACGCTACCGAATAAGTTGCCGCCAGATCGTGAAGCAACATTGTTGCGGTATTTAATCACCGATCCTCGTGCGTTGTTGTGGAAACTGGTGACAGAGGATGTCTACAGCTAGACACCAAGCTTCATTAAAGCAAATCACACCGCAACTAACACGATGTTTTGCGCAACATGGAATCAGACAGATGAAGATCTTCCTGAAGTTGGTGTGAATATTGCACCATGCAGATTGCATCCCAATCTTGCCATTTTCAATGCCCCTGGTGGCGATCTGGATGTCCACTATCCACTCCTCGAGTCGGTTTGGTGAGACAGTGGTTTGGAAATGCCCACTTGTGAATCGGTGTTTGAGATCGCATTCGGTTTGGTGTCGGCGGCGTCTACTTGGAGAGTATTCTATCTCGAACTATTCCGTTTGTTGCTAGTGCGACCGACCGCGTTTTCCGGGAGTGTATCTCGAATGAGATCCTAGCTCCGACGGGGTGCCCAGTCAAGGTGGGTAATTGAGTCAACACAACAAATTGGTTTCGATCTCATCAGTTCTAAACCATCTTGTACTAGGTCCTCAAAGCGCTGGACAACGTCTTTTTTGTGGCTCTCAACGATACAGTGGAGTACGAGAGCAGCAGCACCAAACTAGAACTCACGCAGTGCTAAAACGAGTCACAAACAATTATCGAAATGTGATAGTGTGGGATATGTTGATCGAGATTGGAGACAACCCAACTACCCGGGTGCGTGGAAATGGCTGGCACCTAGTTCGAGCGCTGCGAGACAGCAGGCACACGACTCAAGATATTGGCGGTCCGTTTGAGCAAAGTCTGGCCAGCGGCACACAAGCAAATAGTTCGGTGAGTGCCTTCCATCATGTTATGCGTCTCGTGGAGCAAGAGGTGGACAACTTTCTTCTCGACGAATCATTGAGACAACGTACGGCAGTGGCAGTTTAAGTAAAGCGCAAGCTCCACTGAAAACCGGACGCGAGATACACTTCGCATTTACCCTAGTAAGCTTTAATCTCAACTCTTATGAAAATGCTTGAAGCCGTTATCTTGTGTGCCAGGAAATGCATGACCATTGACGAAACAGACAGGCGAATTGACTCTCTAAAGAGCCAGCGGGAGCAAATGCGCGCCGCATTGGTCGAGAGTGTGCACCAATGCGCGCAGTACCAGATACAACTAGAGTCGATCAAGCGTCTCGACGCCATGCATTACAACAACCTACTCATCGTGGAACGTCGTGTCCCATTGTTTTTTTCTTTGTCTATTACGGTGAGCACATCATCATGAAGACCAGGTATTTGCTTTTTCTTCTCGTTAGTACACTAGGCAATGAGCTGCATCCGAAGAGAAGCACTTCACGAGACGCCATTTGCTCGCTTCGACATAGAGCAGAGAGTAGGCATGTGTGCGGATCACTCCAGAACTGTGCGGTGTGTGCTTGGTGCACGATGTCGCGGTCGGCTCTCTCGCAAATCTTCTCGTTGTGTCGTACCACCAACACAATCGACAGATACATAACGCTACCGAAAGAGTTGCCGCCAGATCGTGCAACACCATGGAAAAAAGCGAGAACAAAATCCACGTGATAAGAAGCCGTCGTACTGAGCCATCGAGCGTCTTGATTTTTGGCGGCATCTGGTGACGTAAGAAGCTTGCAGCAAACGATCGAGTGTGTGTCGGTCATCCAACTTGGAGATTGTGGCATCTGGATGTTAAACCAGCACAAACAATGCGATCGGATTACTCTGGAAGCTTTGGATTCTTCAGCATTTGGTGCTCTGTGCCGTACATCCCAAGCACCTGCGAAAATCCAGCGTACGAGAATTTGTCGATCATGCTGACAGAATTACACATTCTGAATTTTCTGCGTCATGCACTCCAGCCGTCATGTGTGCCAGCATATGCGTCTGAAAATGAGATTGCGCCGCCGCCTGCAACGAAGGAACACGAGTTATCAGCGCACGGCACTGCAGTTTTGAGCCATAATCATCAATTTGATTGTGCCAAGATCGCATAGCTGTGCAATGATTATGGGCGTCATCGTGCACGTCACATATTGGATACAATTATGTACGCAGCGAGCGTTTGGTGAAGTGGCAGAGAAATGCTGAAATGTTGGGTGCGTTCATCCCATACGCCGCCTCAGGATCTCGTATTCGACATGCTTTGTAGTGCCAATGTGAGGTGGATTGTGTCCACGAAAGCAACATGAAAAGGCTGCGCCAAGCCATTATCGAACATTCCTTCTTTGGGCGAGAACAGCATGGCGACGAAGAACCAGGAAACCCCCTGTCCTCGGCACGAGCACGAAGTAGTCGATCTTCGTTTTGACTCCGACGAGTTAATATCCGCGCTGGTTGCCGAGAGTGAATTCGCTATGGATTTTGGGGAGTCCGAGAGTGACTGCAACTGGGCTCAAGCAGTACTCACCGATTTTCAATCGCTCGACGACATTTTGCTTCTCCAAGAAGAGGAAGGTTTGACTCTGCAGCCCTGGACGCTAACGAAAGCACCTGCTCACGACGTTGACGCGTTGGCATTCGACCAGCAAGGTCAGTCGGGTACCTACACTCGGGATGCAAGAGCCCAGGATTCATTTTTCCATCCACTTGAAGTTGCTGATTTGAGTCTTTCTCGCTGCTTGGCTTCAGGCGATTCATACTCTGTCGGTGAGGAGCATAGCCCCGTGTCGCCTGCAAAGACAACGCCGAAGACCACTGCAACAAAGACCCGTGCTGCAAATACGACCGCAACTCAAAAGAGGAAGAACCAAAATCGTGCGCGAAAGTATAAACGAGACGAGCTGAAGCAACTGAGAGTCGTCGCGAGGGAACTGGAAGATCAAATATCGGGGTTACTGGGTAGCACGGCTCAAAATGCGGAAGACAATTCAACCTGTAGAAACACAGAGGCACTAAGTGCAAAGAAAGCAATGATGCAAAAGCTTTTCTGGAAACGATGCGCGGAGAAAGAAAAAGCGGATGTGGAGAAAGCAGCGGTGGAGAAGCAGAGACTCGCGAGCCAGATCGATACTCAGCAACAATTCAACAAGCAATTCGAGTCTCTGGTCACGGAACACGGTCGTTTGCTGATGGTAAGTGCTGTGGGTACTGGTAAAGCAAAGGGCATCACAACTAACACGATGCTTTTATGCTGGTGGGATTAGGCACATGAAGATCTTCCTGAAGTTGGTGTGATTACTGCGCCATGTAGAATTCAACCCAACCTGGCCATTTTCAATTCTCTTGGTGGCGATTTAGATGCCCAATATCAACGTCTGGAGTCGGTCTGGCGAGACTGCGGCTTAGAAAACTCCACTTGCGAATTGGTGCATCAAGATCGTCTTCGCCGCAGCACCACTGGCGTCTATTTGGAGAGTATTCAATCTCGACTTGTCCCGTTTGCTGCTAGTGCGGCCGACCGAGTGTTCTGGGAGTTTATCACGAACGAGGTTTTCGTTCCGACTGGCGGCCGGCTCAAGGTGTGTGGCTTGACTCAATGCGGCAAAGTGTTTGCATGCTTTTGTGAATCCAGATTTATTCACCAGTTCTTAACTTTCGTGCAGGTCTGCAAGGCGCTGGACGACATCCTTTTCGTGGCCCTTAACGGCTCAGTGGAGTATGAAAAGCAGCAGTACCAATTTGTGATCCACGCAGTGGTTAAACGAATCACTAGCAATCATCAAATCGCGATAGTATGGGATGCGTCCATGGAGATTGGTGACGACCCGGCGCTTCGAGTGCGTGAAAAAGGATGGCATCTGGCTCGAGCGATTCGAGACAGCAGGCACGCGATCCGAGATGTGGCGAGAGGACCATGCATCTTGCAGACGTGTTTGCACACTACGACTCAAGATACCAGTGATCCGTTTGGACAAAGTTTGGCGAGTGGCTCACTAGCCCATAGTGCGGTGCGTACCTTCCACCATAGTATGCGTCTGCTGCAACAAAAGGCGGAAAACTGTCTTCTCGACGAGTTATTGAGACAACGTACGTGTGGCAACGGCGGCGCCAGTAAATCGTAAACTCCACGCAAAGACGGACGTGAAGAGCATTTATTAGAAAGTCACAACTTGAACTCAAAAATAACAAAGCTACTAAAGTGCTGCATATGTCGACTTTGTCTTGGATGGCAAAATCTGAAGCTGGTCACTTGCGTAGTAGGAACAAAGTGGCAAATACTGTGTCTTTATCCTCAGCGTCACTTTAGACCAGAAGAACAAGCCAAACATACCAAGTTGCACTCGAAACTATCCCCCCTGTGCCAGATCGATAAAAATCCTCGATCTGAAGATCAGGATCATGAGTCTTCTGAGAAAATAAAAGATGAAGCCATCCCCGTTGCGACCACCACAATAAGCTTTCGCCAAGCTTGTACCATGCCCAGACTTCTTTTAACCAGGCATTTCCCACATGAAAAAGCACCGAGTAGCCGTACTTATTGGTGCCGGAGTCGACAAGACGCCTTCAGCGCCGACCATGATCCTAGTTGAAGCACTAACGATCGTAGCTGGGAAAAGAGAATACTGAAGACGTACTCGCCAAACCTTGTACTTCGAAGTGCCAGCACCTAAGAGCACTTACTACGATGGTTACAGTTCCACCTTAAAACTCTACTCGAGGTTGGCATCCAATTCAAAGTGTCTCGATTGCCGAGAGGGTGAGATTAGCATGCAACGTCCTGGATGTGGTGTTCTCAACTTCGTCACCACATCATATCTGATTATGCCAAAATGCGTAGGTAGGGGAGTCAGTGGGAGTAATCATTTCGCGAGCAACTGTTTGCCTGCTGCCCTCATGCCAGCAGCTACCGCATAATGAATACTTTATACCTCGCATGGATAGCCAAACACGTTGTTGGCGTGAGTACTTCCCTCATAAATGAATGCAAATTGCATATTGTGTGGATCTGCTAGCATCGCAATAAAGAAGGAGACAGCATACCAGAATGCAGCTCCGCAACAGTTGCACCTTTTGTATTACGCCGACTCGTAAACCAGCGACTGGATGGGATTACAGAATCCGCGCATCATCTCATTTGCGTTGCACCGAGGACGGAGATAATCATTCCCGATAATCTCAATCAGTGGTGGTTTCGCTTCGTTGCGCACGTTGCGCCTCACGCAGAAATTATGAACCAATGCAGCAGTGACGAGGGAGATTTCATGTCCTTGATTCCGCAAGAATGTGGCGCCCTTCCGCTCGAGGCAGACTACGCTTCCCTTCTTGATCTCGACCTTTTGCTGCAGCAGATTGGCGGTGACAGTGACAGTGGTGCCACGTCCGAGTTTGACACTGCCCAGGATGAAAGTGTGTTGTTTGAGCACGAAGTAAGCCAGATCGAGATACCGTGTGCAGTGACGGTGAGAGCAACAGTCAACACTTCAACTCTCAATCAATACGACGTCGTGAAAAGCGAAAGCGTGCTGTCTTCTTACCCCTCTGCATCCGTGAAGAGTTCCCAGGCATTGGCGCATCCAAATAACCCAGATCTCAGTACTATGATGCCTTCAAAGCAACGCCTTTGTATTAACCGCGGAGCTGCGGTGCCGCGAACAGTGGTGCCATTGATTGCGAAAAGCGCGAAGCGGACCAAGAAAGACGTGGGTGCGCCTGCACAACAGAAGAGAAACCATAATCAATCACGAAAACGTCGCCAAGAAGAACACCTCTATCTTTGCAGCAAAGTCAAGGAGCAGACAGATCTTCTGAACAAGTTGCTCTTGGGAAGTGTACACGATACTGAGAACAGTGAACATTGCCAGGCAGTCTCAACCCTCGACTCGACAAGGACACAGCTTCGACTCGTGTTGCGAAAATCTGCACTTCACCGGATCTTGTGCTTGAGGCGAGCTGCCGCACAGGAACAAGAAAATTTGGAAAGAGCTACGATGGAAAACGTGCGCCTTCGAATTTTGATCAACGAGTCCAACCAAGTCGTCAGTAGCGTGGAAGAAGAAATTCGCAAGCATTGGTCAGCTTGGGTGCGTACCTTCAGCTTTTGTCACATCGCCGCGATGCACTTACCTACTAACGAAACTTGGCGATGTGTATGCAGCCAATGGACTCTTGCTTTGACCTGCTTCGCCCAGTCAATAAAGTCACAGGCGGTTTCTATTTTGACAGACTAGGTCGAGAATTGGACGCTCAGTACCGAGGTCTGGATTCTGTCTGGGAGTCATGTGGCTTAGCAGGCACCCGACACGAGGAGGGGGTCGAGATCTATCAAATTGAACGTGGTGAGAGCGGTCCATTTTTGGAGTACGTATATTCGCGCGTCCTGCCATTTGCTCCTGCTGCAGCAGCTCGAGTGAGTTGGCAATGCATAAAGAGAGGTGTCGTGACGCAGACGAACGGTGAACTCAAGGTTTGTTTGTTTCTTTGTCCGATGCTGGTCACCAATACAAGCAGGTTGATAGAGAAAAGTGCATCGCACTCACCAAAGTATGTCTTAATGTTTCTATTACTGCTTCCGTAGGTCCACAAGTCGCTCGGAGACACACTCTGTCTCTCCCTGGTGGATTCCTTTCAGGTACAACAGCGAGACTGCGATTTCCACATGGAAGTGGTACTCAAGCAATTTGTCGAGAGCGACCGAGTGGTGTTTGTGTGGGATTCCGTGCTCGATATTTCCAGTAGCCCCAGCGACAACACTCAGTTAACTCACAAAGGCTGGCTTTCGATCCAGCGAATCCCTGTCGGCAGCAAGCACACCCCACACACACGATCTAGAGCACCATGCGCTATGCAAATCTGCACGCGGGCGACTGGTGTAAATCAAGAGCTCGCGGATGGCGCCTTCGTGATCGAGGCCATCAAGTTCCACCAACGCAATATGCTGATGCTGTTGCAAATCGTGGAAAATATTCTCATGGACGAGATGCTCGGGATCACTTCATCGTGCCACGCTTCGGACGCGACCTCGCAGATCCTGCTGCCACCGTGCATAGGTGCCTTCTAACTCGGACCATACAGCTGGCGTCTGCTCTCTCAGGTCGCCGAGATGAACAATCAAATACGTATATGGAGTTCACAGTAGTTATCCGATTCTCTCATGCGCGAACGCACAGATGGATTGAATGCAGAAACCTGTCAACCCAATGAACACCAATAGTAGAATCTGAATAATTTGGAAATGCGAAACAACTACGGAGCGAAGGCAAAGCAGACAGGGTCGGCAAGTAAGAGGGTGGCGATTTGCGAGCGCATTCCTCGGCACACGTACGTGTAGTGCCAAAGTCTCCGTAGTCACCTTCGCAGAAGACAGCGACGTTTCCATTCTAGTCCACAATCATTACCAAAACTGCACAGGATGGGCACCTTGATTGCATACACAGTTTAGTACATCGTCATCACCTGCTGATTAAATGCATCTGGAAGCAAGTGCTAGCGCCATGTTCAATACCTAATCCATATGGTACTTAAGTATTGAACGTGGCGCTAGCACTCGTTCGATGCCCTCAAGCTGGTTCGATGTTTTAGAGATCGAGATGATAATGTGAAGAGTGCTGCATCATATGAAAAGTCGACCGTCAACTCCAAGTTTGAACTCAAGTCGATTGTAAAAAGGTGGTGGCGAACACCTGTCCGTCCAACTGCAGTTGTGTTTCACCAAGTGATGTGGACCTTCATCCTGACATGTTTAAAAGCGGCTGCTGACATAGCTTTCGCATCTGGTGCAAGTAGGAGGCTCAGCTAACTTCCTGGTATACCTACTGCAACAGCAGCGCATGGACGTGATCATTGGGATTACTGTGCAATTGCTTGGCACGGCAGGCGTTGTGACCAGGGTCTTTGAGATTTGTGCCAATGATTTGTTTACGGCCCTCTCGATAGGTTTCATCGCATAATTCATACTCTGATTAACCATTCGCGACAGAAACAGTCGATATTACTGTTTGTATTCTCTTTCACACTCTCTCTATAGGATGCATTTAGTGCGGATTACTAATGCCTCAATTGGGAAGGACACCACTGTTTGGGATGGGAGCTGAGGGCAGAGTGCACAATGTCTCATGTTGCTTGTACCTGCCTGGATTGCGCCGATAGTATCAACGAGGCATACGAGCGGCTTGAATGGATTTTTTGCACGTCATCGATACGTTCGCGTTGTCGAAAGTCGCTTTGGCTTCAAAGCGAAGACGGTCGGTCATCCACTTATGGTCAGTGCCGTTTTCGCTTCGTAGCGCACGTGATTCAAGCAAGGCATATGGACGAGTTCAGCACGGACGAGGGAGACTTCCTTTCGCTGATTCCGCCAGACTTTGGCGCCGGACCATCAGATGATGCTATTGCTTTTCTCCTCGATCTTGACCATTTGCTGCAATGTATTAGAAATGATAATGATGCGTCGGAGACTGCCGAGCTGAGTGGTTGTGGCGCTACCCAAGACGAAACTCAAGATGTCAAAGGTGTGCCGAGTGACTCCTCAGAAGAACATCCTCGCGGGAAGCGCTGCGCTTCAACGTCGGCGACAGCGCCATCAGATGTGAAGAAGGCGAAGCGAGTCAAGAAAGATATCATTGCTCCAGCACAATACGATCGAAAGCATAATCAAGCACGAAAACGTCAGCAAGAAGAACGTCGTCATCTTCGCATCCAGGTCAAGGAGCTGGCTGATCTCGTGAACAAGTTGCTATTGGAAGGCCAATTATGCGGTGTCAAGGACGGCAACAACCACCAAGCACCAGTCCACGATCTCGACGCGATGGAGACTCAGCTTCGACTAGCGCTGCAAAAATCTGCACTCCACCAGATCCTGTCCATGAAGCGAGCTGCATTACAAGAACAAGAGAATTTGAAACTTGTCACGGTGGAAAATACGCGCCTTCAAGCCTTGGTCAGCGAGTCCAACCAAGTCGTCAGTAGCGTGGAAGAAGAAATTCGCAAGCATTGGTCAGCTTGGGTGCGTACCTTCAGCTTTTGTCACATCGCCGCGATGCACTTACCCACTAACGAAACTTGGCGATGTGTATGCAGCCAATGGACTCTTGCTTTGACCTGCTTCGCCCAGTCAATAAAGTCACAGGCGGTTTCTATTTTGACAGACTAGGTCGAGAATTGGACGCTCAGTACCGAGGTCTGGATTCTGTCTGGGAGTCATGTGGCTTAGCAGGCACCCGACACGAGGAGGGGGTCGAGATCTATCAAATTGAACGTGGTGAGAGCGGTCCATTTTTGGAGTACGTATATTCGCGCGTCCTGCCATTTGCTCCTGCTGCAGCAGCTCGAGTGAGTTGGCAATGCATAAAGAGAGGTGTCGTGACACAGACGAACGGTGAACTCAAGGTTCGTTCGCTTCAAATGCTGATCAGGAAATATTAACGCAGAAAAGCATCACACTCATCTCGACACTTTGCTTTTATGTAGGTCCACAAGTCGCTCGGGAACACCCTTCATATATCCGTGGTAGATTCCTTCCAAGTGCGGCAGCGAGACTGCGATTTCCGAGTACAAATAGTGATGAAGCGATTTGTCGAGAGCGATCGCGTGGTGATTGTGTGGGATTCCGTGCTCGATATTTCCAGTAATCTTGGCGACACCGCTCAGTTAACTGAAACCGGTTGGGTTTCGATCCAGCCAATCTCTGGTGGCGGCAAGCACGCCCCAGACACTCTAGCTCGAGCACCGTGCACTTTGCAAACGTGTGCGCGGACGACTGGTGTAAATCAAGAGCTCGCGGATGGCGCCTTCGTGATCGAGGCCATCAAGTTCCACCGGCGTAGTATGCTGATGCTGTTGCAAATCGTGGAAAATATTCTCATGGACGAGATGCTCGGGATCACTTCATCGTGCCACGCTTCGGACGCGACCTCGCAGATCCTGCTGCCACCGTGCACAGGCGTCTTTTAGTAGGGACATGACAGCAAGAGGCATTTTCCCTCTTTTGGTCGCCGAGACGAACACCATGTGCGGAATACAGTTGCGGTGAAATCCCAATTCCTAAACAGCTCGTCGTCCACGACTGGCACGAATTTGATTAACAGGACACCCGAGTAATAAGAACCTCTTATCCCTCCCCAGTGCAGCCAGAATGTGAGACTCCACATGCTTTTCAAAAGTTGAGCGCTCCGTTGAAGTCGGCAGCACACACTGAAGCTGCAAGAGGATGGGCAGATTGATTGCTTTCCACCGTCTGCTGCAGCATGCATCAAAACTCTCCAGCCGCATTATCCTTCGACTAATGTCATTTAGCACACATTTGACAGTTGCATCAATTTAAACATTATGAGTCCAGGCTTATATTAATTGTTCATAATTACAAATCTACTATTTAGCCATTCTTATGGTTTATTACAGGTATTTATCACAAAGGTTTCATTTCTGCTCTTTTTTCTGGTCGTGTCCTTTCTCTGTCCCTGCTGTTTTTCCAGGTGCATCTTCCATAATAGATTACTTCGCTCTCTAACTCAATAATGCATGGCGCTCTCACTCGTGCCAACAGCATGATGAAATTAAAGACACGATTACTCCCTTGCCCCAGTCATTGTCGCCATCGCCACTCCGTCGACACGGCGGCGCGGATGAACGACCAGAAGGCCCTCGCGCAGCAGCAGCAGCACTGCGTTGAGAGTGGCGGCGCTGCGGTCTCGTGTGCTGCTGGCGCTGAAGAAGACGCCGAAGCCGCGGCGGCGCTGCAGGAGCTGCTCCACGAGCTTCCCAGCGCTGACTTGATGATTGCTGGCGATGAATTGAAGACCAATATGGCCATGGATGAAACATTTATGCCAGTAACAGCAGAGGAAGGTGGCAAACAGAGTTGCAATTCGGTCGACGATCCGTTGTTTACGCACGATGCGGAAGCGCTCGTGGTGCTCAGTCCAGAGGAACACGACGTGCTTCTGTCGGTGCTTCAGGAAGAGGAGGGCGAATCGTCGAGTGAGGACGAGAAGAGTCGCGTGAATACAGCGACGCTGGCGCAAAGTGCAAGCGCGAATGGAACTATTGCCGCTGAAAGTCTTGCCACCGTTGAAGTACAGACCTCAAAAGGGTCATCTTCACAGCAAAGCCAAGCGCAGAAAGTAGTGGTGAAAAGGTCGCGACGGAACCGAAAACGGCGAAAGCATGAAGTGGATGCGCTGCGAGTTACAGTGAAAGAACTCGCCGATAAATTGGAGTGGCTGCGGCGGCAAGGAGACGCTTTCGCTTTATCGGTCTCGAGAAACGCGCTCCCGGGTCAACCAACACTGCTTCCCGCAATCGACAGATCGAAATTCCCGATAGCAGCACTGAAACCTCCTGGTGTGTGGGAAAGTATCGCGCTCTCAGAACGAGAACAAGCGCGTGGGGCGATGATCAAGAACATGCACCTGCGAGCACAATACGAGGCACAGCTCCAGGTCGTCGACCATCTTGAAGCGCTCTACCGCAACCATCAAATGGTGTCGGTACGTTTATATTTTGTGTGTTCTATGTGACTCTTTATTTTTGCTAACCATTACGTTTCAAACACACTAGGCGATGAGTCCACCACTTGGAGGTTATGACATCGTTAGCAAACGTCCTCGCCGGACCGATCCGTTTGACGACGACACTGCCATTTTTGCGTCGCTTGGCCGTGATTTCGATGCCCAGTATGCGAAAAGCGATTCGATTCTAGCGGCTGCGGGCCTCGCGAATTTTGATGGCGAATTGCTGCGAGAAATGCAACCGCGACGGGGTACGAATGGCATTTTCTTCCTTGAAAATGTGATTTCCAAGGTAATTCCAGCAGACATATTTGTGACCGATCGTGCGATCTCGGAATTTGTGACACGAGAAGAGCTACACAGACACCACAAGATCTATGAGGTAAATGCGTGCTTATATGTGCTCAATTTTACGATTGATCATGCGGAACTTGCAAATGCAACTCTGAACCTTACTTTTGTATGGATTCACTTGGACATTGTGCAGGTTCGAGAAATGAGAAATGATGGCAATGTGAGAAAAATCGTGGACACCATCCGCCTCCCCCATTCCGAGGCTACGCTGATTGTTCGGACGTCCCTCAAGCGATACAAGGAAGCACATCGGATTGTCGTTGTGTGGGATGCAGTGCTCGAAGTCACCGGGTCAACGTCGATGCGGTTCCGGGAACGAGGCTGGAAGGTGAAGCGCAGATCGCTTGACCCCTCTTCTGCGCGCTCGGGACCAACCTCGATTGAGCAAACATGTGTTCGGATTACGCCGGAGCTGCGAGGAGCCTACTCAGAGCAAGACCTCGCGACCGGCACGTTGGCGAATGTTCTGATCGCATCGTACCATGAACACACGAAACTCATGCATCGCGTCAACATGAACCGTCTTGTCACACAGTTTGAAAAATGCACAATTTAGAGACAATGGAAGAATCCGCCGTCGTTCCTGACGAATGCAAACGCACAGAGAGGAAGCAAATCGAGGGGATGATAATAAACAACATGGATTGGGCGTACGATTCATGTATCAACACTGGTGGGCTTGAACCTCCAATAGGCGAACGCACAATCCTTTTATACCCTCTTCAATATGATCATATTGTGTTATTTCGGGATTCTTAAACTGCATGTTGTGTCACTGAGAACCTTTGCCATTTATACAAATCAGATATTCATCTGTTGGACTCAACGATTGGCTCGATGCAAGGGGATCTGGAACCCACTCGCATCGTCATCGAGGAAATTCGTTGTGACTGCTTTGGCTTCAGCTTGCCGACTGCGATGGGCACAATTGAAGTTTCGACGTGATGACGCCAAAGGCTCAATCTTTTTTCTCGTTGCTGCTGACACGACACCGACCATCTTTTTAACCTACTCGATGACGCCAAAAGCCCCGTCTTTCGTGGCCGACGAAAATGGATGCAAAAAAGATTGGGATCAGTGGTCTTCGGCAGCTTGTGCTTCGTTGCAGTTATCCCTGATTATAGCCAGTGACATATGGTGCTCAAGACTCGACTCCAAACGGAGCCATCTATCCATCCATCGTCACCTCAGGCAATCAGCCATCCGCCACAGTTGGATGTTTTCGCTGCGATCTGGGACTAATCTGGCGCGCATACAGTGCATGCAATTAGTGCTAAAGAATGACGCCATGGTTGTCCGGTGAAAGGCAGCCTCTGTGCCAACACAGCGGTTGCCTGTCTCATCAGCACAAGCAAAAACGACGTGCGGACAACATCGTCAATGAAATGGACAGTCAACTGTCTGTGACTGCACTCTTTCCAGTCACGGTGCAGAAGGCAGCAACCCTTATTTTAACACGTTGGGCTCCAATACAGCGTATTACCAACGGGTACCATCTCCCAGGTACGCTGCCTTCATCAAAAAGTATGCGCTCCGACGCCACGACGAGGGTGGCATAATCATCAATTCTGTCTCAACATGATCAGGACTAGAGGACAAGCAGGATTCGAACTTTCGGCATGGGTACTCACTCCTCGCAAGCCCATTTGCAAAATTTCCAAGAAGCCAGCGGATCGCGAGACGAGCCCAGCAGCCAATTATTAGCTCCACGCACACTGATTGTCTACAGTGGATTATGGAGCTCCCAAGTCGACTCAAACGAACAAAGTGGACGCCTTTGGGATGTGGCGACTCTCCAATGGACAACGCGGATTTCTTTCTCGAGTTTGACAATTTGCTCAAGTGGGTGGACGTTGGGAGAGACTGTCCAAGCCCTCGCGTCGATTACTCCGGCCGAAAGTGCCGCGACTCACCAGTGGGTAGTAGTGACAGAGCGTCTCGAGAGCGAGTATGGCTGAGTGCAGCTTTCAAGCCAGTGAGGGAGGAACGGCCGACGAGGCTAAATGAGCTCGAAAGACTGCTGCGAAAGACGAGTCGCAATCACTTGACTAACCCAACAAAGGATGCAGAGCGTAAATCTTACCATATAGAGACCCACAAGGAGACTCTCAAGAGGAAGAGAGCCAAAGACAAGATCCAGGACCTGAAAGCCGAATTGATCGAGCTGGAAAAATCGTTGCTACGTCTTCAAAAGCAAACCGATGAGAACGCATCTGACGACATCGAAACGATCTCAACCGACTTCTCTATCCACGCAGAGCTTTACCAGAATCGAGTCGAGTCGAAGCGGCAGAAAAAGACGCCAAAAATGCATCCGAAAGGCGAAAAACGCACGACGACAAGTCCAGACGCGGTCTACGAGCAGCAGGAGCCTGTGGAAGCGGAGATTGAAAACGTCAAGCCTCGCGATGCAGCACGCAGACAACGCCACATCACCAGAATTTTCGAGACAGCGCTACACGAAAACCAGCCTATTCCGGTATGCTTTGCGCGAGTATTGAGTGTTGCATTACATGTTATATTTGAGGTCATGTACTCATCGGCAATCCTCTGTGTCTTTTTTCCATTTTCCTGTCGATGCAGGAGTCAACCAGCAAGCAATCAAAGTCTACCCCAGGTCAGACCAACGCATCCATTTTCGACAGTCTTGGCCGGAATCTGGATGCCCAGTATCAACAAATTGATGGGATCTGGAAAGCGTGTGGGTTAGCGAACTCCAACATTGAGATCCAAGCGGAGGATCGAATTGTCAAGGGTGGCAGCGATGCTGCCATTCTCGAGCACGTCCATGCTCGAGCCTCGCCGTTTTCGGTCGACGCACTCACAAGAATCATGTGGCGCGCTGCCAAACGAGGGATTTTCACCCCCACGGACGGCGAAATGAAGGTGCGGCACATTTTTGTTTCAGCTCCATGTGGAGATTTTATTGAGGACTCTGAACTAGCGAAATCTTCTACTTGCTGACGCAGGTCTGCAAAGCCATGGGGAACACGTTGTATATAACAGTGGTGGACACGTTGCGCGTCGAGAACCTATCGGCTGCTGTTCACGTCAGCACACACTTGGTCTTGAAGCGCTTCATCGAAAAGCACCGAGTCGTGTTTGTATGGGAAGCAGTGGTCGAAATGGACGGCGCAGTCACGGCCAGTTTGGCTGAGCGTGGTTGGCACATGATCCGAGATGCGTCGCCGAGTAAGGATATGGCGGCATGTATCTCTCAAACCTACGCCCGTGCGTCCCCTGCGTGTGGTAGCCCCAACTACTTCAAAGACCAGTCCACCGATCGGGCTGTGATCGTGGCTGTGGAAGAAATTTGCCATCGCAACATGGAAATGCTGCAGCAAGTCGCGGAGAATCAGCTCATGGATGAGTCGCTTGGAGCCCAAAAATGGAAATCAACAGTGTAGTTATCGAGGCGCATTGCATTGTAGAATGAGCTGGCTAATATTACAAGATTATCACTGTAGAGCACATTTTGGACATGCTTGAAGCCTAGCTGCCATTGATCTTTGTGTCTATTCGCTGTCCAAGGCATACCTCTTGGGCTGCTCAAAATACTTCAAAAAGTGGCGAGCTGATCTCATCTGTAGCTAAATGCCGAAAAGAGCCACTAATTACCTGTCATGACTTTGCTGAGCCATTCAAGACCTTCATGCATGCCTTCTCCAGACACAGCAACCGTTGGTTGGATATGACGTAGATTCCTCGTGACAGCGCTGTGGGTAGTGTTTGGTATGCAAGTGAAAAAGCGTAAAATAGCAGGCAGCAGCGCGAGCTCAGTTTTCAGTTTTTCGATTTCTCTGTATATTTTATCAGTCTGTCTTTTTACTTTTAAAAATCGTTCGTCGTGTTGAAGGACACCGAGTCTACCCTTGCTTCGGCTTAGTGCGATATTGGAGGTGTTCATCGAAAAGCTGGTTCTCTACGAGCTGGTTTACAAGATTTCTGGTCTGATGGTAGTATGCGACGATCCTTTTGGGCACACCACCCTCACTTCCGTTGTTATCTGAGGATTCTTTGCTTGAGTTATCTAGTGGAATGACTCGCATGCACGTTTGGACCAAGCATGGAGTGACCTTGTTCACGGACGTTCCCTCGTTTCTGTCGGCTCTGTCACAATGAGCGCCAAGGTGTTGCAAGACGCTCCATCGCTTCCCACAAAAACGAATGGATTCACGATCGTCCTGGTCGATCTCGATGGCTAAAGACCACACCAGCACGACGCGGCTGGCTTCGACATACTTCCTCAGCGCGATTCGAACCAAAAGTCTTGCTGGTGTTGAAGGGCTCGAGCGATCTTGATGAGAATGATCTACATCTGGGAATGCATCGCGGAGAAGAATTTCGACCGTGTCTTCCGATGTTTTGCAGACCTGCGAGTGAGCCATCACAGAAATGGATAATGGCAATTAGCATGGAGAAAAATGCACTTGCGCGGACACTAAGGTGTTCTATTGCACTGGCTCACCTTGAGCTCACCACCCGTTGGAGTCTGGACCCCACGATTCAAGCATTCCCATACAACTCGGACAACGCTATCTGGGGAAAATGGAAGGACGCGAGAGTGCACGCTCTCCCAGAAACATCTTCCCTCTTCGTCTTGCCTCTGGCAATACTCCCCGTCAATGGTTTTTGTGAAGCACGAGGTTGGTGGCTTATCAGCAAAGCCACATACTCGCCAGATCGTGCCGAATTGCTGATACTGGACGTCCAAAGCCTGATGGAGGCATTCCGACATTGACGACAAGTCTGCGGGTTGGTGGAGTGGTGCAGTTGAGGCTGGCGGGTGTGGCGGGAAATTTGCGAACGCTAACTCGGCTGTTGTCTGCAGGAAACGAACGAAAAGACTGGTTCAGCGGCGCGCTAGAACATTATCGGAGACGCTACACATCTTCTACTTACCGGCGTGTGCTGATGACGCTTGCCGAAGAGTTCAGCTGAAAAAGTCCGTGTTACTTGGCGCTGCTGGCCGATCAGCCCACGAAGCCTGGTGTTTTCACTTTTCGCTCTCTCAGCGTCTTGTCTTGCTCGTGCGGCGCTTCGCTTCAGTGCCAACGCGCGCTGGAAGGTTGCTTGCCTCGTTTGGTGCACCAGATTTGCATCCTCTGTCAGGGTGGGCTCGCTACGGACGGGAAGTGGGCGACGATTAATGTACTCGCCGAACAATCTTTTGCGTTGGGCTTCCAATTCGATGGCCATAACGCGCAGAGAGCGTATTTCCTGTTGCTGCCGCTCTCTCGACAGATTCTGGTTTTTCTTCTTTTGCTGGAGAGGTGTCTTTGAGGTCTCCGCAGCGTCCGTTGTTGCTGCTGAATGCTCGTTTTTGCCATAATTCCGGCTGTGCAACTCGTTGCTGTGAAGCTGATCTGTTGGACCCGCATTGTACTCTTGGGCTGGATTGTGCGCGTCTTGTATCTGCTCCATTGTTGGCAGCAGGTCGAGGTTCTTGATCGATCCATTGAGTTGTCGTACAAGCTCTGCGCGAGACGTATCATCGACATCTAACAACGCAACGTCCACACTGCTCGGTTCCCCCAAGAACAGTTTGTCGCCGTGAAATTGATCCATGAAAACGCGGAGATCACTTGGCTGCTCGATAGTCAGTGTGTCTAGAGTCGTGTCGCGCGCACACGTGGCTAGCAGCACCGGAGTCTTCGCGTCTGCACAGAGAAGACCTCGAAAGTGTTGCTGGTGCTCAACCATCCCTGCTGTCAGAATATTTGTGACGATCCAAATCGAAACAATGAGACTGAGCTGGCGAGCGCGACGTCTACAACAAGTTCTGTGGGAGTCCACAGAGAGATGGTGTGGGCTTGGCGCTTGCATCAGTGTTTCGTGCAAAGAAAGGGCACGAAGTGACTGGAGCTTACCGCTGTTGACGCTGCTCTGACCAATCGCCTGCTGGAATAAACAATCACAGGGGTTGAGGTGAATGCGTTCTGTTTTTGACAGCATCTGTTGAGGAGATTCCTTGTTAAAGCGCATATTGAATGATTGGAAATGTGGTGGAACTTGGCTCTGCCTGATTTCTGCATCCACAAACGAAGATGAGAGTCATCGCAGCGCAAACAGGATCTTCAAGAGGTCTTGATTGGAAGAGATGCTCTTCAAATTCTAGCTAAACAACTGCTGAGTTTCACGAAGATTGGCAAAACTGTCGAGGCGTGACATCTACATGCGCATGCACTGTAATACACCCAGATTACCAAACCTTGTGCCAAAGTGAGGGCATCAGATGGTTGGAGTGCACCTCCGTTGACGCTGCAGTTTACAATGGTCTGCTCAAAATAAACAATTGGTCGATTTCACTAGCAGTGCACATGTGCACACTTTTCATTGTTTATGGAGACGGCATTAAGATCGGCCGTGATGGCAGAAGCAAAAGTCCAACGTAACTTGCTGACAAGTTCAGGTTATCCTTTCTCCCTAAATCAGGATTGGCCGTGATATATGGGTAAGCCATCCAACCATCAATCATGACTGGAACTGGGAGTTCTGAATCTAAGTGATGGGCCATGTGCAGACTGCGCTTTGACCATTCTAACCTTGAGCACTTTTTTAGCAATAATCCTGTTTGAAATTCAAAATACGGGATCTGGTCGATATCCCGTATTTAGGCCATCATTTTATGACGCTGAAGCTGCCAGCGTCAACATGTTGATGATGTGTCCCACCAAGTGGGACAACTGCTGATCTATCGCAATCCTGGACGTTTGATGTACGTTGATTACAACCAGCCCTTTTGTCTTGTGCGTTTTTTTTTAAAATCTGGAGTTTCACGGCTGTCCGAGCAAGCCCCACGCTTGAGCAAATCGCAAGCGAGGCGGAGGATGGATCCCAATGCTGTGACAGGGGCTCGAAACTGATTGCTCGACTTTGCCAAACGCGGATAGGATTTTCGTCTTGTTGTTTGCACCTGCCTATCAAGACATGGTAATCTCACCACATGGGCAAGAGCAACGAGATACACAGACGCAGAAACGCGACGAGAAAACCGAATGGATCAAGTCGGATGTTCTTCATGAGCGACCCAGAAGAGAACCAGGCATGGTTGAAACAACCGATCGCGGTCGTCTGCTCAGGCAAAACTTGACCAGGCTGGAGAAATACAAAAAGAAGGATAATGGAAGTGTGGTGGAATGAGAGAGGAATGATTCGTATGCACGTTCGCACCCCACATGGAGTGGTCTTGTTCATAGGAGCACCCTGCTTTTGTTTGCTCTGTCGTACTGGGCACCCAGACATGGCGATTGATGTAGTCGTTGAACTCTTTCTTGTGTTGCCCTTCCAGCTCTTTCACCAGGACGCACAACGCGCGTATTCCCTGTTGCTGCCGCTCTCTCGACAGGTTTTGATTTTCTTCTTCTGGTAGAGATGTGGCTTTGGCATTTCTGCAATGTCGCCTGTCATATTTATGAGCTCTCTTTCAGCACGATGGTTGGAGTTGCACTGGTTGGCCTGAGGTTTCTGTGTTGAATGCGCGTTGCGTCCACGAGATTGACTGTGTGGGTCTTGGACCAGCTCCAGGGCTGGTATCGCATCGAGCTTGTCGGTTGATCCTTTCAATGGACTTGGAAATGTAGCGAGATGTGTGCCACCGACTTTGGCCAATGCTGCATGATGCTCACTTCTATTCTCCACGAATATTTTGCCTCCACGAGCTCGATTGGCGCAGCTTTGAAGGTTCCCGATGTCTTCAATGGGCAGTGCGTCCACGGTCGCGCCTCCCGCATATGTAGCTGCTGGCGCTGTGGCTGGTGATCAGCCATTAAAGCTGCGGAAACCGGACAACCCAACTGGAGCGCTGTTTAAGCGTCTCCTTTCTGTAGTCAGCCTTGAATACAAATACCCTCACATACTTAATAGTCACTGAATTTTGCCAACCACAACCTCATGCCCACCATATCATGCTTTCACGCTTTTCTGCCTCAAAATGCCACACCGCGCTTTATCGCCATCCACTGACAACAGCACTTTGATCAAGCGTGAAGTCCCCATGTGCTTAGTCGACATATTTGCTTTCATCTCCTCATATTTTCAGTGCGACATGGCCAGACGTGCGAGTTCGGAATGCACGATGACTTCCTTCCAAAAGTTATACATCTTCTGGAATTGTTCGAAACGAGAGGCAATAGTTCGTAGACTATTCAAAGTGATAGAACACCAATCTGAACAAAGGGATAGTCGATACTGTGTCACGAACTGCCTGTGTTTGTTCAAAGAAAAGGCATGAGATCTAATGGACGCTTGCTGTCCTGCTGTTGACGCTGCTGTGAACAGCAACCTACCAGACTAAACACCAGTGCGTCTCACCAACAGCGCGTTCACCAATTGCAGACACACCCTGATATACGATTCGCTGCGATTTGGATGACCAGGGAAGCAGGCAGGGGATCTTGGGAAACGCTCACTTTTACTTTCGCCACCGACCCTCCAGTGTCATCTTCTGCTCTCCTCCAGTCCAAGCCAAGATGGTTCGCCTTTCGCCACTATTCGCTGTACTCGCGGTATCTGCCGTCGCAACTTTTGCGCCAACCCAAGTCGCCGCTCAATCATCGTCTGCAAGTGGCTCCGAGGGCTTGGATGCTTTTCTGAGTGGCATCAAAAGTGTATGGTCAATGGCGTCGTCGATGCTGGAGCAAACGTTAGCTTCGAGCCCGACGCTCACCGCTCAGCTTAAGACTTTTGAGACACGGTTTGAGGACATTATTAGCCGATCCAACGTGACGGAGAAAGAAGTGGAAACACTGTTCAACGACTTCTTGTCGACCCTGAGGAACGACAGCAACTGGTCCGCGGTCGAGAGTGAGCTAGGACCGCTGATCACCTTGCTGAGCAACAATGACGGCAGTGACGACGAGGGCGTCTCAAGTGATGGAGCGTCTCCGAGCACCTCACCTAGCGGCTCAACTGTCACGACGACGCCAGCGCCGACTCCTTCGCCGACTAGTGCTGCCTCGAAGATCCCGAGTTTTCTTGCTCCAGTCGCCCTTGCCTTCGCTGCTGCAGCGTATGTTGCCATGTAGATGGTCAGTTGAAGTCGTTCGTTCAAATCACGACGCATAGATGACTAATAAAAGTCAATATAGAATGGATAAATTCGGCAACTGGAGTTGGTCCTTTCCTTTCGATCATGAAAACCAAACATAATTGTCAATCCGGTCCAACCACCCAAAGGATCATTTACTAGTTCAAACTGAGCGATACTACCCGCTCTAGTCCGTCTTAACGCACGCTGACAAGAAAGACGGGTCGGTTGCCTTTTACTTTGTGCTCACAAGACTTCGAAGGCAATCATCGACAAGCTGGTTTTCTACGAGCTGGTCTACAAGATCTCTGGTTTGACGGTAATTCTCGATAAACTCGAACGGTACAGTACTTAACACCTCACCACCATCCAGCACTCTTTCACTCGGCCGAGCAGCCGGAAGGACGCGCATACATGTTTGCACAAAACATGACGCGAGCTTGTCTTTGTTTGACCTGCCGTGGACACCCACGTATTGCAGAAGACTCCAGCCTTTCCCGCGGAGATGAGCACTACGGCGATTCTCGAGTTCGATCTCAATGACTGAAGACCATACCAGCACAACGCGGCTCGCTTCAACAAACTTTTTCATCACAGTTCGCACCGAGAGTCGCACTGGAGTCGAATGACTGGAATTACCGTGAGCTATCCGGTCAACTTCTGGAAATGTATCGCGAAGAAGAATTTCCACCATGTTCCCAGATGCTTTGCAGACCTATGATTCAACGAAATTGAATGCCTTCAATTTAGCACTCAGAGAAAAAATTGTGGACACTGAAAGTTGTTCCGACTCACCTTGACCTCGCCTCCACTGGGTGTCTGAATCCCGCGATCCAAGCATTCCCAGACAGCCCGAGCGACGCTCTCGGGTGAAAACGGAAGGATGCGGGAGTGCAAGTTCTCCCAGAAACGGTTTCCCTGTTTGTCTTGTGTCTGGTGATACACTTCGTCACGCGCTTTCGCTAAGCACGATGTTGGTGATTCACCAGTAAAGCCACATGAGCGCCAGACCGAGCTGAGTTGCTGACATTGAGCATCCAAGTCCTGCTCGAGGCGTTCAGGCATCGACGGCAAGCCTGCTGGTGGAGCTGAGACTGGTGTCTGCAACGTGAGATTCACAGACGCTAGCTCAGCTGTTGTCTACACGAAAGACAGGAAATGATTAGGTTGTTGTATCACATGAAAGCATCAACTGATACTTTGCATACCGGTGTGTACAGTTCATTTTTGGCGTGAAACTCGGCTCCAAACTGTCGTGCGACCTGACACTGTTGCTCGATTAGTCCTCGAAGTCTAGAGTTTTCGACTTGTGCTCTCTCGGCCTCTTCTTTCGCTCGCTCAGCACTCCGCTTCAATGACAACGCGCGCTGGAAAATCGCTTCTTTCGCTTGTTGGAGGCAGTTCTCATCATACTTCGTGGCGTCTTCACCAAGACTCGAGCGTTGACAATGAATCTTGTACTGGTCGAACAATCTCTTCCGCTGGTCTTCTAGATTTCTCACGTGATCGCGCAGCAAACGCACTTCCTGCCGCTGCCGCGCTCTCGACTGGTTCTGGTTTCTCTTTTTTCGCTGAAGTGGATCTCGGATTCCCGTCGTGCTGTTCGCTGTCGAGAAGTGGTTATTTTCGTCATGAGTGTGGAACTCGTTGGCTTCAAATTCTTGTCCCATGCTCGCATTGTTTTGCATGAACGGATCAAAGGGGTCTTGCATCAGCTCCAGCAGCGACAACATGTTATACTCACCAGATCCACCAAGTTGCTCCACAAAAGTAGTGCCAGACGCCTCATCCGTTTTCAGGAACGCAATGTCCAGGTCGCATAGGCGTTCAAAGAAAACTTGGTCCGCCAGACAGCTACTGTCTGGGGATCTCCCTACAACGTCTTTGTCTTCATTCGCTGCATCGGTGGTGCGTCGCTGAAGGGAGTTTCCGACTTGGACACGCAATGGACCAAGAATCGCGTCGCTGGTGTCAGTGCACGCACAAAGGACATCTCGAAGTCCTTGCTTCTGGCCGTGGTGATCCAACATGACCAATCTCAAGATACCTGTGACGCGTCTAGTAGTGAAATGAAGCAAAACGAAAGCTGGAGAGCACGGATCGAAGCCATGAGCTCCAAACGCATCTTTGGAGCCGCCTGTGTTTCATGCAAAGAAAGGACGCTGGACGACTGGAGCGTAAGCCAGCCTCTCATGTTGACGCTGCCATCAACAAAAAACTGTGGAGTAAACATGCGCAATCCTATCCTGCAGCAGTGCGGTCATCACTTGCAGGCAGAATCTTCGGAGATAGCCAAGTGATTATCGCAGCCCAGAACGGGTTCGCCACAATACGCCAGACCAAGTTGCAGCCACTAGCAGTTCGGGTAAATCAAATCATCACCAACTTTGCGTGGACCTCCTGGAAGCACACAAAACGAGAACAAAAGAAAATGGTCGATCTTCTCGCCAACATGGCAATGAACTCCAAGAATGCGAAGATACTCACCGACGAATCGTGGGGAAATGATCAAGTTGTTATGTCCCAAGTCGCAGCTCTACTCGACAATGATATCGGTGCCACACCGTCAAAGACTAGAAACACCTCACTCTCAGCAGTGTCAATGAGACTCAGGAATTCTCAAACTGTATGTGGATCATTAGTTAAATAGAATTACCTTCTCTCTCTCACACACACACAGGCGGAATAGAACGGACAGTGATGACGCTCAACTTACATCTGTCATCACGGTTCCACCTGTCCAATTGCTGAGTAGAGTGGGAGGATCACGGATACTTCTCTCACCATCCAGGCATTTCTTGATGATGTCAATATACAGTTGAACCTATACTCTGGTGCAGCATAAGCCCAGAGTTTTGTCACTGAAAAATGCAAGAAACAACCACACCTTTCATGCTTTCAGTCAGTCCGATGCGTACAGTTGGCTAAAAGATGCAAGATCCTTTTGCAGCACCATCCGCTACAACTCGCAGTGCCTCGCATAAATGAATCCAACATGCACTGTGGAGGAGTCATGCAAGTGAGATTTGGAGGACACCAAGGCAGCAGCTGTGCTAAGCAATTGTCTGATGCAGCCTGTTGTGTCTGGTGTATCAAAAAGACCGACGTGGATGCTGTAACTATTCTGGTAAGAAAATGTACTCGTGAAATATGCACTACAACAGTAATAGTTGACCAGCAATTTGGGGTCAGATCTCGTATCATGCAGGAAGAGAGTTTCTATCAATCCTAGAAATCCAAGCGTGCCAAAGCAGAGGCGTTGTGGATTTGCCTGTTGGATAGCAGGATCATCGAGTTGCTCAGGACACGAGCGTACTTTTGGATGAATCGTGTCAGCAGGATGGTGCGTGGATCTTGTTTGTCACATCCTTCCAGCGTAATCACAGAAAAGACCGCGTAATCGTTTCGCAGGCGAGACGGACAGTACTGTGCGCCAGGTATGGCAGTTGAATTCGCGTCATTGGATCAACACGCATTGTACTAACAGCACGCGTTTGAAGTGCAGTGCAATGACTGGAATTGTTGCCAATCCCTGGATGCGATCGCTTGCTTGGTGCATGCGCAAAAGAATGTTTGTGACCGAGTTTTACGCAGGCACACAGTAGCAAAGAAAACTCTGTTGCCATCAACTATTGGACACTGGCGTTTGAATAGCGAGTGCATGCATTACGCCCACTTCTTAGATAATGTCTCACCACACAATCATTTCGGTAGATGACGGGCGAAAGCTGAGGGAAAGCCGAGGTTAGTGAACTGTGTCTCACTCGTTGGTCTTCTGTGGAGACTGCATGAGTGCTTTGCGCATGCACTCGTCTAGTACTCGCTGCCGACCAACCACCGACTGGATTCCTTTCATTTGCGAATTCTGTCCGCAAGGTTGATACTGTGCTCTTTTCGCTTAAAGTACGCGCGCCAAGAAGCCAAGAAGAAGCGAGTGTGAACAACTGGTTTCATGCGGAGTTGCGGCAGTTCGTTTTCTCAGCCATCTGCGCAGTTGTCAGATCTATCCGTAAGAGCTATCCAGTCACACACGCACACACACTCTTCCTTTTAGGCTGTTCGGACGTTCAGAATAATAAACGATCCGGGAGAGAAGGCATGGCTGCTAGACTATCCACAACAGCTCACGTATCGATATGTGCGGTCCTTTTTTGGCCATCGAAGTTCAGTTGCATGAGATCGGTGGTCGCATTCAAAGCGTCTTGCACATGCTGGCATGTTGTAGGGCAGGAAGTCAGTCAGTCAGTCATCACGATATGATGGATTAAACAATTACCAGCGGAGAAGAATGAATGCACTTTCTGGAGACCGTCTCTTGCTGTGACCTCAAAAAGACGAAGGCAGAGATACAAAACAGAGAAGAACATGGCGAGAGTCTCATCCACTCCTCCCAGCCTTCATACATAGAGTCAATAACGAATCCCTTGTGCGTTCAGTGCAGGACACCAGGTTTAACAACGCTGCTGATGGCGACAGAACCAGCGATTCCGTGTGGCATGCACTCATTGGACAGTGATGTCCGGAATGACTGTATGCCCACGAATGACGGTTTGACAGGTCTGCATGACTGTTAAAAAGGACAATCACTCTCTCGTTCCCTCTGCAATGATTACGCCAATTTTTTCTTCCGTAAGATACGTCGCAAGGTTTCTTTAGTTCGGTGATTTATTTACAAATGTTCCACAAATATCTCTGCAAGCGACTCCTGAAGCATAACGCGTGTGATTCAGTTTGCAGCATGGTAGCTTGCTCAAAAAAGCTCTCGTTCAAGATCTAAATATTCGTTGCTGCAATGGCTTGACAGCCAAACACCTCGATTAAACACAGCGTGTTTATGGGTCTGCCGCACCGCATCTAGAGTTCAGTTCGGTGGTGACACGTCATCTTTGCACTGACATGTATCAGAGGAACCCAAGAATCCGGCGTTGCATGCCACCCTCTAATTACCGGATATCATCAATTTTTGACATAAATTATATACCAGAGGCTTCTGAGATCAACTTTCACAAATTCAGCATATAGTAAAGCAAATATATAATATGTTAGGAATGATGTACTAAGAGGGAAATAGCACACATTCTGCATTCGTGAATGACGGTGCGTCCTGCACTGTCTGCCACTTACGTTACAGCAGCTCTTGGCTCCACTCATTCCTTGTTCCCATGATGGATGGATGGGGCGGAAGATCCCAAGCACAAGGGAGAGTCCCTGTGACGAGCTGGTTCTGATGAGTCAAGCGATGATGGAAGGACGCAATGCGTCCGCAAGTGCGACTGTTCTGATTGTCCGCACTGTCACGCTTGTCGCGAGATCGCAATGCGTCTTGTTGTCTTGGAGATCCATGCCGCTACATGGCGCTGGTCTCTCATATACAGTCATTCCGTGACGATACCGCACGCACACACGCTCTATTGGATCTTTTCGTCTCGTACCGCTTCGCAGGGAGGACAGAGGGGCGACAAGTGTCCTACTGCGTTGCACCATGTATTGGGTGTGTACCCATCACCACCCACCACAGCGTCAACGGACAAACGGCGAGAAGACGCCAACCATGTCTTTTTCTGGATGACGCCCGCACGAGAATGAAGTTCATCCATTAACTGTACGGAAGATCGACCTGACGAAAAAAATAGAGAGAAAGGAACGCAGGCTTCTCGGGAAACAGTGGCTATTCAACAATGAGAAACGGATTCTCTCGGCGTGAGAGGCAGTCACGCTCTCTTAGCACACCCATTGAGAGAACGAAGGAACAGACGTCTAAAGAGTGTGCGGGTGGCGGCGAGAATCACTCTCTCGGTTATGCGTCATTATTGGATTTACCTCCTCTATATCACCAAGATACACCTCTCCAACCATTTCCGACTTCTCCTCCCCCCTTCATTAGCTGTCTATGAAGAGTGCCGACAACAGTAGTGATCAGATTGACGCGAACGAGTTTGTGGGCATTTCTTTGAGGGCTGATGATGGCGACAGCCTCCAGCCCAACTACTACCATGGCGACATCGGTGCTGCGAGCGACCAACTCGACCTGGAGGTGACACACTTTCTCGAGACCGAGTCGTACCCACAAGATACTGCGATGCGCGCGAAATCGCTCTTGCTCCAATCGCAGGATATACCAGACGATACATTCCTAGAAGAGGAACTGGTTCTCCTCGGGCTCAATGAATCCATCGATGTGCCCGATTTGGATTTCAGCGACTTCACGATGGCAAGTAAGCCTGAAGTACATCTTGACTCTCCCCAGTCGGCGGTGAAAGATGAACCCATGGAGACCTCCACCCAGGCGGTACGCCGCATTACCGCGCCTCCTGAGAAGAGGCTTCGCGTAATCATTCCAGCAAGCGCTTTGATGACTCCGGATCCATCTCACCACCGAGACCTCCCAGTGCAACCGGCCCCAAGCCAGCAGCGGAAGACCACGAATAGCCGCAAGCGCGTGAAGGACGAGCTTGAGTACCTACGCCTACAAGCGAAGGAGCTGGAAGACAAACTTCGACAACTCCAGCAGAGTAGCCCAGTAGCCACTGGTGGCACGCCAAGGCAGAACGAAAGCAGCCAAGCCGACGAGACCTCGCATGCCTTTCTCTGGAAGCGCATTGCAGAGCACCAAATGGATCAAAAACGAAAGTCCGAAGTCGAGAATGCCAGATTGAAAGAGCAGCTGGAAGGCCAGCTCAAGATCACTCAAAGCTTATCAAAGGCGATTCAGAAGCGTCCAGATCTGACGGTATGTACCGATGGCTTCGCCTGCAAACGACCAAAAGCGAATGTGTGTCTAAGTGTCTAAGTCATGTGGACGTTTTTTTGCATGAATATCTATCTCTACGTAGTGGCTTGAATCTACGAGTTCTGAAGTAGCGCCAGGTCACTTTGATTCCTTAAACGATAGCAAAGGTATCTTTGACCTGCTGGCACTTCAATTGGACTCGTTGCACGCTCGCGCAGACTCTGTCTTTGCTGATTGCGACTTTGTCAATCCACAAAGTGAGATCAGGGAGGGCCAAGTCAAGACCGATAGTGACAACCGTATTTACCTGGAGATTCTGGACTGCAATATCATCCCGTTTGGCCTGCAAGCTACCAATGCTGGCGTGTGGAAGCTGCTGAGCCTTCCATCTTTGAAAGTTACGAACGGAGTTTTCCAGGTACGTAGTTTTGGCAAACATTTCTCGTTATTGATTTATCTCTTGGAGCGTCTTGAAGTAACGTCCTGTGTTCGCTGCCTAGGCTGTCGAAACGACAGACGGCATCTTTCGTGCGAAGTTAACTGTGACACTCCGGCTTCGCCACTCCGAAGCGGAGTTGCATATCCGAATGGTGGGCAAGCGCATCGTGGAAACCAATCGCGTCGTGCTTGTATGGAATTCGATGGGCGAATCCAAAGGTTCGCTGTTTGGAAACGAGCGCATCGTCATCCGCGAAAATGGATGGACGATCTTGCAGGAGGTCCCATCGCTGCCAGTTTCTCAAGATGCGTCTCCATCTGCGCACGATACGAAGTTCACTTCAGTTCAAACTGTCGTGCGCATGACTCCGGAGCTGGAAAACTCGTCTGCAAACGCCAGTCACGTCGGTACCCTCACGGATTTGCTGTTTGGCTCGTTCCACCAGAATCTCTCGATGATGCATCAAATGGTCGAAAACATCATCCTCGCCGAATCGCTCGCCCGCGAGCTTTAAAGACTCTGTATGTCCCCTGAATTGCTCCTTAAATGTTGAATCTGTGTTTGTAAATAGCAGAAATGCCTTCATTCGTGCTCTTAGCATTGCAACAACAGCAAAAATGCTGTGTTTGATAACTCGTCTTGACGTTTGAACTCGTTGCAGCTCCATGGCAAATCCGGCTGACTCTGGGGTCTTTATCTCGGCCCCCACTCCCCGTCGAAATCACTGTGCAGTGGAGCAGCTGGGAGAATAGATATTGTAGTTTGCTGAGCGAAGCATAATATACCTCGATTTTCAACTCAATCCGGCTGGTTCGACCGATGCTCAATAAGATCGCCTCTGGGTTGGCTTGATCTGCGAGTGTATCGACTTTGAGTCTTTAAATGTCACCGTGCACTATTTACTGAGTTTTAACTTCTGTACTTCCAAGAAGCGCTCTGTTTTCTACCTCCGCTTCTAGCTCTCTTTATCATGCTCTGACATTTGGTGCGGAGTTCTTACGGCGAATCATGTGCGTCTTGCTGGTCAAGCTGCCGCAGTTCGTTCTCCAGATCCTTCACGGATTTCTGAAAGTGGACCAAAGTATCTCTTTTGCGGGTTCGCTTGAGTCCCATGGCGGTGTCCCCCAACAACTCGGACGTTGTCATGGATGCATGGACCACCCGACGTTGCATTTTCCTTGCATGCCTGGACGCACAGTGGGCCGTTTCACATATAGGGAATGGCCGCTTGCGAATCGCCTTCGACAGATTATGCACGATCTTGAGCTGCCACTCAAGCAGTTCCTTCAACTTGGTGTTGCGCTCGATGGCTCTCTGCTGCTCGTCCCATTGATGCTCCGCGATTTGTTCCCATCGCTGTGTCTGAGAGTTGTCCACCTTCGCTTCTTTGGCGACCTCCTTGTCAATCACAGTTGATATTGTCTTATCGTCGTTCGATGCCTGCGCAAGCTTCAGTTCTGTCAACTTGTCCTCTAAATCCTTCACGTGCTGACGCAGGAAATCGAGTTCGTCTTTCATGGTTCGACGGCATTTGGATTGCAAGTCTTGTTGAAGGTGATGCGGAAGCGCGGGAGTGCATTTCGAATCCTTCAGCATTTTGCCATCAAACGCATCTGACTGAGCTGCTGCATTCGAAGGCGCCAGGGTGACTTTGCCGGGTTTTGTTGCCATTGTCTCTCGAGCGGCAAGAGTGGGACATTGTCGGAGCTCCTCGATCAGAGCAAAAGCACTGCCATCCAGGTCAGGTACGGCAATCGATTCGTTGATGCCCATGAAAAGTGATTCTTCGTTCAATACCACGACATCTTCAGTTTGCAAAAGCGCCAAGCGCCGTCTCGTGTCCTCGACACGATAGGACTCGGCCTCCAGAAACTGCTTCACCTCCAGGTCAAGTTTGAGCTGATCGTCGGTACTGTCATAGCCGTCACTGCACTCGCTGCTCCCATCTTCATCGCTCGCTGCGAACCAGTCGAGTTCGTGTAGCTCGCGTTCGTTCTCGCTGTGCTTCATTATGGCTTGTGTGTGGCGTTGAGAGCTCTTTCATTAATGAGCTTTGCCGACATGATCGAACGATTCCGTCACCTCAGCGCTTTCGTTTGAACTCGGGCAACAGCGAGCTTCCATGGCGAGCGAGATCCTTTCGTATTGAAATGCTGTTGG
Organism: Globisporangium splendens; assembly: GCA_006386115.1. Classification (NCBI taxonomy): domain Eukaryota; phylum Oomycota; class Peronosporomycetes; order Pythiales; family Pythiaceae; genus Globisporangium; species Globisporangium splendens. The sequence continues at coordinate 266,678 of VFIW01000040.1, read as the reverse complement.
ACACATGTGAACAAAGTAAAGCCGGCGAAGAAAATCCTGACCAAATGGATGTGCCATTCTGCTGAGGTCTTCTTGATGATGTTTGTGTGTGTGTGCATTCACTAAATGTGCACCCCGCGCCGTAAAATCTGGAGCCTCGTCACACGCTTTTCCCTCGACAGATTGTACAACGGCGACCAGTTCCTCGTCTCTGGAACTTGACTCATTTGGATCCATGCCCGCACAGTTCCTATGGTCCAGTTGCGTCCTCAAATGATCGCCACATTCCTTGAACCTATCTCCCTAGTGCGGTGACGAGTCGTGTGATCGTAACGTACTTCAACATTGCTGGACGCACCCATAATGCCAGAGTCATAACGTCCGGCTCACCGTCAATCGTGTCCACTGGCTCAAGTGTGTAGGACAGTGTGTGCTGCCGTCGACTACAGCTACAGTCGAAGCTCGAGAGTTCGTGTTTTGTGCTGAAGTTTCCAGGATTAATCGATTCGAGGAGAGATCGAAGAGGCTACAGCATCGATCTGTCATACGAAAAATGAGACGATGGCTTCTCATATTGTCCACGTTGGCGTAGCGGAGGAGAAAACCTCCACCCGTTCCTGACTGGACACGATCATTCTTAGAGGCAGTTGACAGGTTCCAGTGGTCGTTGCGTTGCTGCTGCTTGTATTCCATGACAGCGAGTTTTGTTTATTCTCCCCAGAAGCCCGGAATGTATTACATGCAGACCGACGTGTCCAACGCAAACGATTGTGCGACACTAGGACACATGGAGCCACACATTTGCGTCCGACTAACGATCCAGTTGAGATCGCGTCTCGGTTGGAATTTAGACATATCCAATGTCTGATTCGACACGCTGCTTTATGGACTTGTGATGATGGAATGAGGCCAGACGATCCCCTAGCAATCAACCAAAAGAGTTACAACATACCAATTCACTTTGGGAGTGAGAGCGTTTGGGAGTCATTTCACCTGACACAAGCGTCGTCCATAGACTAGAATTGCGATCACATGGTCACGAAGGATGCCATGACGTCCAATCTCACCTGCCCTGTGAGGTTTATTCGGGCACACGCGGTGAGAGTGAGACCACAGATCTTTTGGTTTGCCAACTAGTTTGGCAAGCAGTTGGACAGACATGGACTCTATAGAAAGAAAATCCAGGCAAATAGTGCGTATCATCCTCGCTAAAGTGTGTACCGCAACTGCAAGAAATTTGGAGCCTTGGCCCGCTTTTCTTCCCTGCATAAAGTCCACAACGACTACGACCGGTTCCAAGTCTCTGCACCGGACTCTTTTGATATAAGCGCGTTTGCATTGCCTCTGGTCCAGTCATCCCCACAGAGATGATCAGCATAGATCACAATGTATGAACCCATCTCGCCAGTGGATGAGCGAATCGTTCAATCGCAACTTTGTTTGCGTCAACGTGTGATTATAGTATGTACCCACAATGCTTTAGTCGTCAACATTGATCGTTCCTAATTCCTCAAGCGCGAAGGACAGCGTAAGATGATCCCAGCCAGCTGTAGAGGTTCTAGAGCTCAAGTCTCCGGCCTTAATCGAATTGAGGAGAGTGAGAGAGGGCACAATATCGAAGACACTACGGTATCAATCTACGATGGCTTCGTACGTGATGCAGATTGAAAGGATGAGGGAGGCACTCTCCACGCACTATTGAATGACAACGACTGCCCTGAGACACACACCACACGCAATACTCCATGCTACAGACGTGTTTGACATCCCTAAGCAATTGTTTCGTTGTTGCTGTTCGTGTGGTGGACCGTCAAAAAGTTGCTTGCTCCAAGCAATCCGGAATGCATCTATTTGCGTTGCATTGCATTCATTCTTGCCTGTACAGTAGAAGTGAATGGCTCCGATGTGTCCAACGCGCACACAATGCTCGTGTGACACTTTATGCCTGTGAAGCTGCATTCTTGGGTTGGTACGTTGGACTTCGCCATCCGATTTGAGATTGTGTCTCATGAAGTTGTGCGATGCATCGTTTGCTGACCAGTAATGGTGCAAGAGCTGGTCCCCCTGGAGTTGTTAGTTTATTGGCTTGCGAAGATGCCCAAGTCATGGTATCATAGCTACAGAAGCCAGTCGTTGTTCATTCTAAACGGATGGAGGTGGCATGCAATCCTTCACACGTCGCGCATTTCACAATCAATTTTACCTATCTGGGGGTACTTGTTCTCATCCAAATGCGTTTGCTGTGCAGTCACGCGCTCGTTCATGTGTGATTGCAAGATCAGGTTCTCGAGCATTTGGTGCGTGACCTCCATCTTGTGCGGAAGCGTGGAGAGTGCAAGATCCGACAGTTTAGACACGAGATCCAAACTCACCACTGGCGACGCACCGATCACGGTCGGCGTCATGCGCACCACTGTCTGGGTGATCGTGGACGATGGCGAAGATGATAATGATCCATCAGTTGACGGGATCGTTTCGATGACAGTCCACCCGCTGCGTCGCATTTCCAAGTGTTCGTTTGCAAGCAATCCGCCGTCGGACTTGCCCTCCGTACTCCATAGAAGGATCGAGCGGTGGTCCTCGGCGATCCACTTGGCAAAAAAGCAGTCGTACAGCGTCATTTCCGATCGGCCAAGCGTTAGCGTTATGGAGAATTCAGCTCGTATGGTCTTCCGGATCGGATCGAGTGCCTAGTGATTCGAATTTCACCATAATGTTTAAAAAACGAACAGCTAACAGAGAAGGCTCTCCATTAAAGCAAGCACTTACCTCGTACAGACCCTTGTTGGACGCGACAAGGTAGTCAGTGAACAGCTTCCACACAGCGTTGCCCGTCGTAGCGAGGTCAAAGGGCAGAATGACCGAGTCCAGCATCTCGAGTGTAACATGTCCCTGGTCGTTTGTTTTCGCTGCGCATCCTTGAGCCTCGCGATGTTTGTTACTTGCAAACCCGGACTCTTGTAGCACAGCGTCCACCTCAGCGTATAGACGATCGACTTGGTATTCGAGCCGTTTAAAGACATCAGTATTGTCTTTAAGCGCGTATGTCCCAGAACAAACAGTCTGGAACCTCGATTTTTCATCCAACTACATTTGCGTACGGATTCAATAACATCACATTGGCACAAGAAGAGAATCAGCGTCCAAGTTGATATATTTCCTACGTACCATTGGGTTGGGCCGCTTGCGAAACATGTTGGCGACACTGCGTGCGAATTTGAGCTGTCCGTCGAGCATCAGCCGCAATCTGGCATTCTCATTTTCAGATTTCTGTCGTTGCTCGAGCTGGCGATCGGCGATGCGCTTCCACAAATTCAACGGATGCGTCAGCGCTCGTTGCGCTTTGCTGGAAGTCTGTTGAAGCTGACTCAATGTCAGCTCGAGGCTCTGCAGCTGCTGTCGTAGCTGCTCCACTTCGTCTTTCGCTCGATTGCGCTTCTTCCCTACTTGCTGCGACTTTGCTGGAGGTTGTTGGTTCTTTACAACACACATGAGTTGCTTGCTTGCTATCGGGGTCGCATCCGAAGGAACGTTTCTCAAAACCACCAAAAGACTCTGCTGTGATGTGTGCAGATTTGATTGGTTCACAGTTGCTGCGTCAGAGGTGTTCCTGCTGTCAAGTGTCGGAGAGCCAACGGATCCGCTCGCACCAACAAGAAAGAGCTTCTCCTCCATTGAAAAATCATTCGGCGGGACGTCACGCAAAACTTCACTCGCATCACCTGCATCAAGTTGTATCGGTGCCATCGCATTCGTGGACGGATCAAAAAAGGATTCCGTCTCCAGCAACCGCTGCACTTCGAGCTCCAGGTCGTTCTCTCGCTCACTGCCGAACGCGAACGCAAACATGTCGTCCCCATCGCTTACAACCTCTTCTTCCGTGGAGCTCGTGCCAGTGTCATCCCATGTTACTGGCGTCGTCGATGGTGTCTTGAGCGACTCAAACGATTGCGGCTTCTCAGCGGCATCCATGAAGCTCGCCAAGGCGAGACCGAGCTCCTCGTCCAGCGTGGCGTCGCCTGCCGACTGGGAAAGCGCTCTCATTGCTTCGAGCGTGTGTGTGTGCTTGCCACGCGATACGCTCGCAGTCGGACGAGGGAAGGACGGCGTCAGCGCTTGTTCGCTTGTCCCTTTTGCTGCGTCGGTCTCAGAATTTGCATTTTTCGAATCGAAGCGATGGTCTTGCAACCCAGCCCTAACGCTGTCGAATCAGCACATCACATTGGCTATTCACACAGACTTCCAACCTTTTGACACCACATCCTGTGTCTCACAGGAACAAAAAAGGACATGTATACGCGTCTAATCGTGCTGAAGTGGGGTTAACTAAAGTGGTTATCCGGCTGATGGGTGTTGGGGATCCTGCCAATAGACAAGACAAATCAAAGCCCACGCACACAAAGCCTTTCGTCTGTTTTCGACCCCAAGTGTTTCGTCATTGTGCTGCAGTCCTGGCGTGCAATAATTCACTCAAGCAGCTCTATGGGTTCATGTCTCTCCTCTCGTGGACCACGCACTCTTTGTGGGAGGATTTCGACGTAAAGTTGTTCGCTGTCTGGTGTGTGGGGGAGGTGCTCACAGCAAGCCAATGGGTAACGGATCTCCCATCCATCACTGTGGCGGATGGACAACCCTGTCCTGTTCTGTTCTGTCGTGTCCGAGCAGGACAGTGCGAGGGCACAAAACAGGGATTCGTGCTTGTTGCCAACAAGGAAACCAGTTTTCTTGGAGCGACAAACATGGCGTGGCTCTGCGCGATCACAAAGCAAGATTACACAAGCATGGGACAGTGTGTGCATTGTATTGGCACTTGATGACGGCTTTCTGCAATGAAACCTGTTCCTTGTTCAACCTGATTCCTTGGCGAGCTGTCAAATACCACATAACAGTATCCTCTTGATGTCGAAATAGTGCCAACTCCGTAAACATACTGCTATAATAGCAAAAAGCAGAGGACAAGAGTGTTGGTCTCATCCGTTTGTCCTGTTCGCTTCTTCGAGCATTTCAAGCAACAAAAACGTGGACGTGTGGCCATGGAGCTGCTGCTAGAGACCGAGAGCATGGAGCTTGACGCGCTGCTGGCGGATGGCGTGTGGGGCTCCGATCCAGCGGAGAGTGTTGCTGCGGCGAGCGTCGATGTCGCCGACAGCGAGAGCGCGCTGTTCTCGATGGACGACACGCTCTTTCTCGTCGACGACAGCAACCCATTCGACGACAACAAAGTGGTCAAAGGTGGTGATCTGGAGTTCGTTAATGACCTCATCATTGAACCAGATCCTGCGGAGACGGTCGTTGCTCCTTCGGTTCCAGCTGTCGCACGCAATGCACCGAGTCCTTTGCAACGCAATGAGACTGTGAAGAGATCGGTGGACACATCGACGGCGGTGCCTGGACCAACATCCACGTCTGTGATCGTGCGGCTACAGCGCGGGACACCAGCCGAAGCACCAACGACGACGAGTATCAAGGAAGCCAAACCGAAACTGAAGCCAAATCCAAAGGCGGCGAAGCCGACTATAGGCAAGAAGCGACGTAATGTCGTCAAGGACGAGCTTGAGTACTTGCGTCAGCAGGTAAAAGACCTTGAGCGGCAGCTGGCGCAGCTCTCGCAGACCTCTTCGTCGTCGAGCGATGAGAGTGACGCGTCGTCTTCGCTGTCGTCTGCGGTTATGAGCAATGCATGGACGAAGCCGCGCGACGCAAGCCTGCTCGAGAGTCTCTGGAAGCGGATTGCCGCACGTCAGCTGGACGAGCGCGAAAAAGCCGAACTCAAGAACGCGAAACTGAGGGAACTCTATGAAAGCCAACTCAAGATCGCTCGCAGTCTGGAAAGAACATTGAGCAAGCGACCGAACGTGACGGTAAGTGTGGCCATTTATATATTTATGCCTAGGTCTGTGAATGAGGGAAAGCCTAACTCTGTGTGGTTTATTTGTTCCTTGACGCAGTGGTTTGATATATCTCCGCCGCGAGAAGTTCAGGTCGACCTCTACCAGTTCCACTCGATTCGCGCTGGCGACGATGCCTTTGACGTTCTACTTCAACGCGTGAACGTTATGGTCGCACAAATCGACGCCGTGTTGCGCGACGCCAGGTTTGCTTTCACCAAGGACAAGGAGATCCGAGACATTCAGACAAAGACCGATGCCCAGGACCGGATATTCCTCGAGGTCCTGGACTCGATTGTGCTCCCATTCAGTCTCCACACGACGAGCGCTGCCGTCTGGAAGCTCGTGAACGATAAGGTTAATCAGAACAACCATAGCGTTTTCCAGGCAATCGATTCGACGAGCGACACGATTCGCGCAGAGTTTTCAATCATGATGAAGCTCAGTCAGCACAATGTGCGCTTCCGCATGCGATTGCTGGGGAAGCAAGTGATCGAGGAGAACCGCGTGGCAGTGGTCTGGCGTGTCATGGGCAGCTCTGAAGGCGGCGGCACGCTCTCTAGCAGTAAACGGATCCACTTGATGCGAGAAGGCTGGACTGTGTTTGAAGAGACCCCACAGTCAAAGCTGAAGGATGAGGCGAGTCGATCGACGGTACTGCAAACAATTGTGCGCATGTCGACGGAGGTGAGCGAGAGTCCGTCCTCGTCGCCTCCAGGGTCGTCGTCGCCAGGATCTTCAACATCATCGTCGTCTGAGAAAGACGAGAACCATTTCGTTGGTCTCCTCACGGACTTGATGTTTGACTCGCTCCCACACAAACTCTCGATGGCGTACCAGATGCTCGAAAATCTGCTCGTCAAAGACGCCGTCGAGTGCACCAAAGCATGAATATGCGTAAGGATGGCTGTAAAGTGGCTCTGATATGTTATCGCATCATGGATCGTTCATTTGGTGCTCAGACTCCATTCTCGTCGCTGTTTTGTGATATTTCCTCTTCTTCTTCTGTCTCTCGATTCGAGTTGCGCCATGCAAAGATTGCAGGTCAAAGATGAGACTTTGGGGATGCTGGGAGTGTTGGTCTCACTTCGTTTTGCGAGAAGCTGCTGTCCGTACTTTCCCTCCGTCATGTGGGACTTTCTGATGGCATTTTCAGCATCGAATCGTCCTACACGATCGAGGCTTTGTCCATTGCGAGTCCTTGTACCTTGTGAAGATGGCAGGCAGCACTGATGTGGACGACGTGGTGCTGCACTTGGACCCTGACATCCCCGCCGAGTGCTGGGGCTCGGACGGGTCCAACGTGGAGCTTTTCTCGTTGGAGGACAAGCTCTTTCTCCTTGATGCAGCCAGCTCGTCGTGGAGCGCGGCGCCACTTGCTATGCTGCCGACACAAGAGAGCCTGAGACCGTCACAGCAGCATAGAGCCACGAAGAAACAGCGCCGCAATGTGGTTATGGATGAGGTGTCGATGCTGCGGGAGAAGGCGCAGGAACTGGCCATACAACTCCAGCAGCTCACTCAACGCTTAAACAACCGTAATGGCAAGCCCCACCACCATCAGTATCATTGCATGGAATCGAGTCCATGGTACCGGATAGCCAAGCGTCAATTGCGTGAAAAACAGCACGCGCTGCTCGTGAATGCGCAACTGCGGGATGTGTACGACCGCCAGTTTCGACTCCTGCGCTCACTGGCGAGCGCTGTGCTTCGTGCGCCGCAGCAATCCAACGCATTCATGGCGCCGCATGCTCTCAAAGGCGCTGAGCTGGCGTGCTTTGCCTTCCATATGATCCAAGAGGACGACACCACGTTCGAGTGGCTCTCGAGTCAAGTGGATGCGTTGTACGCTCAAGCCGATACTGTGCTCTGCGAGAGCGGACTCACGCATTCGACAGCAAAGAACGGACCCATACCACAAAATGATTTGAGCCTCCAGCGTGTGCGAGTCGATGCGCAAGATTGCATTTATGTCGAGTTGGCAGACGCGATCGAGTTCCCATTTGATCTAACGGCGACGAGCGACGCCGTGTGGAGTTTAGTGTACGATCTGTCGATGCAGGTTAACAAATGCAGCGAAGAAGACGGTATCCCATCTGTCATCGATGCCACGAGCAACATGCTGCGCGCGGAGTTTACGGTGCCCATTACGCTCCGCGCCGGCGACATCATGTTCCACTCGCGCCTCGTCGGGAAGCAGTTTGTCGAGCGCGACCGCGTCGTGCTTGTTTGGTGCACGATGGACGAACAATTGCAAGGAAAGGCGGCATCCTCGCCTTGTGAAGAGCACCTGCAGTTACGCCGAGAAGGGTGGACGGTTTTGAAGACAATTTCATGTGATGACAATGATTCAAGCTCCGATATGGCGAACCCAACGCTGACAACCTTAATGCAAACGATCGTGCGGCTCACACCCCAGGCAACAGAGTGTCACCAGTCCTCACGATCGTCCGAGTCGTCCTTGGCAAGCTTAGCCGACCACTTTGGTCCGAGACTCACGAGTTTGCTGACAGAGTTGATGTGCGAGTCACTTCCACAAAAACTTCGAGCGGCATACGAAATGATCGAAGACATCGTGCTCAAGAGAGAGAGAGGAGGTAGGTGATTGTTGTGAGGAAAGAGCGAAGCTTCCTCTCGCCCCCCTGGCCAACTCCATGCGTGCTTATCGTGAGTGTTGCAATAAGAATATGGCGTGTGTCTCTGGAATTTTTTCATGTATTCTTCAACACTTTCCGTGGTCTGTGGTGATGCTCCTGTCGAACAGATTGATTAATGATCCCAATGAAGAACTTCATTGTTTTTGAGTACAAAAAACCTAAGTCAAGTGGTTGTGGCAGGGAACAAAGCGCACAGCCTGTCTTGGCATCATTTCTAAGCCAAACGGACCGTTAGCTGGCAAATGTTACTGTGATGCATGGTCACCCATCACGAGGATATTCTCGACCGTTTGATGTAATGTTGGGAAGTTCTGACGGAATGACGCGAGCACCAAATCCGTGAGAATGCCGACGCGGTTCGAACTCCGCTCGCCAGAAGAAGAAACTTCCAGCTCTGGGGTCATGCGCACAACTGTTTGAATCGCCGATGCCTCTTGAGCCTCACCACCGGAGTCTTGCTGATCGGAGGAGTGCGGCTGAACCACCATCCAGCAGCTCTCACAGATATGGATCTGGTCATCACATTTGCGCCTCAATCGAAAATGCAAAGTGAACACTCCTGTTTGGTACAAATACAAATTGGAATGGGTTGAAGCAGGATATTAAAGATGACAGTAATGGGGACAGCATGGACGATAGCAATATATTCACAGAAGAGACAGCTAACAACAAGTGCGAGTAAAATATGACAGGTATTGGTTTTGTCCTCAATTGTCCGAACTTAAAGGTATTGATTCCTCCGATTGCCGGTCGAACTTAATGGAATAAGTACGCGCAGTCGCACAACGATCATCATTCTCTCCCATCAATGCTCCACTACAGCATGTGCACAGGTGCTCTGGCGCTCACACGAGCTCAGGTGGAGCTATGGACGACGGCAGAAGTGCGCTGCTCCGTCGCGCACATGCAAAGGACGGTGTAGAGGCGCACGCGAAGCAAGCAGCGACGCCATCGTCATCAGCTCCACGCGACGGCGAGCGATCCCACGGGGAAGGTTTATCGGAGAGCGACATTTTTGACTCCATCGTGCAGTTTCTTGATGAAGAGGACACCGGCGAGTTTCTGGTACTTGGTGAAGCTCAGGAGCAGATAGATCGCCTTAATGTGGACCGTCGTGTCGAAGGTCATGGTGTGTGTCGTCTGGAAGCTGCACCAGGCGGTGTTGACTTTTTCAGCACTGGTGCTCAGTCTGCGATCTCTCTGTTAGCAATGCCTGGGTCAGACTCATCAGAGCTGAAGGCATGTGCCACCCAGTTGCGTACCCAGATGCCTGCAATTGGTTCGCAAATGCAGCACTTACCACAGGGTAAACACAAACTGACCAAACAAACGGCAAGGCGCGTTCCAAGATCAGTGAACCATAGTCGCGTGCGAGCAAAATGGGAGCTGGAAGCACTGCGTCTAGAAGTCGTCGAGCTGCAGTTGACGCTGAGCCAGGCCAAGCAAGTTACAGACAAAGTCAAAAGCCCAGTGACCGCTCACGAGAACAACGCACCAATCTCTGCTTTCTCGACAAGATCGATACTCTGGGAACGCATTGCAAAGCACCAACGCGACCAACGGCTGCGGTCAGAGGAAGTCAATTTGAGATTGAAAAACGCACTTCAAACGCAGATAAAAATCGCGCAGTGTATCTCAAGAAACCTTCGCAAGCGACCGCATGTGGCGGTACGTGATACTTTTCGCATTTGTAGAGATTGTTCATCTGATTATCGTGTCTTGTTTAACTCGTTAGGGACTCAACTTGTCGCTGTCCTCGGCGGCAAAGGCACCGCGATTTGCAGATGATCTGGAGCATGGCGCTCACATCTTTGCGCAATTAGCACGACAATTGGACTCGCTGTATGCGCAACTTCCGTCTGTCCTCGCTGATACGGAGTCTGCACGCACGTGTGTCGAGACACGGAGCCTGACAGTCCATCCTGATGAGCAGTACGTTCAGGCAGTCGATGCGTCAATTGTGCCGTTCAGCCTCCAGGTGACCAGTGTGTCTATGTGGCAAGTGTGGACTTCGTCGTCGGTGAAAATAAGCAACGGATGCTACCAGGTAGTGCAAAGTTGACTCCACGTCTTCCTTCCAGGAAGGGAGATGTGGACGGGAAGGCTCTTCCCTTCCATGGTCCATCGGTGACTAATGTTTTTGTCGCCTTGTGCGCATCGCGTGTCTGTTTTAGGCAGTAGTGTCGACCTCTGACAGCGTTCGCGCCGAATTTACATCGACGTTCAGGCTGCACGGCCGGGAATGCCTGTTCCACGTACGGATGCTCGGGAAACAGATCGTGGGTGAAGCAAACCGTCACGTGGTCGTCTGGTGCCTTGTCGCTGAAGAGAAAGTGGCCAAGCGGTCATTTCATAGGCGTATTGTGTTTCGTGAAAGTGCCTGGACGACGATGGAGGAGATCCAGGTACCTGATATTTCTCCGTGCACTCGGATCCACACGGTTGTGCGCATGACTCCCGATAGCAAAAACGACTCGAACTCACAGGAGAACGCACTCGTGATGTTCAGGGACATGGTCAAGTGCTCGTTCTCGCAAAACATTGAGATCATGCGGCAGCACATCGAAAACGCTGCGCTGAGGCATTTGCTCGCTACTGGTGGGGTCCACTAGGTTTGGAGTGTCGTTGGGCTGAGAATAGCCTTCAAAAAATACATGTATTGCGACAGGTTATCATATATGGCAAGAATCAATAGCAGCGCATGTGGAAAGTGAGCATGGGCTGTCTGTCTAGGGTTCGGGTTTTCTGCTTTGGTCATCAGTGAGACACGACACGGACACGAATCCTATAATCAAGTTCATATGTTCTCCAACACCGATATTGAGATCGACCAAGACCATCACTCGAATACCAACACTCTATGGCGAGTCACTCTTTGCAGGAACAGGTATCGAGTTCGTTTCGTCTTCACAAGAGCACAACTGCGCAGGCGCTCTGGTGCACGCGCAAGAGCCATGGAGAACTCAGCGTCGCGTCTTCAGAGAGCTAGCGACAGCACAGACGCGTCGTTGCCGAGTCTGACGCAGGAGGAAGTGACGCTGCTGCTGGCGCCCGCGGCCTCGCGCGAAGACGATCGACTCGTCTTGGAATGCGATGCGGAGAGCGACATTCTCGATTCCATCGCGCAGTTTCTCGATAAAGAGGACGCCGGTGACTTGCTATTGCTTGGTGGAGTCCAGGGCTCAATAGATTTTTGTCAAGGAGCGGGCGATGTGGGTGTCGTGCCAGCGCGTATGGGCTCTGTATCAAGTGATCCTCAGTCAGGTACACAACAAGTTCCACAGCAAAGAGAGACGCCGCACGAAGAATCGACGAGGCTGCTGCCGAAATCAGCGAGCCGCAGCCGCAAAGAGGAACTGCGAGCGCTGCGTCTAGAGGTCACCGAGCTACAAACTCAGCTGGACGAGGCCAAGCAAGCCAAGGATTCTTCTAGACGAGGGTTACCGAGCGGCACCAGTGGAGAAAACGATCTGGTAACTGCAGGCATAGTGCTCTGGGAGCGCATCGCGAAGCACCAGCGTGACCAGCGCCTACAATCTGAGATTGTGAATCACCAGCTAAAGGCAGCCCTTGAAGCACAGCTGAAGATCACACAGACTATCTCAAGAAACCTTCGCAAGCGGTCCCATCTGGGGGTACGTGATGCTTTCCTCATTTGTTTATGTAGTAAGGCGCTTATGTTTGTGACTTTAGGGCCTCGATTTGTTGCCCTCCTCCACGGCAAAAGCACTGCAACCAGCTGCTGATCGGCGTCACGGTGCTGGCATTTATGCGCAACTAGCACGACGACTGAAGATGCTGTACGTGCAGCTGCCTTTCGTCCTCGCCGACACAGACTTTTCAAACGCGTGTGCCGAGACACGAACCATGAAAGTTCACAATGATGGCCAGTACCTCCAAGTAATCGACGTAGCAATCGTGCCGTTCAGTCTGCAAGTGGCCAGTGCGTCCATGTGGCAAGTCTGGAAAGCGTCGTCGTTGAAGGTAAGCAACGGTTGCTATAAGGTAGTCTGGGCATATTAGCATCTCGTAGTCCTTCTTTTATCGTCACCAGCTCGGCTTACATTGCCGAAACTGCATATCCTCGTGTGACTCTGGTAGATAGTGCACTCGACACGTGACACCGTCCGTGCCGAGTCGACGGCGACGTTCACGTGTCAAGGTCGGGAGCGCACATTTCTCGTGCGGATGCTGGCGAAACTGGTTCTGAATGAAGCGAATCGCCACGTACTCATTTGGTGTCAGGAAGGCGAGGAGATTGCAACCAAGAAACAAAATCCGTGCTTGAAAGATCGCGTTGTGATCCGTCAAAACGTGTGGGTCACGATGGAGGAGACCCAGGTACCTGATCGAGTTTTATCGCAGCCGCGCACGCGGATCCACACGATTGTCCGCCTGACTTGCGACACCGTCAACCCCGACCAAGCCTCAGGACCAGCGAATAATCTTGATCTCGAAGCCATCAAGGATGTTGTAGAGGGCACGCTCGCCAAGAACTTTGAGAGGTTGCGGCAGCGCATCGAGAGCATTGCGCTGACGCGTGCGCATGATTGGTGTCGCTAGGTTCGGTTGAGATGTCGCAATGCGAGCTTAGCAATTTGGTCGTAAAACCTTTGTAACGAGTATGATGCAAAATAACAATAACACAAAGGGTTCATATTGCCCATATCAGTATTTTAAATCAATTCTTCTCGTATAAAAGGGTATAGAGGATTATAATATTTTATTCTGTGGAGTGATTGTTGCACTGAGCAAGTTGGCAAAGAGAATCATGGCGGACAATGAGCTCCACTTGCTGCCTGGAGACGACGACGAGAGCGCGACGCTGGAGCTGCTGCGCCTAATAGATGACAGCGGCATTGGCGCTGTGGTTGACTTCGATGTCGCTGCGCGCACTGCTGTGGCGCAGGATCCAGTAGCGCACGCTCAGAAAGCAAACGAGTCCAATCTAAGTGACAATGCGAATGCGTTTTTTCTCGAGCTCCTGGATGTGGACCTGGAGGCTCTAGAGCTCCCTGACGTTGACGATGATGAAATCGCGCACAAGCAGATGGAGTCAGCGTCTTCTTCATGCGAGAAGGAGCCACGGATGCGTCAACATGACAAGAAATTGCCGACTCTGCTTCCTCGTCATGTAGAAGGCGCCGTCGATGCCGCAGCAGTGTCCGTCGAGCGCAGTGAGATGCCTAAGGAAACGAAGAAGAAGACGCGCACGTCGGTGAAGGACGAACTGGCGTACCTGCGACGCCAAGTGCGCGAGCTCGAGCAGCAACTGCATCAGCTGCAACACGCTGCGAATGACCCAAATGACGAGGGCAATGCAACTTACAAAGAAGAAGAATATTCCTCCTCATCTACGCTCGAACCGAGCGTCTGGGAACGCGTTGCGCAGCGTCAAAAGCACGAAAAGATCAAGACCGAAGTGGAAAACGCCAAGTTGCGCGAGATGCTCGAGGGGCAACTCAAAGTTGCCAACAGCCTCGCGAGAGTCCTGCGCAAACGACCTGAGACCACGGTGCGTTTACTTAAATGCTCGTTGTTGTTGTATGCATACACTATGCCTTGATACTCACGCGCTACAAGTGTAGTTGCTAGAGACATCGGAGTCGAGTATTTCAAACAAGAAGCGCCTTCGACTTGGTGATGGTGCAGGTGTGTATGAGACGCTCACTGCGCAATTGGAGACTTTGTATCCGCAATTGGACGCCGTGTTTGCCGAGACTGGACTATCAGAGACTCCAGATAAGGAAGTCAACGACGTGCAAATCAAGAGCGACGACATGGAGAATAACGGCCGTGTGTACATGGAGCTAATCCACACCAAGATCTTCCCCTTCGACCTTGCGACCACGAGCCGCGCCGTGTGGCAATTCGCCGGGCTATCGCGCACCAAGCTCCACAACGGCGTCTATGGGGTAAATCTATATGACTTTCCGTACTGCTTGGAGACGTATAATGGCGAGCATTTGGCCATCTTTTTTTATGTGTAGGCGATCGATTCGAGCGATGAGGTCGTTCGGTCAGAATTCACGGTGACGCTGCACTTGCACCGAGGCGAAGTGCTCGTGCACGTCCAGTTGATGATCAAGAAGATCGTCGAGGCCGAACGCGTCGTGCTCTTGTGGAGCTCCATGGGCACCTCTGAGGGCTCTCTGATAGGGTCTCAGCGCATCAACATCTCGGAATCAGGATGGACAGTTATCAGGGAGATCAGCAATTCGCCAAGCATTTCACCAAAGACAGCGCCACGGACGATTCTGCAATCGATTGTGTGGTCGTCGCCCGAGATTCTTGACACGTCGGAGAGTGGGAAGCAGCAGGCCGGCGTGCTCACGGATCTGATCATGAGCTCGTATCACCAGAACATGGAGGCGATCTTTCAGCGGATCGAAAACCTGCTCATGACTCAGGGTCGTTGCTAGTGTGTCACATTTATCATAGGCTATCGAGTTTCGTATTGTATCAGTGATTTTGGGGTTGCAAACGCGATTTAGTGCTTTTCTACGAATGGGGGGCGGATCAGAGAATGCGGCAAAACGGGGATTGTGTAGCTGACATTTATTTGCCCGCCATCTTCTTGGTGATCTCGGCAAAGCTCTCGCCTTGGACGCGCGCGATCTCGAGCTCCAATTCCGACGGCTGGCGCGATCCGTCAGCTCCGGCGATGGTGCCCGCACCCCAGGGGCTTCCGCCGTGGATCTCATCCAGATTCGAGAGCAGCGGCGTGCGGTAGCCCAGCGGCACGAACGTCATACCGTGGTGCGTCAGGAACGGCGTCGTGGCCATTGCCGTGGTTTCCTGTCCACCTCCGAGTGAGCCCGTGCTGAAGAACAGTCCGCAGGGCTTGCCGATGAGGCCGCCGCCCACCCAGAGACCGCCGCAGGCGTCCATCAGCGCCTTCATCTGGGAAGGCAGCATCCCAAAGCGTGTGGGAAGACCCAACAGAATACCGTCGGCGTCCTTGAGCGTGTCGGGCGTGGCGACCGCATGGTCCTGGGGCTTGGGAGCGGCGCCGATGCGCGTGAGCAGTTCCTGTGGCAGCGTCTCTTGCACCTGGTAGAGCTGCGCGTCGACGCCGGACACCTTCTTGGCGCCGGTCTTGATGGCGCTCGCGAGCTTGCCCACGTGGCCGTACATCGAGTAGTACACGATCGCGATCTTCGTCATTTTGGCAAATGTGAATGGCTGTGGTCGAGAGAGCAAATTGTAGAATGAGATGCGGAATTTAGAAAGATCGGTCTTGACTCCACACAGGAAAGTTGTCGTTTGGGCGTCAACTGGGTGGGGGTTGCCTTTCTGATGACGGCACGGATACATAGAAAGCGGCATCCGGATAGAGTGTATATTATCAGGTATACGCTTTTTTTCCAAGCCACGTTGGAATGGCATCCAACAGCAGAGAACGACTTGACTTGAGAACTGAGATGCCCGTGGGATGGCAAAGGTATGCGCGCTTTTGGCATGTTCCCCACGCACCCGTGTCTCGACCGCCGAAGCCACCAAACAGGGCGATACGCCGTTATGGCAGCGACTGTCAAGTCTTAGCCCACTGACTTGCAACACGAATATTTCTCAAATTGCACATATTTATCCAATCGTTTTGCACTCTTTTGCACAATCGCATTGCAAACTTTTACCCAATCGGATCTGTGTATCAGCGAACTCTTTGGCAGGTGTGACGGACAGACGATGCTATACCATCTTATACGTTTGGTATCCGTATCCGGACAAAGCGTCAAAAATATAAGTCCGCCACAATAGTCGTATACTGAGTTTGATGTGTGCAATATTATTCGGATCCGGTAAAAGTGTGTAGTTTTATACGAAATGGGTTGTCACGGACTGATGGACGGACATGCCAAAATAGATATTAGTTGTTGACAGCAGATGGCAGATCAGTAGTAGATTAGTAGTACGTAGCAAATTAAGCAGGTACTAATGTACACCTGCAACACTGTCACACTGAAACACAACAAATTGGATGACGCCACATGTTCATCGACGCATACCGTGATCCCCATCAAAATTATACCGATTCTTCAGTCCTTCAAGTCGAGAAGCGCGTTGGATGATGATCGCGGGGGACGACGAGATGAGCTTCCCCGAGGCGTTCGCGTTCCTCCTGGACGAGATCGACCACGACGACCTCGCGCGCGCGCTGCAGAGCGACGGCGGCGCGCCTCTGGCTCCAGTGGCGACGGCCACGGTGCAGCACATGGATGCAGGAGTAGCAGCAGGACCGGACGCTTTGTGGTCGCCGCAGAGCGAATGGTATGGCGGTGCAGCAATGCCGTCACGAGGAGAGTTGGTGTACGTGGAGTTCCCGTCGCCTACTGAGGCCGCAGTGCAGGACAGAGAATGCAATGGCGATGGTGTGGAGATCGATCAAGCGCTGTCTTCGGTGCTGCTGGCGACTGCACCATCGTCATTTGCCTCTGATGGCAGTAATGACGCGTTCAATAGCGATAGAAAGACGACAGCACCACTGAATCTAGATACAAACGCGAGCCGAGAGCAGTCGTCAGCGCCAGTGCCGCGCAAGCCGCCGATGGAGAACTCGACGCGGAAGCGACAGAAGGAAGAGCTCGCGTACCTGCGCGACAAAGTGCAGCAGCTCGAGCTCGAGCTGGCGTCTCTGAAAGAGCGTGTCAAGCCTACAGGGCTCCCAAAAGAGTCTTCCGGTAGCCTCGAGGGCGAGTCAAAGGACCAGAATGCTCAGCAGCCTCTGTCCAATGGACGAGACGATGCCATTGAGACGAATGCGACCGCGACGGAGAAGAAGATTGTGCCGACGACATCACTGTGGGAACGCGTGGCAAAGCGCCAATTGATCGAGAAACAGAAAGCCGAGATGAAGAATCTGAAGCTGAAAGAAGCGCTCGAAGACCAGCTCAAGATCGCGAAAAGCCTCGAGAAAGTGCTCAAAAAGCGACCAAGCGCCACTGTAACGTGTCTAAATCATCAATACGTTGTCCTTCTTTCCATGATAAATGCTAACTCTGGGTTTTGTATGTCTGCAGCTGTCGACCCAAGTGCTGGACTCGGTCCAAGTGCTGAATAGCAAACGCTTCTGCACGCTCAGCCGCAGCGAAGCGAGCATCTACGACCTGCTCATCGCGAATACCGAGCGCGTGTACGCCGAGATCGACGACGTGTGCGCGCGCAACGAGTACATGCAGCTGGAGGAGGACATCAATGATACGAAGCTCATGGTGGACGCGTCGAACCAGTTGTTTATGGAGATCACACACGCCAAGATCATCCCGTTCGATCTACAGACGACGCTGGACGGCGTCTGGCGGTGTCTCTCGCTCGCGCACGTGCCGATCGCGGACGGATCCTACGAGGCCGTCGAGCGCACAGTCGACACGATCTGCGCGAAATCCATCATGGCGCTCACGGTGCGCAACAATCAGCAAGCAATGGTGCACACGCGGTTCGTGATCCGCAAGTTTGTCGAGAAGGACCGCGTCGTGCTCGTGTGCGAGTCATCGACGCATAGTGAGGGTCCACGGGAGATCGTCCATAGCCTCAAGTGCCTAGAGAAGGGCTGGGTCGTGATCAGACCCGTCCACAAGAGCAAAACCAATGACGATGGCGATGCTGTTCCGAGTACGATTATCCAGCTGTGCATGCGGCTGACGCCGACGATCTCGGGGGACATGCTCGAGTCCCAGCGGCGCCACACAGGCGCGATCACGGACCTCATCCTCGGCTCGTTCAACAAGAGCCTCAGTCTGCTCTACCAGGCCGTGGAGAACATCATCATGGAGAACGTACTGCCGTCTTCAACACCAACACAAGAGACGCTTTCAAGTGCGAGTTGCAAAACGAGCCACGTAGCCGCGCAGTAAGCGTGGTGCAGCTTTTCGTGTGATGCCACACGGTATCCCAGATTATTTTATTGCTTTGCTTGGCCAGCGAGGGTGAATGTATCGTGATTTCATGTGGGGTTTTGATCTTCGGACAGAGGATACTTGGAATGCTGGAAGTGGATCTTGTACCATTGGTTGACACTTTCAACAGTAATACTTGGTGACAAAGCATCGCTTGGCGCGAGTCCAAAGTGAACAAAAGATTGTATCTCCTCGGTGAAAAGAACACGAGGAGCTGCGAGCAATGAATGGATGCATTCCAAACGCTCCTTGAGGCTGCAAGTCGCCTTTTTGAAAAAGTACCGAACAAAAAAGACCACTTTACAAATAAAGTACTTTGTTCGAGCTATTTCTGACCCATTCAACATCAAATTAGCAAGTTGCAACAGTACCTGTTCCTTTTCTCTCTCTGTTTGTGAAACCGCCAACCCGTGGATATGGAGAATCGTAAAATGGCATCTTGCAATGCAAAGAAACACGACAGCAAACAGCACACTTCAAACAGCATACAAGCAAACCCGACAAGCAGGACACACAAAGCGCTGCTTCTCTTTCGTTTAGTGCCTCGTGTTGGTCGACCTGCAGGCTCACTGCTCATTTGCCGCAAAGATTCGAGCGTCTGCTGATCAGCTCATCCCCCACGTCTGCCAGTCTTCTCTTGTTGAGTGGGCAGACAGACAGCGCGCAGCGAACATCCTGTCACACAAGCGTTCGAGGTCCAACGGCACACGTAGACAGGCGCGAGCGGGTGGACTTCAAAGAAGAAAAAGAAGACCCCGCCGCCATTCGTCCGCCGTCGAGACAGCGACCGCCGCAGCGACAGCAACACCCGCAAAGCAGTAGCAGCGAGCGCATTCGCATTTGCGCCGACCATGGAAGACGATGGAGGTAAGTGCGTGTGTATATACGACTAGCGAATGCATGTGTCGGCATGCTTTATTTGCTTGTGTGTGTTGTTGTCGTATATGGATGTGAAACCAACCGGTTGTATCCGTGCAACTTGTGCATGTAGACTATGGTACATTTCTTGAAAGCCCCGGCAAGTTCAACAGCAATTCCGCCGTCAACATCAACAACACGGAGCGCCCGTACGATGGGGGCCGCAAATGGCTCATGGTCGCCATCCTCTCCGTGCTCTCGGGCGTGAACCAGGCGATCTGCTACTCGTACGCGCCCATCGCCAGCATCGCCGAGTCACGATGGCAGCAGCACGTGCGTCCATGTATCTTTTGTATATGCGCATCTTCAACATGCGCACAGAGTTCTTCTTGCATTTTTGCGCATTGCTGCTGTGCGCATATGTGCAAGCGTAACCCGCACATGCATGCTTGCCGACAAATGGTTATGGTTACGATTATTGTTTGTCTTGCTCACTTTGCTGACATCTTCTGCAACTGCTCGCACGTGCGTACTCTGTGTATACTAGTTGCACTCGACGGAGCTGATCACGGTCTACTTCGTCTCGTACATCCCGTGCTCGTTCCTGGGCTCGTGGCTCATGGACAAGAAGGGTCTGCGCTACGGCGTGCTGTTGGGCGCGCTGCTGCAGGCGCTTGGCGCCATTCTGCGCTACGCGGCCACGTTCAGCGACGACGTGGCCACGGAGGCGCGCGTGACGCTGTTGGGCCAGATCGTGGCGTCGGTGGCCATGCCGTTCATGGTCAACTCGCCGCCCGTGCTCTCGGCCAACTGGTTCCCGCCGTCGCTGCGCGCCACGTCCACGAGCATCGCCGTCAACGCCAACGCCATGGGCACTGCGCTCGTGTACCTCACGGCGCCCTTCATCGTGCACAGCGAGAAGGACCTCGTGGACTGGAACCTGTACGTCGCGTTCGTCGCGTGCGCGTCGGCTGCGTTCGCGAGCGCCACGTTCCGCTCGTTCCCGCGGTCGGCATCCTCGAAGGACGATATCGAGTCTGTGGTCTCGGACGTGCACTTGCAGGACGAGTACGACTGGAAGCAGTGGGGTCACGCGTTCCTGCACCAGGGCTTCTGGCACACGGTGCTCTCGTTCTCGATCGCCGAGTGCGTGCTCAACGCCATGTCGGCGCTGCTCGGCAAGTTCCTGAGCACAGACGGCTTCACGAAATCCCAGATCGGCTGCATCGGCGCCGCGTTCATCGTGAGCTCGCTGCTCGGCGGCCAGCTCATCAGTCGGTACGTGGACCAGAAGCGCAACCACAAGCAGGCGATGCAGTTCTGTCTCGTGCTCACGGCCGCGTCTCTCGCGGCGTTCAAGCTCACGCTCAACAGCTCGGACGTGCTGTTCACGTTTGCGAGTCTGCTTTTCGTCGGCGCGTTCCTGGGTCCGCTGCAGCCGATCGTGCTCGAGCTCGGCGTCGAGTGCGCGTTCCCGACGAGCGAGGCCACAGTCGCGGCGCTGCAGCAGCTCTGCGGCAACTTCCTCTCGGCGATCCTCGTGCCGGGGCTCAGCGTGCTGCGTCGCACGCACACGGACGAGACGGGTCATGTCCCGGCCGAGTACTTTTACGCGAGCCCCGAGTGGATCATGGTCTTCCTGCTCGGGCTCACATTCGTCGACTTCTGCTTCTAGTACGTGGCTCGAGTTTCCAATTCTTGGAATCTGGTTTATTGTGGGTACTAACCTTCTCTCTATTTTATCTACCACTATAGCAATGGTGAATACAAGCGATACGACCATGAGACCGGGGTCATTCGCCCCGAGGTGCTACAGTCGAAAGCCACGACGAGTTTGGACAAGATGCCGTCGTTCCTGCCTGTGACGGTCAAGAAGCCGCTGCTGAATGCCAAGAGTTCGAATCCCAGCAAGTCTGCATGATCACAGACCACGAGGTTCCAATAGATTTCTTCCCATGCGCACACAAGACCATGTAAGTGAGGGCTTGCGCGACACACACAATACATATGAAAGAAGGTTTGCATTCCACTTGCTGCTGTTGTTGTTATGCCGTTCTACCGTTCTACTCGTCCAAAGTGGTCGTCCAGGCTGCGGTGTGGAGTTCGTAGATGTGCTGCAGGAAGAGCGCGTAGTTGACGTGTTCGTCCTCTCCCATGCCGACGTGGCGCAGTAGCGTCGCAAGATCCACGCGCGAGATCGGGATCTGGAGCTCCTGGAGCTTGGCGTGCAGCAGCGACGGCCGCACGAAGCACAAGTCGTTCTCGTTGCCATCGTCTCGTGTTGTATCGAGGGAATCACGCGGCGAATCTAGCAGCCGACGATGCAGTTGCTTGAGAAAGCGGTCGAGGTCGAGGCTCCCGCCTCCGCCTTTGGCTTTGACACGCATCGCACTCACGATCTGACGCACTTTGGCGACTTCGTCGACGGAAAGCGGGGCGACCCATTTCGCAAACGGCAGTAGCTCCAGGAACGATTTCGAGGAAGATCCGATGTGCACGAAGAATTGCGAGATGAGGTGGCGCGAGACCTGGACGTTGTGCCGCTTGAGCAGCACGTTCTGGAGCTTTGTTGGTGTGAGCGGGTCCAGCTGCATAGCGACGACCTCGCGATACGGCGAGCGCGTCGTGATGGAGTTGGAAAAAGAAGATCGAGTGGGGGTTTGGCTTCTAGTTGGTGACCTAGAAGACGAATTATGGCTTCGCGTGGGCAATGGAGATCGAGATGAACGATGGGTGTGCCCTGAAAGGTATCGAAACGCGCGGATCGGCAGGATCACGTTGCGGCCATTGGTTGTTGTGGCTGTCGAGACGAGACTGCAGATATCGAGAATCGCCAATTCCAGGTCGCGGACGGTGGTAACCACGTGCGGCCTTTGTTTTATGCTCATGCTGCTATTCATACGAGAAGCAGAGGTGCTGTCCATATTGGCGTCTTTAGGATGCGTTCCTGAGCTTAAGAGCTTCGGGAGTCGCTCGTGGAAGCGATCGCGGGTCACTTGGATCGCTCGGGACCGCTGATGGTCAGACTCACGACTGTGGCCGGGAGAATGACGCTGTCTTCCTCGCTCATCGTCAATGTCTTCGGCACTTTGGGAACTGCCAGCGAGGAGCTCAAAGACGTGTGCCATAATGTTGGCATTGTGAATCGCCACTAGCAGCTTGTCATTCTCATTGTCAGCAGCGTCCGCTGTCGATTGATCCACCACAAGCGCCTTTGCCAGATACTGCTGCAAGTCGCGCATCGTAAAGTATCCTTTGCCGTCGACGTCGATCTGGTGATAGAGTGCGTCGATGGTCTCGAACGCGCGCATTGAGGATGACAAGCGAGAAGACGATGAAGGAGAGGTGGATTTGGCATGAAAGTGCGTGATAACGCGCTTTTTCAGGAGCTTCCGTGCATGATGATGCTGTCGATCCATGAGATGTACCAGCAAGTGCGCATAGTCGATCGCTGGTGGTGCATCTACGGTGGTTGCCGCGTGACCTGGGAACTGTCAATGCAGCGGCCCGTGACGATCCCATTGTGGTCCACCACACGCTCGTTCAGAGTCGCCGTTTGGCCACTCACGTCGATGCCGACATCGTCACTGACGAGCAAGACTGTCGATTCTTCTGGCTTGCTTGGAGACTGGAACTGCACGGTTGACCTTGGACTTGAGACTTTGGGCTGAGACTGTAAGGAACGGAGGCGTGAGACTTGAGTCAGGGCTCGAAAGCTGAAGCACGAAGGGAGTGAGCAGCAGCTCCACGCAGGACGATTGTGGTGCCTATCATCACGAGTCCTGAAGAGTGCTGTCCGTTTTCCGAGAATTCGCAAGGAAACTTCAATTGATCAAGCACAACCTCTGACGTTGCATCTGAGTTTTCTGTTCCTAGGCATTAGAGGTCTTACTCTTGCTTTGGCAACTATCGTTTGGTCTTTTGAGATCCTCTCTGATCCCCGTTTCCCCACTTTGATCCTTTAATCCGGCCAAATACAAGACAAAAGTGGCTGCATGTGCGCTATCCTGAAAGGTGAGCACAAAGTTGCTCGCTCACAAACAATGGACTCGATATGCCAAGCATACTCTACTACGAGGCGCACATCATCGATCTCATCAACGCCCTCCCCCACGGATGATTCTACGTATGCGAATACTGCATGAACAGGCTAAGTTGGTTTATTTCAGCTTAGTCTCAGTTCATAAGGTTGCCGCGAAACACGTCACTGCTGCTCTACTACGAGCAGAAAACAAAACAAAACGGGCTTTGTCGTTGGCATTTGCCAAGAAATGCAAGTGGGAGTGCTTAGTGAAGTAGTATATAATCAATCATCAATCAAAGCAGCCTAGAGAGCACTTGCTAATTGGTCTTTTTGTTGTTGCTTGTGGACTGCGTCTCCATCACACTCGCGGTCTTGTACTTTCTCCTTGTTGATGCTTTGGTGTTTGCAAATAGTTTAGTTGAGCGAGTAGCCTTCGAGCGTCGCGCGGGGCGCAAACGCGAACGTGCCTGGCTCGTACGACTCGACGTGGGACGCCATCTGCGCCGCCGAGCAGCAGCCGCAGCACACCGAGATGAGCGCGTCCTCGAGTGGCGATCCGGGGATCGCGAAGATCTCGCGGAGGCGCCAGCGCAGGCGCGTGCAGCAGAGCGCCGTCACGATGGCTGCGAGCACCGTGATCACGTCGAAGAACTTGCTGCTCGTGACGGCCGCGAGGAACGCGATCAAGTACAACGCGCACATCAGCGCGATCGCGACGTTGAACTTGAGGAAGCCCACGCGTGCCACGATCTGCGCGAGCACGACACCCGTGCAGCAGCACGACATCACACCTAGGCATGCGATACAATACGTTGATAATGAGCGAGTGAATGTAGGCTGGCTGGTAGCTTGACAGATCTACTACTTTGAGCGTACCGTTGGGCACCATGGAGTCCATGAAGCCGAAGAGCCCGGTCTTCCAGCGGCCCGTGACGATGCCATTGTGGTCCACGCCCTCGCTAGCTGCCGTTTGACTGCTCATGTCGACGCTGACGTCGCCAGGCTTGCTTGGAGGCTGGAACTGCATGATGACTTGAGACTTGAGATTTCGGACTGACACTGGGGGCTTGAGGCTTGAGTTTGGGCTCGAAAGTCGAAGAATGAGAAGAAAAAAGAGCACCACGCAAGGCGACCGTGGTGCCTATCATCAGGACTCGAAGCAGTGTGTCCGTTGTCCGAGAATAGCGCCACGCAGCCAATAATATATAAAAAAGATCGGGGGGAATTCAGAGCATGCATGCGCCATGTCCCATCATGCAGTAAGCAACACGATCGAACCTCCAACACACAAAAATCGTAGTTGATAATAGCGTCTTCAATTAGATAAACGAAAGGGTATCATGTTAAAAGGGTTTTATGGATAGCGTGTAAATTAACTTAGGATCAGCTCTTACCTTTTATTTTTATACCGAGACTACACCTGTTTGTATTGCTGTACCTTTGTTATTCGATACAAATGTAGCATTCGGTTGTTGGAGGTACGACACCCCCGTTTTTTTGAAATAAGTGGACTTTGTGCTACTCGGGTTCAGTGTCCAACGTTGATGATGCAGCAGCTTCAAGCGGGCGGACCATACGAATCACATCAACCAGCAAGCAAAGCAAACCGAGCGTTTACCCAAAAGATAAAAGCTAGCCAGCTATCTGCATCTATTTTATCTATCTATAGGTCTTGGAGGCTGCTCTTGGATCCGAAACCAAGTCATTCTGTTGACCTCAACTCGGTCGGCAAAACGGTTTGGAGGATCGCACGCGCTTCACACTTGCATAATCAAACAAACAAAGCCAGGATGTAAACAAGCAAGACATTCACGTGAACGAATGGGCCCTGTTGTTTGCTTGTACCTTGACGCCAAAAAGTCTTGAGACCTGTCTCCTAAATATTGAACACGGCACGCGTTTTCCGCGCACTGCCGGAACCTGAGCCATTGCCTCGCTGGGCGAACTCGTCGTCGCTCTCATCACTGTCGCTGTCACTATCGTCGACGCTGAAGCCCATGCGCTTGCCCGACTCCAGGTCCACGGCGACCTGGATGTACCGTCCAGCGTTCATCTGCTGCTCCATGGCGTGGAGACTGCGGCGCAGGTACCAGAAGCCACCTCCGAGTAGCAGCAGCGGACCGATAGACGGCACCACGACACCGTAGAGAATCGGATTCGCTGTCATCATGTCGTTTGTCAGGATTGACGCGACTCCCAGGAGCTGCAGGTCAAAGCTGCCGTGGACGAGCACCGCAGGTCCCAGGATCGTCAACTTGGTGCGCCAGGCTGCGAGATCCTCGGACACGAGCGATTTCTCAGAGGTACCTCCAGCCGCTGGAACCCCGAGCCGTCCCCGAGCCTGCCGTTGCGCGAGCCGCACGCCTGTGATGCCGCCGCAGATGCAGTGCAGTGGCGTGCTTGTACAGCCGCGCAGCACGGCCGCGATCACGCGGTCGCCAAACGTTGGCATGCCAAACGTGTACAAGACGTTCTCGATCCAGGAAAAGCCGAGTGCGCCGGCCACCACCGCCATGAACACGACGAACGAGTGGCTAGAGTGTTTCTGGTGCTGGAAGAGCAGGCGACGCGGATCGCAGAGCCACCCGCGACTGCGAGCGTGCTGCACTGGGAAGCCTGGAGAGGACGGACGACCGGCAGCGCCTGGGTTTCGACTGGTTGAGGTCGTTGACTTGGAGCAGCAACAGCTACTGCGGCAGCACCACGTGCCCTGGACGATCCAGAGCTTCATGAACTCTTCCACGAGCGCCGCGACCACGAACGCGAGCAGCAGCACGAAGAAGTAGTACCCGACGGTCTTGTCCACCTGCAACTGCTGCACAAACTCGGCCACTCGCGACGCGTGATGCGCACCCGAAGTGGCTGAGGCTTCTGCGGACGCAGCGGCTTTGGCATCGAGAAACGTGCCTAGCTGCTGGTTGAGCGCGTCCTTCTGGTCGAAGAAGCAGAGCAGCGCCGCGAGCGGCACGAGCACGCTCTGCGCGGCCAAAACGAGCAGCGAGGACGGGAAAATGCCCGCGACGAAGCAGTAGAAGAGCTGCGTGATCTCATTGTCCCTGTGTAATATATGCGCAAAGAGAAGCATAAACGCATAAGCGCAGCATCATGTGAGCAAATAAGCGTAACCAATTCGCATATGTGCATGTGCAGACGTATCGCAAGAATGACAGTGGTGCTGCATGTGCATAAAGCATCACAGCCACCACCAACTGCATATAAATGGTATGTGCAAGTGCACGTACGTGACGCCGTGGTGCTGCTGCTGCTTGAACACCCATGCGAAGAAAACAATGACGGGCAGTAGGGTCAGTAGCAACACAAACGCGATTTGGCCAAGTCCAACAACCTGCACAAGTGTAAGCACACATCAAGACTAGTAGTTAGGCACAAATAGACGTATACATAGCAAGAGATGGACATGCTGTGTACACACGACGAGGAAGAGCGCGAATGCGGCGACACCCGCGGCGTACTGGCGGCGCCGCTGGAGCTGGTACTTGGGGAGCACCATGCGTGGTTTTGTTTGCGCTTCGTGTGCGTTTCTGCTGCTTGTTTGTGTGGGAAGAACAAGCGCAAACACAGCAAGTGTGGGCTTGATTTTTCTGTCACAATTACTGGCCCCTCTGTGGAACAGCGGACAGTAGAGACTCCCATAGTTGATAGAAGCAGACGAATGGAACTGATTCGGATATTCAGACGAAAATCAAGAGCTGTCTCGGCATATCGTGGCTACAGACAGTGTCTGACTCCAACTGATAAATAACTTAAATAGGTAGACTTGCATTTTGACTCTTTTTGTTGCGACAAAAGACAAAATACACCACACTGCCACTCATCTCTTTCAATATCATTCTCTCTCTGCTTACATGCAAAGGCGAAAGGAAAAAAAAAGCAAAAGACTCAATACGCTGCTGATGCTTACAGCGTCGGGAACGTGTACCCTGCTGGCTTGACGACGCAGTCGTCGGCGGCTTCCGTGCAGATCTCGCAGATCTGCGAAAAAAGCGTGCGGCGGCAGCCAAACTCCGCTTCTGCGCACCGCACGTTGTTCTCGTAGCAGTGCGGGTTCTGCTTTGTGAGTTCAGCGATCGAGGGCAGCGGCTGCATGACGCCGCCGTCGCTCGTCTTCGGGTTCGAGCTCACGAGCGCATTGTACTTCTTCACCAAAGTGTCGACGCGCTCCTGGTTGCGCGCGCGACTCGAGGGTTCGCTCCAGAACGGGATCGTCGTCACGACATTGAGCAGACTGAGCAGCGAGTCCGCGAGCACGTTGTATTCGATGCCGCCGGCCCTGCAGAACTCGTAGTAGTCGGCGTACTTCTTACCTGTGAGCGGGTTCACCATAGATGTGATGCCTACGACGTCATCCAAGCCAATGTATCCGAGGATCTTGTACGAGAACGAGCACGTGACGCCATCGGGCTCGACGCCAAGCTCACACAGCCCACCAGCTTGCTGCTTACGGCACTCCGTCGTCTTGTTGGCCCAGACCTCGCGCGGACAACTGTTCGGGTACGAGAACCAGTAGTTGTTGGTGTATGGCGCGAGGAAGTCGCTGTCCTGGAGTGAGCCACCGACGCAGAAGCCCAACTCTGGCTGGCCGTTCACGCCCGTGAACTGGTCGCACTCCTTGGGGAACACACCGTTCGTGGGTGTGCACTGGCCGCCGTCCATGGGGATAAACGGACAGTGTTCGATTGCGGTCTTGCCCGTGGTGTCATTCTGGTAGTACGCCATCGCGGCGCGCGGCTGCACGATCTTGGTCTCGTAGAATGCGATGTACTTGATGTTGTTCTTGCGCGTGCAATTCTTGATCACGTCGAGGTTGATGCACTCGGCCTGCACGTACTTGAACGCGCCTTCAACCGCGGCCATGTTGACCGTGTCCGTGACGCCAATGTATTTCGCTTCAAAGTCGCTCCCGTACTCGGACACAAAGATGTCGTGGTCCGCATCCCACGCCGGCAGATTGCCCTGCACGCGCACTTGGACCGACGTAACGGGCTTGAACTTCCACGTGCCGTCGCCGCTGCCGCTGCCCACAGAGTCCGCATTCGATTCAGACGAAGAAGACGAAGACGAAGGAGCGGACACGGAGCCGCTAGAAGAAGCCGAAGAAGACGCAGCTACCGAGCCACTTGACGAAGCCGAAGAAGACGCAGACATGGAGCCACTTACGGAGGACGACGTGGAGTCGGAAATCGAGTCATTTTGCTCTCCGCCATACGCAGAACTGGAAGATCCGGTGCTCGACACACCGTTGTACGCAGAGCTGCCGTCGCTTATGGAACCGCTGCTGTAGTTGTCGCTTATGGAACCGACGGCGCTACCGGTAGACTGCTTCGGAGTGTTGTTGTAACCAGAGTCGGCACTGTCATTGTCATCGGTGGCCTTGCAGTAGGCGTCGACGCTCAGTGAGGACGCAGTCAGCAACAGCGCGCTGGTCAGCCACGCCACGACACACTTCATATATTAATAAAGAGAGTGCGAATATCGGATGTCTCTGTGGTCGAAAGCGCGCAAGTTACAGACTGAGCGATGCTTTGGTGTGTTGTGTTGAGGTTCGTGCGGTTGTCGCCTTTTTGGATTAGGAACAGTGATGCCAGATGGCGGCACTTTACCTTATCCCGCACGCTCTTTCTTGCTCATTGCAAAACGGTATCCCACACGACAGCACGATAAATACGGGATTGGGTGAATTTGTGGACCTTTTCCCGGTGTGTACATACTGTAGCCTCAATATGTTGAACTGTGCCCTGCTTATCATAACAGAGCTGAGGGAAAGCGTGGGTGCATATCTGTCGCAGGCGCTTTCTTTGAGCCACGGCGACCGCACTGCCGGGTGGTTGCTTTCTGCGTAAGGGCCGTGATTTATACAAGCAAGCTGTTGGTGCAGTCGACACATGCGCATCTGTCTGCGCGATACAGAGTATGTCGCCAGGCGGATCCATGTGCTTGCGCTTGTTTAATTTATTCACGCGGGCTGGTCTAATGCATTCTCTCTCCCGCTCATGGATAAATCCACAGCACACAGGCAAGCGAGAGCCACACGATGGCCCCATATGACATGCCGTTGTTCCCGCCGTCCGGCCCGTGAAACGGCGGCCGTTTCTGGCGCATGATCAGGTGTCTGCGATTGTGGTCAAAAGGGAGTCATATCTTGCCGCGGAAACAGCCGATACCTGCTCCGTAACCTCTGTATTGCATATATCTGCCTCCTTATCGCCATTTCAAGGCACTGTTATAAAAATCACAATACTTCTGTAGAACGACTATAAATGCAAACGGGTCAACTGAATATTTCAAAAGCCAGTCACCCACCCTTCGAAATGAGTATTGCTGAAGAGCACGTGAGTGGTTCACCCCGTCACATTTTGTTGCTGTGTGCAGTCAGCAAAGATCTCCGCACTGTCCTGCGTCAGCTGACTGAACACGGATCTTTGTGACAGATACGTAATGAGCAGCGCGCCATGGCACAAAGTTTACATATGCACGCGGATATGCGTTCTTTAGCCTTCGTGGGGTGTGACGCTCATGCAACAATTCGACGCATTCATTTAGCATCAAGTTACCTTTTTCGCATATCAGATGGGAGTACGAATGCACAATGGGACCCCTTATTGGCTTTCTTGAATGCACAGTGTATACAGTGTGAATGGTATAATGGATGGTGCGGAATAAAGCGCTGGATATTCTTCTGCGACTGCCTAAACAGCAGCGCACGCACGCACGCCCTCAAAGTGATTTTATAAACGTCCAACTTTCACTGTGTCTTGTGGCTGGCGTCAGTAAGCAAAAGTCAGCGAAACGCAACAGCGAACCCTTCGAAATCGCCACAAGCGGCCATTCTGTGTATCAGTTGCGGCCACTGTCGATGCTTGCGTATCTTTATTGCATAGTTATTGCCATGATCCTATTTAAAGTCTAATCAACAGCACAGCGTATACACAACTTGTACACTGACGCTTGCTTGCTTTGCAGCGTTTCCGTGTTGCTGGCATCAGACGCTCTTGGCCATTTGTTTTTGTGCGGCTGTCCACAAAGAAACGTGAAGTGGATATGTACTGTGTACATGCATTCATATCCATCAGCGAAGCTCGCGATGACGTTGCCTTTCCGCAGCTGCTGCTCTAGGTGCAAGTAGCGAAAATGATCAGCATAGCTCTTTCTCCTCAGTGAGCAGGATGTATCCGGATAAAGTCGCAAGGTGAAAATAGCCAGCGCGACTTTTCGTTGTTGCTGCATCCGGAATAGCCACTCAAAATGACAACAAATAACCGTCTATTTCACGCCATGTGCAGTTGGTTCTTACTTTTTAATCTACCTCAACCGCTCTATTCTCGCCACTGTAAATATTACAGTTGCGGGAATCTGTAAAACAACGGCCGCATCTCACACTCGAACGATAGAAACCTGCACACCTCGCAGATCTGCGAGTACCACCGCCGTCTGCAGCCGAAAAGCGCCTTGGCGCACTGCACGTTGTTCTTGTAGCACGGCGGGTTCTTCCTCTTGAGGCTCGCGATCGTCGGCAACAGCTTCATGATGCCGCCGTCGGGTGTCCGTGGGTTCGTCTTGACGGTCTTGCTGTAAGCATCGACGAGCACCTGGGAACGCGCCGCGTTCGCACTCGGACTCGTGGGGTTCTTCCAAAACGAGAGCGTCTCCTTC
The DNA here is from genome assembly GCA_006386115.1 of Globisporangium splendens. Classification (NCBI taxonomy): domain Eukaryota; phylum Oomycota; class Peronosporomycetes; order Pythiales; family Pythiaceae; genus Globisporangium; species Globisporangium splendens. The sequence goes on along the minus strand of VFIW01000040.1, from coordinate 235,705 downwards.
ACGAGGACGTTGCCCTTGCGGACCACGGCGTTGAACTCCACGCCACCAGCTTGACAGAACTCGGCGTAATCAGCGTACGTCTTGTTTGTGAGCGGGTTCTGCATCTTTGTGATACCCACGACGTCGTCGAGCTTGACCCAGCCGAGGATCTCGTACGAGAAGCTGCACGTGATGCCGTCCGGTTTAACGCCGAAAGGGCAAAGTCCGCCTGGCTGCGCGCCACGACAGGCATCGGTCTTGTCGTTCCAGACCTTCGTTGGGCAACTGCTCGGGTACGAGAACCAGTAGTTGTTCGGGTACGGCGCCAGGAGTTCCTGGTCTTGGAGCTGACCGCCGACACACATTCCGAGCTTTGGTTGGCCGTTGACGCCAAGATACTGGTCGCATTCTTTCGGGAGAACGCCGTTCGTCGGTGTGCACTGACCGCCGTCCATGGCCACGAACGGACAGTGCTCGATTGCGGCTTCACCTGTTCTATCGTTCTGGTAAAACGCCATCGCGGTCCTGGGCTGCACGATCGTCGTCTCGTAGAACACGACGTACTTGATGTCGTTCTTGCGCGTGCAGTTCACGATCACATCCTGGTTGATGCACTCAGCCTGCACGTACTTGAACGCGCCTTCGACCGCGGCCATATTCACTGTATCCAGCACTGAGCGATACTTCTCCTCAAATGTGTTGCCAAACGATGCAACGAACGCCTTGTGCTTCGCATCCCAGACGGGCAGATTGCCCTGCACGCGCACTTGGACCGAGGTCACGGGCGTAAAGCGCCATGAAGAAGCTGAAGTCGAGTATGAGGCTTGCGATTCCGCCGCCACAGAAGAGAGCAACGCGGCGACAGCAGTCGTCGCCACCGAAATGGCCCAGTGACTGAGACACATGGAGCTGAAAGCGGTCTCTCTACGAGGCAGCAATTTGGCGAATGCTGAGGACTGGCTGGCTGATTAAGAGCGAGAACCGTGTCGAGACACCAGCTGGTTCAAGCTCCTAATTACTTTGGCTTGACAGGTTGATGGCCGGGAGGGACTGATTTGTCGTCTTGACGATTTTGGTGCGGAGAATGGACGATTTGGCTGGTTTATAGCATGGGGAGATGGAGTTCACAGTTTGGCCCACTCGCCATACGGAGATGCAAAAGGAGGATGGGAGTGGGTTTTAACCATTGAGGTAATGCTTCAATGGGTCAAAACAGACAGCATCTTGTGTTTGACCCACTAGTCATGATGCACAAAATGAGTCTTTTCTGCGGGTTTTACCCTGATCAAGACAATTGATTGATTTGGGTAAAACCCTCCTGTTTGAATGGACAAATAGCCCATCGAAATCAATGCTGGTTTGACCCATTTCAGTGTGACTCGCTCCAAGACACGTTCTAAAATCCACTGGAAGCACAACAGAAGAAATCACAACAAAGCAGCCGACTACCTCGCCAACATAGCTGTGGACGCGGAATTGTCGAGCAAATTACTATAGTGGATCGCCTCCCAGCGACGAGATCAGGTCCGACAGTGTCTGCATCTCGACCATGTGTTTACAGATCAGCTGTAACGGGATTGCCCGTTGCACGGCGTACACGTGCGTTGAGGAAGCGCAGGTGAGAGGATGGACTCAGCGGCAACACTGTGTCCAAAGAGAAGGAAGGGAGCTTTGCGCGACAACGTGCAAAATGAGAAGTGAATTGAAATCTTCAGGTTTGAAATGCAAATCTGATGGGTTGTTCCTACGGTGTCTCCGATTGGTAGATAGTCGTGTGTTCAATTCGACTGTCATCCAATGAGATTAAAGTTTAATGGAATGTTCTTATTGGCTAAAACTGCAACTGGCTACATAGAGTGTTGATGGTTTAACGGGTGGGTTTGGAGAGATTGGTAGAACCCGTGTATGTATGACCCACACTCTCTGGACCCAAGAACCCATGTAATGGGAAGCACTATTACAAAAGATCACTCGATCACTAGTGCGAAGGCTGAGCAAACATCAGAATTGGACCACGAGTTTGATGATGTGGGATAAACCGGTATGTACCGCTGTTCGAGTTTCTCCCGCGTGTCAGTCGTGTTTGACCACACTCGACGAAAACAGATGCTTTTGTGGATTTGTCACCCATTTGCGTGTGCCATATTGGTGCCTCACAGAAGAGTAAACCACCGGATTTGGGATTCCACCTGTGGACTCGTGCCCAATCTTGAGTTGGCGAAGTTTATCAGTAAGCCACAGCACAAGCCAAAAGCTTGTCAACGTCTTTCCGCATTCCTTCTTAAAAACCCCATCATGCAGCCATTTATTTCATGTAATGTCTATTTTTCAAGGTACTTTGTTTGATTCATAAACCTCAGCAACCTGACATATCATCTAAAGCTGTGGGAATTTGAAATCTGATGGGCGGACAACGCAGTCCCCGCTGCGCATCTTGCACACTTCGCAGATCTGCGAGTACAACTTGCGGCGACAGCCGTACTTGGCCGTCGCGCACTGCACGTTGTTCACGTAGCACGGAGGGTTCGCCGCCGTCAGGCTCGCGATCGAAGGCAATTTTTGCATGACACCACCGTTCGAAGTCGATGGGTTCGCGCTCACGGTCTTCTGGTACACGTCGACCAGCTTCTGCGCGCGCTTGGTGTTGGCCGTCGGGTTCGTCGGGTCTTTCCAGAACGGGATCGTCTGGTTCACTGTCACCTTTCCGTCGGCCACCGTCGCGTCAAACTCGACGCCCCCGGCATTGCAGAACTCGGCGTAGTCTTTGTACTTCTGGCTCGTGGCAGGGTTCACCATGCTCGTGATGCCCACGACGTCGTCCAGCAGCAGCCAGCCGAGGATCTCGAACTTGAAGCTGCACTTGACACCATCAGGCTCCACGCCGTAAGGACACACGCCGCCAGCTTGCTCGGCGCGGCACTCTTCCGTTTTCTTGCCGCCACTCCAGGTCTGCGTAGGACAACTGTTTGGGTACGAGAACCAGTAGTTGTTCGGGTACGGCGCCAGGAGCTCCTGGTCTTGGAGCTGTCCGCCGATGCAGAATCCGAGCTTCGGCTGGCCGTTCGCGCCAATGTACTGGTCGCACTCCTTCGGCAGCTCGCCGTTCGTCGGTGTGCACTGACCGCCGTCCATGGCCACGAACGGACAGTGCTCGATCGCAGCCTTGCCGGTCGTGTCGTTTTGGTAGTACGCCATCGCGGCATTGGGCTGCACGATCGTTGTCTTGTAGAACACGACGTACTTGATGTTGTTCTTGCGCTGGCAGTTGGTGATGACGTTCTTGTTGATGCACTCGGCTTGTACGTACTTGAACGCGCCTTCCACTGCCGCCATGTTGACTGTGTCAAGCACGGATCGGTACTTCTCTTCGAAGTTGTTGCCGTAGGATCCCGAAAAGATCTTCTTGTTGGCGTCCCAGGTAGGCAGGTTGCCCTGTACGCGCACTTGAATCGATGTCACGGGCGACATCTTCCAGCTCGAGACGGAGACGGACTCAGTCGACGCTACGGACTCCGTAGAAGCTGCTGAGACCAAGGCCGAGGCTCCGGATGAAGCCGTCGACGCGTCTTGAGCAGCGACGTTGCTCACCAGGACGATGCAGAGAGAGACCAAGGACGCGATACACTGGAGACTGACCATCGTGGCTGGTTGAGGAGAACGGACTGCCTGGGCGATGACTTGGCGCGGACGCAGCGAGTTGACGAATGACTGGAACGTGACCGTGGCCTCCCGCAATGCTAGATACCAGAAGAGGAGGCGGGTGCTAAGCGCACCCACAGAGGCACTCACACAGACATGTTCACAGTACGGTACACGCGGCACATCCATCACATGCGAGGGCAATCGAGAGCCTTGAAGCCCTCCATTTGTACCATGTGGCTCTGCTTTTCTCTTCGAAAGCGCATCCTTCTTGGCACGAATCTGAGTTTACAGTAGGATGCTAATTGGTACCTATATATATCGTATATATCTCTCTATAGTCTATTGTGCAATAAATGTACAGATAATGGGTTATTAAAGATCATTTTGATCACAATGATTGACGATATTGACTATGACGGGAGATACGATCCAGGTCGTGTGGTTGTGTTTACTGTTGCGTGGGACTACGGCTTCAACAAGTTGGCTGGCACGATTTCAACGCAAGTCTGGTCTCCAATGCCGCATTTCACATATAGTGGCACTCGATAAAACTCAGGGGAAAAAAACATGCTGACCCCGAACTGACTTTCCAAACTCTGCATTGTGATGACAGCCACGTCTCCATGCCGTAGCGAAATAAATGTACAGATCGACAGCGCTGTTCTAACTCGGGCTTGATCCTGGGTCAGTTGCACCTTCGTCGACGGAAATGAACGTTAAAGCAGGACAGAAGCATGAGTTTATCAGGTGCAAGGTGTCGTGGTCTGAAATCCGTTCCCTCGGAAACACTTGGCAAAACACACACACACACACAAGATGATCACCCTCAAGCAGGATATGTGTGGTCGTGAGGTGCACGAAATTCGTGTGCCAGATGGTTTCAGGTTGCATTCTGCCTGCCAGACGAAGAAACAGTTCCCATGCTTGCCATTTTACCACATAGTAAAGTTTTGAAGCAATAAGCTGAAGGGAGTTAGATGCTACGATAAAGTAAAGTAGCAGAGATGAATAGTATTATATTTGATAAATGGCATAGTGAAAGGTATTGAGTTTGGACCGAGACGATTGCTCCCACCTGTCGCGACAGACACAGCAGTCCCTCATCAAGGGAAATGCTTGAGCTCCCGTGTCGCCCGTAGTGACCTCGTTCAACGAATTCGCATCGCGTGTTTTGCGTGCGAACATTCGGTGGCTAATCCTTCAAGGGCAAACGGAGGAACAGACACGAAGTACGTCTCGTGGTGATTGTTTTGCGCGGCAGGTAGTTGTGAAGTAGCACTCTCACCTCCATTAGCCGCACTTCGTAATACAGTAGAAGAGCTTGCTTTACAAAGCCCCCTGTGTCGTACCGCGCTCTACAGGGCAAAAAAGCAAGTGAAGCTTCATTCCTGATCACACCATCAGTTTACGCCGTGATACTTTTCTTACAAGCGCGATCTGTCGAGATTCTAGTCTCCTCATGAAGTATATTTACGGTGAGTTTACCGAAGCCCACCCTATCTTGTGTTCATTCAGGTGTATTGAAAAGTCTCTTCTGGTTTAATTACCAGCGTCCAGAGGAAACCAAGTTGCTCCATGCTCACTCCAATGTGTTGACTGCGATCCACTCACATGGTCTTCCCAGACAGTAAACCTCGTCGATGGTGCACTTTGGGTAATAGTGAGTTTGAACGAAGGTGCTGAGCTGGGCACTTGGGTGTGGTGGGCATTCTGATCGTTGTCAGGCAGACTCGACACAATCCATTAATTCAGTACACTCCAGAGGAAATTGTTCAGCAATATTTCTCAATGTACCCAAACAAGACTTAGTTTCACAAATGCACTGCATTGTAGTAAACTATGGTCATATGGTTTTTGGTGAGATCTTCGTAAAAGAAAATGAAGTCAGATGGACGTTTTCGAGTGCTGGGAGGAACATTCCATCGTACCGTGAGACATCATTTGAATATACACTTTGTCAGAATGCACGCTAGAATCATCCATTCATACTTGAACGAGACGCTACTGTATCTACTCGCCACGTTGCGTATCAGTTGCCAAACTGTGCATCTTAACAGCTCATTTTGTTTATACTATCAGTACATTGACACACTATTTGTGCCTAATTAAGTATGTTAGTAAATTTGATGTAGCAAGTGAGTCTCCATGCACCTACTTAAATGAATTACCTGCCGCTGACGAGTCGTTTTGCCGTTGGATGGATGCTGATCGACCATCTGGAAATGGGCAAGCGTGACAGTTGCCCGATCGTCTGACGCCGCGCGAATGTGGCCACCCTCAGCGCAGAGAGAGAGAGAGAGAGAGGACTCGTCAAGGAAACGCGCTGCCCTAATGGTCCCTCACTTCTCAAGTTGCTCCGGTTCCCGCACTCGCATCACCAGCACAAGTCTTCCAATATGGTCAACACGCTCGCTGTCGCCCTCGTCGCCCTCGCGGCCGCCGCGCCTGCGGCTCACGCGCACTCGCAGATGACGGTGCCGAACCCAAAATTCAGCGACGTGAGCAAGGCCAACTCGCCGCTGGGCACGATCGACGGTCCGACCGTCATGCCGCCTCCTGCGGGCCAGTCGTACGCCATGGGCACGGACACCAACATCAAGGCGTACGTCGAGGCGTTCGCCAAGCAGACCAAGTGGAAGACGCTCAAGGACCTGATCATGGACAAGTACGTCGAGGACGGGAACATCCCGGACCGCGCGTGCGGTCTCACCGACAAGACCTACGCGCAGCCATTGCCGGACAAGTACGTCGTGTGGCAAGCCGGTCAGCACCCAGGCCCTTGCGAAGTCTGGTGTGACGATGTGCGTGTGTTCGCGGACAACGATTGCGCGACCAACTACCCGGGCATCAACCTCCCATACGACCGCTCCAAGTGCGTCGGCAAGAAGGTGCTCTGGTCCATGTTCTTGGGCATGCACGTGCCACAGTGGCAAGTGTACATGGGCTGCACGGCCATTGAAGGCAGCGCATCGGCGTCCAGCGGAAGCTCGTCCACCAGCACGCCAGCTCCTTCGAGCACCAAGAAGACGTCGACCCCAGCTGCGACCACCAAGGTCCCAGCCACGACTGCGCCTGCGTCTGACAACGAATACGACAACGAGTACTCGACACCAGTTCCAACCACCAAGGCGCCAACCCCAGCGGCGACCACCAAGGCTCCAACGCCAGCTGCGACCAAGAAGTGCAAGGCCAAGAGCCGCCGTTCGCTCCGAAACTAAGCGCGTGAGGCTAGACATGTTGACTTTGTGTGTGTTCACTACGCCGCGAGGGTAGTAGTTTTCGTTTTAATGGACAATTGAAGTTGCTCAAATTGAAAACCCACGTATTCTAAACTTTACTTTGCAGGTAAACGGCATGCCGCCATTTTCCATGCGCGTTCAGCCATGCATCAGTGCACCAAAATCGACATTTCGCCGTTAATTTTCATGCGATAATGTGCCCAGCAAATCCTACCAGCGCACTAACACTCCAAAAGTATCCTTCTTAATTCTGAAATGACACAAAATGAGCAAATTGACAATTAATCTTTAGTTTCGTATTCGTAAACGTGTGGCAAGCAAGCAATGCATGCCCACGAGTGCATGGCACTAGACTAACGTCTAGTATCGTCTAGAAATATAACGTATTCTTACAATTGGGGAAACTTGTACGCTGGTGGACTCACGACGCACCCTTCGCCATTGCGTTTCGTGCACACTTCGCAGATCTGCGAGTACAACTTGCGGCGACAGCCGTACTTGGCCGTCGCGCACTGCACGTTGTTCACGTAGCACGGAGGGTTCGCCGCCGTCAGGCTCGCGATCGAAGGCAATTTTTGCATGACACCACCGTTCGAAGTCGATGGGTTCGCGCTCACGGTCTTCTGGTACACGTCGACCAGCTTCTGCGCGCGCTTGGTGTTGGCCGTCGGGTTCGTCGGGTCTTTCCAGAACGGGATCGTCTGGTTCACTGTCACCTTTCCGTCGGCCACCGTCGCGTCAAACTCGACGCCCCCGGCATTGCAGAACTCGGCGTAGTCTTTGTACTTCTGGCTCGTGGCAGGGTTCACCATGCTCGTGATGCCCACGACGTCGTCCAGCAGCAGCCAGCCGAGGATCTCGAACTTGAAGCTGCACTTGACACCATCAGGCTCCACGCCGTAAGGACACACGCCGCCAGCTTGCTCGGCGCGGCACTCTTCCGTTTTCTTGCCGCCACTCCAGGTCTGCGTAGGACAACTGTTTGGGTACGAGAACCAGTAGTTGTTCGGGTACGGCGCCAGGAGCTCCTGGTCTTGGAGCTGTCCGCCGATGCAGAATCCGAGCTTCGGTTGGCCGTTCGCGCCAATGTACTGGTCGCACTCCTTCGGCAGCTCGCCGTTCGTCGGTGTGCACTGACCGCCGTCCATGGCCACGAACGGACAGTGCTCGATCGCAGCCTTGCCGGTCGTGTCGTTTTGGTAGTACGCCATCGCGGCATTGGGCTGCACGATCGTTGTCTTGTAGAACACGACGTACTTGATGTTGTTCTTGCGCTGGCAGTTGGTGATGATGTTCTTGTTGATGCACTCGGCTTGTACGTACTTGAACGCGCCTTCCACTGCCGCCATGTTGACTGTGTCAAGCACGGAGCGGTACTTCTCTTCGAAGTTGTTGCCGTAGGATCCCGAAAAGATCTTCTTGTCGGCGTCCCAGGTAGGCAGGTTGCCTTGGACTCGAGCTTGCACTGACGTGACAGCAGTGAATTTCCAATTGGAACCATCGGATTTGGCGATGGTCGACTGTGGGTCAGCATCGGCAACGGCGACAGCTGAAGCGTTGGAGGCATCAGCAGTGTAGTCATCAGCGCTGCCTGGGGTGATGCACGCGAACAGCGTAGTCAAGGCTGCGACCCACGAGCCGAACACGAATGGAGACAGGATGCGGACCATTGCTGGTAAGTTGATGTGCAGGCTATCGTGTTGTGCTGGGAAGCTGGAAAATGGAAGAATGAGGCAGAAGGCGAAACGAGAGTGCTGAAGTTTGGTGCCTTTCCGATGTCGTGTCGTTGAGAATAGTTTATTTTGGAACTCAACACGGCTATCTGTCTGCATAGAGAGTGTGCGACTCGACTGATTCAATGTGAATCTCTCTATTTTCTTGACAGAGCTGCTCAGTTGCATGAACCGAACACATGGCGTCCGTCGAAAGCGGCGTCATCGTCTCAGATGCCGGTATGACCAGCGTTTAACATTCCTCTGCGACGCTCGACGCATCCCTATCACGGCATTACCAACTACTGCAGTTGGTGAACGACGACCATGAGAAAGACGTGGACAGCGTCTGATGATCAGTTTTGGCCAAACTACCGGCAGATGCAGCGAGGTCAGGATACGTCTGGTCACCAGAACTATGGGAGAGAACTGTCGTACAGGGAGGTGATACGGAATGGAACCTCGTGGAAGTTTCCCAATATCGCTCTTGGGACAGGAACTAGGAATAGAGTGCAACGAAGTAGAGCACAAATTCGCAGTATACCAAATTGAATAGCGAGCCCCTCTCTTGCAAATCGCAATTTTCTTCATTCTCAGCTTTCGTCTTTCTCAAGTTTCGTCATTTCAACTTTCGTCGTTTTCTTAATCCATATGGCAGCACCACCAAATAACGCGCATATTCTTGACACTGGATTTCAGTACAGCGCCAATTATTGAATAGTTTGAAGCTGTTGGTATGGAGCTCTTTGCACTGCGGCTTTCTTGCGTCGGACGTTTTCGGCTTTCTTCACTGCATCATTTTCTCGTGTCTCCACTACAGAGAGAGCGTGCTAGAAGGAGAATGGCGTTATATGACACATTTGCGCTCATGCAACGCGTTTGACGCCGTGTTCTGGTGCACGCACGCGAGGATGTAGTTCATTGCAGTTCACATGAGACACGAGGTTGTGACCAGCAACAGATCCGGCATATGAAGCTATTACTGAAATTCAACCATGAAATATGCCCATACTGAACTTTCTTCTTGGCATTTTCCTGCGCTGGTAGTTGAGAAACTGGAAAAGATCAGTGCGAACATTGGACAAACCAAGCACCCCTTTAAGGTCTCATGACCAAGGTCATGTAACTAAAGTGTCCGACCGCTCTTGGTGGCGATCCTGCGAGTCACGTCGCAGCAAAACGGTGGCCACGTGACGTGTGTACTCTGTCGTTGGCTTGACTCCCATCTAAACTGCATCCATGAAGCGTGCAGTGGCGCCATCTCTCCTATGGCACCAACTCGCTCTCTTTTAAGTATCGGCACAGACGAATATGCAGTTTGAGCCGACAAAACGAAAGGCTACACAGTCCTTTGCAAATCCCCAAGGAGTGCGACCAGTACATTGGTGCGAACGGCCAACCGAAGCTCGGATTCTGCATCGGCGGACAGCTCCAAGACCAGGAGCTCCTGGCGCCGTACCCGAACAACTACTGGTTCTCGTACCCAAACAGTTGTCCTACGCAGACCTGGAGTGGCGGCAAGAAAACGGAAGAGTGCCGCGCCGAGCAAGCTGGCGGCGTGTGTCCTTACGGCGTGGAGCCTGATGGTGTCAAGTGCAGCTTCAAGTTCGAGATCCTCGGCTGGCTGCTGCTGGACGACGTCGTGGGCATCACGAGCATGGTGAACCCTGCCACGAGCCAGAAGTACAAAGACTACGCCGAGTTCTGCAATGCCGGGGGCGTCGAGTTTGACGCGACGGTGGCCGACGGAAAGGTGACAGTGAACCAGACGATCCCGTTCTGGAAAGACCCGACGAACCCGACGGCCAACACCAAGCGCGCGCAGAAGCTGGTCGACGTGTACCAGAAGACCGTGAGCGCGAACCCATCGACTTCGAACGGTGGTGTCATGCAAAAATTGCCTTCGATCGCGAGCCTGACGGCGGCGAACCCTCCGTGCTACGTGAACAACGTGCAGTGCGCGACGGCCAAGTACGGCTGTCGCCGCAAGTTGTACTCGCAGATCTGCGAAGTGTGCACGAAACGCAATGGCGAAGGGTGCGTCGTGAGTCCACCAGCGTACAAGTTTCCCCAATTGTAAGCTCCCACTGAAGATGCCCATGCTCATCGAAAGCTCGTGCTCCGTGTCGCCTCTTGTACATGTTACGCAGTAGCTAAATAGTGGCGCAAAAGGTTAATGGATGGATACCATACGTTGCATGACTTCAGTCGAACTGGTCTTGACCAGCTGCACTTTGTTGGAGGACAGTCATGACCAGCATTCATTGATTGCACCAACATTCGCAACGAGACCACAATCATCTGGCCGCAGAGTGTTTGTCATGTCACAGATGCAAGCCAATCAAGATGTTTATGGCACATCCGCGCCACAATCTCTGCCAACGAAGAAAGGCAAGCTTAATGCAATAAATCATGGATGGACCTTTGTCTTGATACCGCTCGGATATTCTCCAGATAAGTAGCCTAGGATATGCAGCCCCTGTTCTATAGTGAACAGTGTCTCGTCAACTTTCACAACTGAACCTGCAAGACTAATCTTCCCGTTCAGTCCAACATGTGTGTGGTTGGCACAGCTTTGCTGATCAATTCTGTCCTTGGCTCAGGATTGAGGACCGTGCTTTTCGACGCACGATCTTATTCTATTTCGTCACTGAACCCATAAAGACTAAACGACTTCAGCATACATCGGTCGGTGGGACATTTGTAAATGCTAGAAAATCCATTCATTTCACCAAAGCTCTTGTGCCACGCTTGCTTGTCACACTGAAGCTATCCTGCGCTTTGTTTAGTACATGTGGATATGGATACACTCGCTCCGCTGTCCCTTCCAAGTGTATCCACTGTTGAGTGTGTGCGCGCCGTTTAAATATCTTTGCTGGAGATTTTTCTTCTTTGTCGCATAGACGAAAATGTACACGATAGCGCAATGGAGTCTTACGTCTGAGTCAGAATTCGGTGCATCATCTTTGTGCAAAGGCAGAGAGAGCACGAGATCTTTTCGGGGCAAGGAGCCACGAGCAGACAGTGCTCACTTTTAAACTTCCCAGCAACCACACAAGAGTAAACGACAGCGGTACTGCCACAAGAGATCACACAACACAATAAGATGTTCAAGAAGCAGTTGATCACCATCGCGCCGTACACGGCCCACACGGTGTCCACTACGCCCCAGCCTGAGCAAGCTGATGGCAAACTTGATGCGACAAAAGCGCCGAGTCCCGCCTCCAAGGACCGAAAGCGTCCGTCCACGACGTCGACAACGCCCACGGAGGCGCAGAAGCAGCACTTGCAATACTTGCGCTCTTAATGGCAAGGCTGAAGTTGGAGTGCGAGACCTCTCTCGCATGCACGTGCGATCCTCAGTCCAAGCAAAGCAAGAAACTGACCTGACGAGATCCAAGTCCTGCATCCCCACACGCACACGGTTTCCTGTGCGAGGAGAGAACATAATTTATGGTTTCAAATCTGCCGTAATGGCCAACCACTGCATATGCACAGTTGTAATATATCCTGCATGAAGACATGAGACGCCATTGGTTTTAACGTTCTTTTCGCCAATTTACTGTGTTGTATATCGCTTTTTCTTCACTCTCTATCGTGCTCGTGATTGAAGTTCCCGACTTCGTGAGCACTTGCGTATGCTGTTTCGATCCATTTTGAAGCTGCGAGAAAGGAATGCAGATGAAGTTGAAGTTTCACAACTGGCTTTCCTATTTGAGTGAAAATGCGAATCGCTGAGGTCTCCTCACCACTTAACTTTTTTTACTGCAAATATTTGGCGACAATGGCGTTGGGCTTGAAAGGGTGAGCCAGAAGTCTGCTAGAATCTTGTAAACTCGAGAAATCCTTAGTTCAGCTTGTGCGAGAGAACATCGGTCGTTGCGTAGAAATCTCGTGAGCTTGAGAATTGGTCTGATTCTCGAGCGATTGCCTGAATACTTCAGCCAGAGAAGAGCAGGAAGAGCAGGATCCCCAGAACAAAAAAGGATCTTCACGCGACTCAATTTTCAATACGAGGTGTCCCGGATCGCGTGCAAGACAGAACATGTGTGTATCGATATGAGAAGTAAAAAGGTAATCAACGCAAGGGAGGTCCTTTAGTGTGTATCGAAAGGTCTAGTGCATTAACGAATTTGTATAATAAAGAGAGAGACGCAGGAACGGCGGCCACGTGGCTGCCACCTCCGAACTCCTGCTCGGCTGGAGAGGGAATCGCTGTTTGAAAGCACGCAAACCCCCAGCCGATCACCTGCCGCACGCTTGTCTTCCTCGCGTCAGCACGCCCTTTTGATTCAATGTGCTGCATTTTGCACATTCTGGCAGGCATCACTGCTGATAATTCCTTCACGATAGAGCACACCTGATATATGCAATAATTGGCGTGCTATCGTCACATAGTTTATACCACCTTGACGCGTCGACGCATAAACAGTTTTCTTTACTTAATAAATGTGCTATCGTGCACTTTTGAAACTGGTTGCTTGAGTCATGCTGTCCTGCGTGTGACAGTGGCTTTCAACGCTGTCGTTACCGATCGATTGCAAGAGAAAAGACGAAGGTGCAAAGTGCCAAGAGACACCTCTCATACTAAATCAATCGCACTTGCATTTATTATAAGGAGGTTGCAGAATGTTGACACAATGCATTATTTATGTTTGCACGCTTAATAAAGAGGTTCAGACAAAAAAAGAAGGAAACCTGGTCAGATGCGCTCTCCCACTGTCAAGTCCCAGCCGCCACACAGGAATTTTTGGTCAGCAGACACAAGGCGCAATCCGCTTGTCTCTGATACCCGTTTAAGCATCATTCTTGTCCAATACATATTTATAACAGGATAATTAACTGCTAGAAACAGCATAGAAGAATTAAACACAAGCACACTTTTACTCAAGAATTAAGTATAGGAGTGGTGACGCTTCTGCGGCACAATGTGCCAACCATTGTTCTGATGCGACCGCTCCCCTCTCGCGCACGTTGACAGCAAGCGTCGTCGTGGGCAAGTGCTCGCTCATTCCTCAATTGCCAACGGACCCTCCCTCACTGCGCTCTCCATATCCGCATATCCCCATCATGCTCTCCCGTAAGCTGATCCTCATCGCGCTGTCTGCAGCCCTCGCCACGGGCGTGCTGTGTCCGGAGCTCGCAGACGCTTCCACCGCCGTCACCACCGCCAACAATGACGTCCAGACCCGCAGTCTGCGCGGTCTCATGGTGCAAGACGACGCGCCTGACGACGAAGAGGAAGACGCCGGCAGCTCCGCTCCAGGATCTTATGAAGATGATGAAGAAGAGGAGGAGAGTGAAGAAAGATCGGAAGACCTGGAAGAGACTGGCAGCATCGGCGAAGCCGTGAGCACGTCGGACTTCATTAACCCTGAGGAAACCCCCGAGGAAACCGAAGAAGAAGAGGAAGAAGAGCTCGCGGAGCATCAGGAGACGAGCACGACCGATGAGGTGGAGAACGATGCCGAGTTTGACGAGCAGGCCGCTGAAGAGGACGCCGCAGACGAGGAAGAAGAAGTCGGAAGAGAGGCGAACGGCGGCGACGTCGAAGAGAACGAGGCTGCCGAGGAGGAAGATGCTGAGGATCTGAGCGACGAGGCCAATGAAACTGACGAGAAGGAAGAGAACAACGCCAATGAGGAGGAAGAATTGTCCGCAGAAAACGGCGGCGATGTTGAAGAGAACGAGGCCGCAGAGGAGGAAGAGATCGAGGAGGCCGAGGAAGAGGAAGAGAAGGAGGAGGCCATCGAGGGCGGCCAGCAGTAAAAGGCTGTGTGTTGTGTAGTGTACGTGGCTCTATTTGAATACTTTGAACGTAAATGTGCACAAGCGCTCCTTTGCGGTCATGTCCATTGTTACCACGGCATGATGGCATGATAATGGACTCTTTACCTGCTTTCCTTGATACCCTTTTCAAAATGCTTGGTGCAAAGAGTGTTTTCCTGTTATTCTTCCCTGCATGTAATGATCAATGGTGCAGTGCTCTTTTGCACAGAGCTACTCTACTTTGTACAAGCCACCTGTATAATACAGTCGTTCCTCAATGCTGCAAGTATCAACATCCATTTAACACGGCATCTCACTCCGAAATACAATAATTTACAACATTATCAGTTTCTATGCTTGTAACGCTTTCAAAGGGCATTTTGCGAGTTCAACCCATGCTTCAGTTATTCCCCTCAGAAATCCAATTCTGTCGCCGTGAAAGCAAAGATGTCGACCAACAAGTACGACCGGCAGCTGCGGCTCTGGGGTGCCGACGGACAGCAGCGGCTCGCGAACACGCACGTGCTGCTCGTGCACGCGAGCGCCACGGGTGCCGAGACGCTCAAGAACCTCGTGCTGCCCGGCGTGCAGCAGTTCACGGTGCTCGACGACCGCGCCGTCACGCTCGCGGACGTGACCAACAATTTTTTCGTGAGCAACGAGCTGCTGGGCCGCTCGCGCGCGCAGGTCGTGACGGAGCTGCTGCTGGAGATGAACAGCGACGTCTCGGGCTCCTTCCGCCACGCCAACCCGCTGCATGTGCTCCAAACCGGTACGATATGCGTCATGTATGACGCTTGTTGGCGAACATAACGCTTGATTGGCCTCCTTGGATCGTGTGTGCTTGTATGTAGAGCCGAGCTACTTGGGCCAGTTCAGTCTCGTGATTGCGACGCAGTGTGATGAAGCCACCGTGGCGCTGCTGGGCGATCTCTGTGCACAGAAGAAGCTGCCGCTGCTCGTGGTGCATTCATACGGTCTCGTGGGCTACTTCCGTCTGCAGACCGCGCAGCACGCGATCCTGGACTCGAAGGACGACCCGCCGATCCACGAATTGCGGGTCTCGAAGCCATTCCCGGCGCTGCAGAAGTTCGTAGACGAGTTTGATTTGGAGAATTTGTCGTCCATTGAGCACGCGCACGTGCCGTTTGTGGTCATCTTGCTGAAAGCTGCAGCGGCCTGGAAGAAAGACCATGACGACAAATTGCCAAGGTATTGAAGTGCATGCAGCACTCTATTTGCCTAGAACAGCTCTGAGCTGATTGTTTGTGTATATCTGCACCTTTGTAGCACGTTTCCTGAGAAAGCGGAATTCAAGAAGCTGATCCAGTCGATGGCGAAAGGACCCGTGGGTCACGAGGTCAACTTTATCGAAGCCACGGACAACGCGTACAAGGCGTACGTGTCACCACTGGTGCCCGACGAAGTCGCCCAGGTGCTAAGCACTGCGCGTCAGTTGGAATTGAGCGCGGCCACGCCAGAATTCTGGCTGCTCGCGCGCAGTCTCGCAGATTTCGTGGACCAGAACGACGGTGTGCTGCCGATCACGGGCGTCGTTCCAGATATGACAGCGTCCACGGAGACGTACGTGGCGCTGCAGCAAGTGTACTTCAACAAGGCCAAGGAGGATGCTGCGAAAGTTTTGGAGATCCTGCAGAAGCACCTTAACGTGCTCAATATTCCAGAGGATTCCATTCCAGCAGACAAAGTCGACGCGTTTTGCAAAAATGCATACAACATTGGGGTACGTCTACGGTAGCTTGTATTTATATTTCGATGAACCTGTGCATCTAACAGATTTGGACAATATTGTTATAGATGCTGGATACGAAGAGCATTGCGGAAGAGCTCAAGACCGTGGACTTGTCGGCCATCGATCTGGAGGAAGAAGACCCGAAGCAATCGCCACTGATCTGGTACTTCATGATGCGTGCGCTCGCAGCGTTTGTCTCGGAATGTCATCGTCATCCGGGCAGCGTCGACGGATCCATTGACGATGACGCGCAATGGCTTGTGACAAAGGCAAAGACTCTCATCGGAGAATCGAGTGAGTTTGCGTCGTGGGTCACATTGGACCACGCCAAGGAGATTACGCGATCATGTGAAGTAGAGTTGCACAATATCGCCTCGATCATGGGCGGCGTGGCGTCGCAAGAAGCAGTCAAGATCATCACGCACCAATTCGTGCCGCTCAACCACACGTACGTGTTTAACGGCATCGCTGGCATCGCGGCGGCGTATGATTTATAAGCGCGAGGTAACGGAAAGGTACCTGTATGTCGAAGACTCGAATGCCATAATCAATGCGTCCATTTGAAGAAGACAAAATAGCGCTGCCATCGCTTTTTTCACATTGTTTTTTTACTTTTAGGTGTGTCTTATGATGAGGCCGTCGAATGTGAAAGTCCATCCCTGTTTAACTGAGCGTCTTCAGGTACGCTCGCTGCGTTAACCTGCCGCCGTTCCCTGGAACACCGCGCACAGAAGCATTTGAACTGGTACTCGCGCAGATTCACCTGCCGCGTGTGCACGTCATCGTCAATGTCGATATAGCAGATGCAGAGTTCTTCGCCCTTTTGGATATCGCGCACCGCGACAACGTGCGCATTGCCGTCTTTTGTGTACAGCACCGTGCAATTCGGCTCGCAACTGTGGTTCATCGTGCAGACGATCGGGAACAGCGCCGTGCCTTCGACGCCAAGGAAGCCACTGCTACCGCCACCGCTCGAGTCCGAAGAGGAATGGCTACTACTACTACTATTTCCACCAATGTGGTGATGGTGGTGGTGCTCCCGCGTCGTTTCCTGAGAATGCCGCTCAGCCAAGTACGCTTCTTCGTGCTCGAGCACGCGCCGCACACGGGACACAAGCGCCGACTCGACCACGCCATGCTCCTCGTCGGTCTCGTCAGCGTGGACGTCGGGGTCCAGGATCTCAATGAGACCTCGGAACGGGTGGTCGATCTCCATACTGATGTTGTTCATCTCAAAGAGCCCCAGTTGCGCCGCAAAGAACTCGAAACTCAGGATGCTCGCGCACGACGTCCAGATATCATCGACCGAGACGCCATGCAGCTGATCCTCACGCTCCAAATGCACGAGATTGCACTCGATCGCGTCGAGAAGCAGCTGGTGGGTGTATGTGAGAAGCTCTCGTAGACATTGCGCCTGGAGTCCGCCCTCGCCATCGTCCAGATGATTTGCGTCCAATCCGTCTCGGATGCCGACTGTAGCCGCATCTTCGTCGCCTTGAATCTCGATAGCATGCGTGCCATTGCTAGCCACGCTGTCTGGAGATGCCAACGATCCATCACACCAGGACTCGGCAACTCCCGTGTGGCCAACATGCTGAATCTGCTTCTCCATCATTACGACTTCCCACCATGGCTTCTTGTAAAACATGTCCATAGGTTCGCGAGCCTTGAGGATGTCGCGGGTCGTGAAATACCGACTCAGTACGCGCGCGATGACCTTTGCGACGAGTAAAAAGATATCATTCGTGTGGCGCATATGGGTCAGGAATTGACTCATCGCCGAGTACGCGTTGTCACGGGGACACAAGATCGCATGGTGTTCGTGATACGCACGCAGCTGGCAGAGCTTGGAGCAGTACACTTCGCCACAGACGCAGCTGACCCTCGAACCTGCGAGACCACAATTCGCGCGGTTCACCTTGAGCTGCTGCAGCGCGAGATCCAATTCGTCGTCCATCACGGGCGGATCGTTTCGCAGTCGAGCCGCCGACGCATTCCATCGTGCAGCCATATCTCGCCAGAGACCCTTATACTCGGACAAAAGCGGCACGAAGCAGTACTGACAGCAGCGCAGCCGTTCGCGGTTTGCCTCGTGCTGCATCGCGACAAAGGGGGACTCGGTCCAGATCCGCGATGCCTGCTCGATGTCCTTGCCCGCGTAGATAGCCTTGCCCTTGATCTTGCCCGCCGACGCACACACGACGGGCGCCTTGGCCTTAGAGATCACGAGATTGAAATACTGCGCCGTCTGCGCATCGTTCGCTCCATACGGCGCTGCAAGACACGAATGGCGCTCTAATGAAAGGCAAGCGTGAGGAATGATGGTGTCCAACTCAAGAGGGCTTTCAGTGCAAGACATGTACCTGCGGTCGTAGCCCCTGACCGACGTCGGCTAGGACTCACTTCCTGCATCGTAGCGCTCTTGCTGTCTGCTCCACACCACGGAATACTCGAGAACGACGAGGACGCAGCGCCACTAACGCCAGTGTGCAGATGGCGGCGCGTCTTGCGTGGTGGCTCCAGTGCACCATCCACATCACCCTCAGTTTCGTCGTCGTCGTCGTCATGCTGCCGCTGGTCCTCGTGATCATTATCTGCGTCGGGCAAGTAGGCCAAGTCGGTGCGAATGGTGGTCGTCGTCGTCGTGGCTTGCGGAAAGACCGCGGACCGCGCATGAGGCTGCGGAGGAAGAGCAGCAGCGCCATCGAGCGCCGCGGCGGCTGAGGACGACGCAACGGGCAGCTGCGGGCGCTTCATGGGGACGAAATCTGCGCGCCGATCACCAGTGGGGAGAGTGATCGCGATGCCTTTGGTGAGAAGCGAGATGGACCATAACGCGAGCTTGGGTCCTCTTTTGTTTGACTTGGTTTTTGTATGCGCCGACTCATTGGCTGTTTCGGCAACCACACTGTTCTGTAGGATGTTGTGTGAGTGTGAGGATGCATTTTGAGAGGATATGCGGGCAGAGGAATAGATGCAAATGTAGAGAAACGGGCTTTCTGCAAGCGATAGCGTTGATGTTCAGAGGATCAGCGCTCGTCGAGGCGGATGCTCGAAATGGTTTGAGGATATCGGACGCCGATCACTGAGCGCAGTTGCTTGTGGTGGAAGCTTTCGATGCCTTGCAGTTGGGCTTCAGTCAGTGCCCATGTGCCGTTTTTGACACGTTTCATGCAGTCGTTGTGCGTGTGTCGCTGAATGACT
Organism: Globisporangium splendens; assembly: GCA_006386115.1. Lineage (NCBI taxonomy): Eukaryota > Oomycota > Peronosporomycetes > Pythiales > Pythiaceae > Globisporangium > Globisporangium splendens. The sequence goes on along the minus strand of VFIW01000040.1, from coordinate 216,407 downwards.
GTAATATCGGTTTTGTTGGCGTTCATCTGCAGCGACCAATGTTTGAGAATAGCTGGTGCATGAGTCTGGATATACGTTACCATGCCTTCGTTGCGGCAGATGAAGTCGGCGTCGTCAGCGTGCACGATGAGTTGTTGCAGGAACGTCTGTGGGACATTGAGTGACAGAAACTCATCGACTGGTTTGGATATGCGGTGCAGAACTACGAGGGATATTTTCACCGCGGAGCTTGTTGGGTTTCTGCAGGCAGATCAGGAGTCCTTCACCAAAGCGAGTGTAGTGGCATGTGGAAAATTTGCCTGAGCAGAGGGTTGCAAAAATAACGATAGAAATTTTCCACTGCACATCAGCAGCATATGAGAAGCAATAATCACGCTCGGCTTGGAGCGTCCGGTTGTGTGGGATGATTTCCATGTGGGAGCAATCCGGAAATGAGATTTCAGACAACGCGGCGTGCATTCCACGTTCGAGATGAGCCATTAATTGCCCTGGCAAATCGACCACGACACTCGCGACCACAGAATGGCGTCCGCTCCCTCTATTTGCTAGATTTTTTCGACACATGGGGTGCGGCATTTGTTTTGCGGTTTACATTTTCGATGCATAGACCATTAATCAACGTCGCAGGGGCTCACTATAAACATATTCACTGCGTTTTCTTGGCTAAGCAATAGGTTTCTCTTACAACGACGTAGCTGGAACTGGTCCGACTTCATCTCTGGTGCTTGCTCAAGCCTTACTTTGTCGCTGAATCAATCAATCTCAATAGCAGCACGATATTCTTCCACAAGTTTCGCAACAAGGTCTGCTGCCGGAAGAGCACGGGCTGCCGGAGCGCCCTGTCCAGCCCATTGAACGTCAAAATCAGTGTTCGATTTACTGCGGGCGGCTCGTACCAGCGCCTTCGCGGCATCATACGGGATTGGGTAGTCTGGCATGGCTGGCGACTCGCTTCCTCCGATATCCGTGAACAAGCGATTCACCATCCCGCGCGCTGGCCGACCGCTGATGGCAGCAGACACTCGGGTGTGGTGCGCTCGCTCACTCTGCAGAGCAGCGCGATACGCTTGGTCTGCGGCCGACTCTGGACACAGAATGAACGCGGTGCCCATTTGAACGCCAGCGGCTCCCAGCTGAAGAGCAGCCGCGATCGCTCGACCGTCCATGATTCCTCCCGCGGCAAGGATTGGTAGCGGGCACGTCTTGGATATAAGCTGCACAAGAGCAAAGGTGCCCAAATGATCATCTGCAGACGGGTCAAAGACACCACGGTGGCCTCCCGCTTCAAAACCTTGTGCGATCACTGCATCCACTCCGGCGTCGACTATCAGACCGGCCTCTTTGCAGTTCGTCGCGCTAGCCAACGTCACAATACCAGCATCACGCAGCGCTCGGATCCATTCCGCTGGCGGGAGCCCAAAGTGGAAACTCACCACTGGCGGCTTTTCCTGCAGGAGCACTTCGAGCGTGTCTTCACGGTTGAGAAACGTGTCGAACGGCTCACTGAGTGTTGACGGCGGCGGTGAACCGAGTTCTGCAAACAGAGGCGCCATGTGTGCGACCCAGTCTCGCTTCATCTTTTCGTCCGTCGCATCCGAGTGTTTTGTCGGTGGCTGGTGGCAGAAGAGATTGACATTGAACGACTTCGAGGTGAGTGCGCGCGTCTCCCGAATCAACGCTCGTGACTGGCTGGCGTCACTCGCGCCGAGCCCGATGGAGCCCAGCGCTCCAGCATTCGACACCGCGGCCGCCAGCTGCGGCGTGGACACACCGACCATGGGCGCCTGCACGATCGGGTGCACCACCCGAAGCAGCTCTTGGAGCTTCTTCGTCGCTGCCATTCTTCCGCTGTTGCTTGCAACTGAGAGAGAAGAACGCGAAATGGAGGCGCTCAAGTCGTTTGTAGCGTGATGACTCACAAATCACGATGGTTGTGTCTCACGCTCTGATTGGCTAAACAAAGAGATCTTTTCGAAGCGCAATCATTCCGAAAGAGTGGCAGTATTACGCCCGACACGGTTCATAGAAAAGAATACAACTAGGAACAGTGCTATTTCTAATTCTATGGCATCAGGTTTCACGACAGAAAGGAATGGAACCTGACGATCACAAACGAAGTTCCACACCTTGACTGTTGCTCACGAATGGCACACACTTGTCATGTTTAATGTGCGCGCATTTCCCCGTGTTATGAAATCCCAAGTGAGTGCCATTCTTAGCAGATAAATGGACCTAGCTTACGTGCACCAAATGGTATACTAGTATTGGGCTGAGGTGAACGAGAACACATGTCTTGAAGCTGCGTAACGCCACGATTGACAATTTATGTTGAACGGAAAGGTTGCGTATTCAGGATTGCTGGCTATCTCGATTCTCGGTTCTCTATTTGGTTTCATTAGCTAAAAGAGAATCAACATGGTGGCCGCGGCCGCTGGCTCCGAAAATCACGCCAGGAACGTAGAACTCGCCATGTTTGTCTGACACGTAGCAGTTGCCGTCGCCATAGTGCAAAAGCCTGAGTGTATCGCGTCCGAGAGATTCTCGGGAATCAAGGACCACCAGATTACTCGACGCGCTTGCAGTCTTCACATTTGCTGTCCTTGCAAATGTAAATGAGGCTGTGACATTCTCTGCCGGGGTCGCGTTTCCCGGCTTGATTTGAGCTGTCAGCTCTTCGGCCGCGCTCCCGTGCGTTGTGGTGACCTCGAGAACCCATCTTCCACTTTCACATACCCAATGAAGTTATTGTCCTCGTGAAGGTGCATGTGGCCAACGCTAGGGATTCCAGGGAAGTCGAGAGCAAGGTTGATCGTGATAGAATCATTCACACCAGAGTGCTCGTATGGTTCGATCTCCCACATCTTGGAGTAGTCTTGCGGATCCTCGATCACAACCAGACTTCCAACCGCGACTGTTGCTTCCGTTGACTTCTTGGTCATGTCGAAGGTGAAATGTTCTTTCTTGTCTGTGAACAGCACGTCGTCCAGCGCAACAAAGTCGCCGGATCCGGAAGTGTAGACGTTGAGCAATTCGCGTTTGCGGAAAAGCTTGACCTCGGTGAGCAAGAACCCGTCGTACTCGGTGCTGTCGCGTGCGGAAACCATTAGTACCGCTTTGCTCAGATAGCTCTGAAAGTTGTCTGTGATGTTCACGCTTTCAACCACAGCTTCCGTATTGCCGGAAACCTGGATCTCACCGAGCAACTCGCTTGACGAGTCCTCCGCGTAGCTGATAAACACGGCGCCAGGCAGTGTGAGATCGATCGTGTCAATGACGGTGGCATTCGCAGCAGTGTTAGCCTGGACCTGCCACTTTCTGGTGAAGAGGTCGTTGGCGCTCCGTTGCTTGTCCGCTGCCACTGGCTCCGTGGAAGCGCTGACGATCGTAAACCCAGCGGGCTACTCGTCTTCACTCTGGCATAGGGCTGGGTGGCCACAGCACAAGAACACCACGACAATGAAGAAAAGCAAGAAGCGCGTCCTTGATCTGGGCTTGGAGACGGAATCGGTGTCCATCGTGTTACTGAGTGCGGATGCTTGGAAATGTCCCGAAGCAAAGTCCGAGAAGGTCGCATGGTGTTGAAGCGCATTGCGCACCAACCGTCTCGCCGATAATGACACATTACAGCCACCAAATCAGCACGTTGGGCATGCATGCGTGAGTAACGTGGATGCATCCATCACCCGCGAACTAACAGGTCCCCGACAGCATCGAGGAAGTATTTCGGCACACCTTTTCGACTGTTTGCCAATTTTGGCGAGATTTCCAGGTCGAACGCATCCAATGACAGCGCAGACATGTGCAAAAAAGATGTCTGAGCACGCGCAAATCGGATGTCTGCATTCGAGAAAAGCTCACTGGAAGACATCCCTGCTCAGGTTGAAGAATGGCTGGGTTAGAGAAGCATAGCCCAAAGACGGATACAAAGCTGAAATGTTTGCCTTTTGTTCAAATCCCCAGTGAGTCTGGTCTAGTGCAGATCACCACAAACTGTCTGACGACGCCATCCATCGACAGGTCATTCCTCGCTAGTTACAATAGATCTGTCTTGCCTGTCGTCAGAAATAATTCCTCTGGGATTTTCGATTGGCAAATTGCGCTTATGCGCATTATATTCGCCTTCCTCTCCCCAAGTATCGTAAATGCATGTGCGCGTAGAGTACGGATAACATTGATGTCGCAGCGGCAAGGAAGAGCGCAGCGCATGATGACGCGCGAGTTATAAATTGATTGGCTCCAGACTCCGGCACATAGGGGCTTGCTGGGGTGAAGTCCCGTCGTCAGTGAGGGGGAAGCAGAGTCCCCGGCACCACCTGGGCTGGTGCTCGACCTGAAATGTCTCGCTTCACGCGTAGCGACGGGTTCAAGTCACGAGAAATGTGTTCAACACAGTGATAGAACCTAATTCAATCTGGATGCTCGCATTCCCATCGGTGGTGAAGCAAACGCCACCGGTCGTTATCACAGACTTGCTCACTACAAAATACACGCTCCCCACACCCTCGGCAACGATCTCGGTCTCCACCCACGTTCGACTCGTAGAAAGCGACGTCGGAAGTGTGAGTCAGTGAGCACCTTTCCAGAAAAGCTGCCAAGTCGCCTTTCTCAGAAGGGTTATCCTCACAAAATAAAGGCGCTTCACATTCAGCAACCCATCCATTCATATCATAAAAAACAGCATAATTCGAGAATGGCTACTGTGATCTCCTCAATACAAGCTCCCTTTTCCCTGTAAAACTCGATGCATCAAAAACACTGAGTCCACAGACCACTAATAAGGACGCCTACAGTAAACGTGCTGCGTTTCCTCCCCCTTGTGTCGCTGAGGCTAGTTCTAATTGCCACATCATAGTGGAGCCGCGCTCCTCTTCTCCATGTAAGTGCAGCCTCCATAGCTGCTGCTATGTGCATCCACTCGCATCTGCACCCAGTTCTCCATGTAGCGCTTCTTGTGCGCTTCGTGCATATACGCATATTGACTCTATGATACGTCCACATACGTGTACAAACATGCAGTGAAAGCTTCCTTCTTGGCTGCCTTGCCGATTGCATCGACAGCATGAATGGAGACCGCGGATGGCCGCCGCCGCCGTTGCCACAGCGCCAGATGGATCCGACGACGCGCCGACAGGGAAGCGGGGGCGTGATGCACGGCGGCGCCATGTGGCCCAACGAGCAGAGCGCCAGACCAGCCGCAGCACAGACGCATGAGACTGCGCGATTTGCGAATAATCCTCCAGGCTACCTGCATGCGCCGCCGCCACCGCTACCGCCGTTCCCAGTGTACCAGCAACAGCAACGACCAGGCGGTGACGCTTTCCATTTCCCGCAGCAGCAAACGCAGTCGCGACTGGATGGAGAGCCGCTGTTTGATCTCGGCGGCGGTGCTCCGCTGTCTGGAGGACTGGCATTCCCACCGCTTGGGGCTGCATCGTCGCTTTCCGGACCCAGTTTGCTGAATGGGTCGCAAATGCCGCAGCAACAGGATATGGGGATGTCGCTTCATGGGCTGAGCATGGGGGGATTAGGAGGTTTCCATCCCAATGTGGAGTTTGGTGGTGGCGCATTAAGCAATGGACCAGGCGGCCCGTCTAGTCTGCATTCAGCAGGACTTGGTTCAGGGTTCGCTCCGTCTCCAGAGGACGCCGCTGCGATGAGCAGGTCTCAAGCGCTCTACCATCTCCAGTTCCAGCAGCAGCGCCATCTCCGTCAGCAGCAGATGCAGCAGCAACAAGCATTTCAACAGCAGCAGCCGCCTCCAGGGCGGTTGCAACCTCCACCACAGAGTTTTGGATTGAGTCAGTCCCCGCTTGATTTCTCAGGGCACAACCTGGCTTCGCCTCACAATGCGCAGTTTGATCTCTCGCAGTCCATGCTACGAATGGACCTGAATACTGGCAGTCTGGGTGACAATGATACCGACAAGCCAGCACCGCGGCTCTCCTCACCGTCGTCTTCGGATCCGTTTGCGTCGTGGGCGTCGGCATCGACGTCCTCGTCGTCGTCCACCGGCAGTGCATCGCTTCGCGACCAAATGAACCAGCAAATGGCGGCGCTGTACCAACGAGACACTATGGGGAACCCGCAGCAGCAACAGCAAGCTTTGCACCATCAGCAACCGCTCGCGTCGTCTGGATCTGCACTGCTAGGTATGCTCAATTCCAACAGCCGAGAGTTTGGCAGCAGCATCGGAAGCGGCAGTTTCCCGGAGTTGCCCGACTTATCTGGTCCCACGCTCAGTGGTCCGCCGCCAATGATGATGCAGCAACCGCTCTCGAATGGCAATGGAGGCGGCTTGAGCCGACAGAGTCGTCGTTCGCCTGCCAAGCCACTGAACAGTGCGGCGTATGGCCACCGCGACCAAGGCTTCAAGAAGAGCTCGTCTGGGGGACCGATGAACGACGTCGCGTCCAGCATTGAAGTGACACCAGAGGTGACAAAGCCGAACGGAAACATCAAAGTGCAGGTGTCGCTGCTCGCCGAAACCTGCATCCCTGGCCGCGTGCTCATGGTCGGGCTCTTCCGCGTCGGTCAAATGACGAACGAGCGACCGATCTTTGTCAAGCAGGTGCTGTTTGAGAACAAACTGAATCGAAACTACAGATTCCTAAACACCCGCATCACGTTCCGCGCGCCGAGGTCGCCCGGTGAGTTCGAGTTTCGAGTCTTCGAGAACAAGAAAAGCAATAATGGCGGCACGTCCCAGCATCAGGGTGCTGGCGACGCTGATCGCGAGAGCTCGTCTTCGTCGTACTCGAATGTGACGCTCGCACGCAGCAATAAACTGAAAGTGAGTATGGAGTACTCGCACTTTATCGAGACCCTGCGCAGCACCCACGACAAATTCCGCAATGCTGCCAGGGACGGAGATGTTGGCGCAACCATGAGCAGCTTGCTCTCGATTCTCCGACTCATTGAGCAGGTGGAAACCGTGTTTCTGCATGGCAATGCGCTCTTTAGTGAGTTTGTTGATTCGTGTCTGCAGCTCATTTCGCTCAAGGAATCGGCGATCCTCGAGAGGTTTACGGCAACCGATTCGGTCCCAAATGCCATGGAAGCGTTCCACGGCAGCATGCGCAATGTTCTCAACGGCATCCAAGCAAACCCGTTCGTGAAAGAGCTGATCTCGGACGATGTGTTGCAGAAAGTGGACGTTTTCCAGCGCGAGCTGTACTGCCAGGTCAGTGGCTTTTACTTCCAGAGCAAAGAGGACCGACGTGCGTATTGGCAGAAACACTTTGGCTTTGAGCCATTGGAGTTCGCGTTGAGCGACGACACGGGCCGTGGCTTGCTGCAGTCGCCATTTGTGAGTGAGGCTGTGTCCGATTGGATCGCCAAGGAAGCCCACGAGCTCATTCCAGACAAGGAAACGTTCCGACGCACGCGACAAGCGATCTATAATGTGTTTCATGCGCAAGTGATTTCGAAGTTGCCTATCAAAGCCGACCTGGATGTTTTTGGCTCGAGTGCCAACGATTTCGGGACCAACGAGAGTGATATGGACATGTGTCTGGTGCTCGAGAAACCGGCGACGACCGAGGAGAAGCAGCAAATCCTGCGGATAGTCGTGTTGCTCCTGGAGCGCCAACCGGATCTGTTCATTGACGTTGATGTGTCTCGCTTGACGGCGCGGATTCCGATCATCATGTTCAAAATGAAAGACTCGGGCATCGAGTGCGATTTGTGTGTCGAGAACGTGCTGGCTCAGCGGAACACATCGTTCTTGCGTGCGTACGCGAATGCCGACGAGCGCGTGCGGATCTTGGCGTATGTGATTAAGAAATTCGTCAAGAAGCGCCGCATGAACTGTGCGGCCGAAGGTACCTTGTCGTCCTATGGTTATCTGCTCATGCTGATCCATTTCCTGCAGCGTCAAGATCCTCCAGTGCTCCCCGTGCTGCAAGCGCTTCCTCCTGCGTGGGATGGAAGTCGCAAATGCGATTGCACGCCGTCTCGGGTATGGTGCAGTCTGCAGTCGCCTCAATGCGCGCTAAGCGAGCGCCATCCCGAGATGCGGCTTCCCAGTGTGCTCTGCAAAGGTCCAGCGGGGGACAACGAAGCGTCTTCGTCCAACGGGAACAGCGGCAAAGTGGAGACGTACTTTTTCGACCCGTTTGCATTCCAGGACCCACCGCAAAAGTTACAGCTGCTTCGGGAGTTTGGCGAACGGAACTCGGCGAGCGCAGGTGAACTACTGATCGGCTTTTTCGAGTACTTTGGACTCCAATTCGATGCCTCACGCCAAGTCGTGAGCGTGCGCATGGCGCGGAACCTGTCGAAGGAGGAGAAAAAACGGGAAAGTCAGTGGCGCATGCACACGCGGTTGAGCATTGAGGATCCGTTCGAGATCGCGTATGATGTCGCTCACGTGCTGAAAGGTTCGCGCGACAAGTACATTCGTCAGCAATTCGCATGGGCGTACTCGTTGCTCATGAACGGATCGCTAAAAGCTGCTGCTGACGGAGAAAGATCACAATCTTCGGCGAGTTTAGACGAGATCATGACCAAGCTCAACGAAGAAGTGCTCGAGCCGCCGTTCTTGCAGAGTCATGGCACGGTGGTCTCGGCGGTCGTGGAAGCTGGTGATGACGACGAGCAAGAGCAAGAAGACGAGCATGAGGGCGAGCAACGTCCCCAGGAATAACGCACAGAGAAGCACAAAGTCACACAATCGAAGCCTGCATGGTCCAGAAAAAATGGCACGTTGTTGCCTGAGGTAATGCGAGCCTTGTTGGTTGAATTTTTGTAAATAAAGGACCCGACCCAAGCAAGAAAGAGCAGCTGGGGATTTCCTTCATGCTTTATTACAATCTCCATGAAGTGGGGGACGAATGACGAACGTGCTTCTGATGTGGGTGTGTGCTGGTGGTCTACGGGTTGATGGATGATGTCTCTACATGCCGCGTCTTCGTTGGTCTACTACTATTCTGTGTCTGCTACTGCTGCGCTTGCTTCGCTTACTACTGATGTGTGTCGTTTGCCTCTCTCTCTCTCTCCCTCTCGATCGCTCCTTAATAGTTGTACTCTTGGACGTTAAACTGCCACGAAATCACCAGAGCTTCCTCCGCGCGCAGGTACTTGACGTGCACAAAATTCTCCACAAATACCACGTATCCTACGTTTCCCTGCGACACGACTTCGCGCAAGTTCCAACCGAGCATCTACAAACAATAGGACAACAACGTAAGCCTCCAAATTGCATCAAGTCAAACAGATACTCCGAAAACGAGAGGTTTACCTGTGTGCACGCCTTGGCGTCCAAATCCAGTCCGATCGATGGGGCTGTGGCCATGGCAGGAACTTTCATGTCCTGTCGGAAAAGCAGCTCGAAAACACTTGGACGAATGCCATCGAGTCGTTCTTCAAACGTCTGCTTCTTTACTGGCGGCTCTTTCTCTGTCATAGAGGTCTTCGAAATCGAACTCGCCAAGGTTGGTACCGGCGACGACGACGCGGAAGAACCGGCCGAGGATGCAGAAGATGACACCACAGCCAGAGTCTTTAGATCCAACTGGTACATGCTTTTCTTGATCAGCATCACGATCTGCCATTTCACACGCTGGCTTTCGGGAAGTGCATGCCGTGTCTCGCGCTCTTTCAACTCCAAGATCTCGGTTTGCTGTCTTGCTAATGCGTGATTCACCTCGAGAAGTTTCTGTCGAAGCGCCACGAGGTCTTCGTTGCTACTACCGTTGCTGCCAGAGAGCGAGGAAGGCGGCGTCTTCAGCAGAGCCTTCATGTCACTTTGGAATTTGTCAACGACCTCCTGCAATTGACCAGCGTACTCCTCTGCGTGTCGCTTCTCTGAGCGTCGAGCGAGTATCGCACATGCCAATTCGTGCTTCAGCGCTCGACACTCCGCGAAATATCGATCTTTCTCTTCTGTAGACACTTTCCATTGCAGTTCGGCGCTTCCAGGCAATGATGTCACGGATTGGGATGAAAGTAGCGCAGACGACGGACCCATCGTCAAAATGGATGCATCGGTCGGGAAATACGACGAGTTCATCGGCTCCACTTTCATATGCAAATGGTTCAAATGGCTCGCATGGACACCGTGCGGGTGATGGTGGGCATCGTCGACGCCATTGCCGGCACCATTCAGCATACTGCCATTTGCACCATTCATGCCAGCACCACCAAGACGTGTCTCTAGCGCCATACTTTTACTCGACAACACGTTTGCGCTATTGCTCTCTGAGGTTTTGGATGCTGGGCGAGCAGGTCGTTTGATGCCGCGATATGGAGCCGACCCTCCTGCATTCTGGCGAACTATTGGCATAGTAAAAGCAACGTAACAGTGTCCCGTTTAGAAACCAGCCCCCAGTTAAAACAATTCATCGAGTTGAAGTTACGTACATGGATTTCTTCGGAGTTTGAGCACAACGGAACTGCGCGACGTCGATTTCAAACGGCCGATGACTGTGGAAAATTGAAGCCCGCGCACTGGGAGTCCCGAGACGGCAACAAGTGTATCGCCGACGCAAATGCCACTATTGGCAGCAGGTGTGTCTGGCGCCAATCCTGTGATTTGGACATGATCGTCGACGCACGCGAGCGTCAGTCCCAGACCACCATTTCGTTTTGTGATCACGCACTCGTAGAGATCCCCAGACTGTGGTTCTTTCATCACTTTTTCGCGCGCTGCTGCCGCCACGGCTGCTGCCGTACTCATTACTCCATTGTTGCTCGTCGTGCTGGATCCAGGGTTCAAGCTGCTCAATGCCGCCAGAGACGATGCGGTTGGCAAACTGTGCTCCGACTTGATGTCTCCAAAGGCTTCCGCACTTTTTCGCTACGTTTAAAGAATAAAATCAAAGTCAATATAAGTTGTCATGAAAGCGCTGTGCTATAAGATTCGACTGTACCTTTTTCAAGAGCGCTGCGTGGTTGTTGATGACTGGTTTTCTTCGGTCGTCGAGAATGGAAGGTGGTAGTGGGAGTGGCGTGGCAGCGACGGCTGGTGCAGACACTGGCACAGGAGCTGGCGCAGATGCAGGTGGCTGGGTTGGTTCCGCCTTGACAGGCGCTTTCGTTGCCACGCTTACCGTCGAAGTTGTCTGGATGGTACTGCTGCCGTCAAGGGACAAAGGCGGCACGGGGTGTAGTTGTGATAATTCTGGAAGCAGCGACATCGGGGGCGATAGCGCGCGCATCATCAGCTCCGGCGGCGGCGCCAACGGCGTCGTTAGCGACATCGACGTCGTCGTAGATGCAGTCGTCGAAGTCAGCATCCCGCTGGTCGCAAGGTCGGCGCCACTCGTCACGATCGGCATCGGCGGCGGCATTAAATCCATAATATTCTGTAGGTTGTTTTTAACATTTTGAGTCAATCGCCATGCCAAAAAAACGTAAAACACGTAGCATGCGTTGAAAAAACAAAGGCATGCATATACTCACATCAGAGAGTTTCTTCTCATCGGCGACGACGGCTGCAATCTGCTGGGCTAGCATCGCTGTGTCAATGAAGAAATTCGCGGCGCTGCCGCCATTTCCATGCGGCAAATTCATCAGATTCTCATCGAACGGCAGCGCTGCAAACGCCATCGCTTCGCCAAGCGCACTCGTTGAATTCGGATCCGCGAGCCCCACGGCCGCCGCCGCCGCTGCTGCTGCAATCGGATCTGCACTCGCGGCCATCGAACTCGCCGTCGCAAAGCTCATGTCCATCGACTGATTCATCGCCGCTGCCGAGTCCATCAGATTGTTGCCGGTACTAATCGCACTACTCGAAGCTTTCGCATCTGTCGCAGAAGAAGCCGCTACACTCGTCGTCGTCATGGACGTCGCGGTCGCCAGCGCGCTGGCCGCGTGGTTGACGCCGTTCGACGTGCGCACGGGATTGCCGCTCAGCACGCCGCTGCCATTCAACCCATGTTTCTGCTCGCTCACCATCATCGCACACTACACCTCAATGTTGTATACTGGTATCGGAACCTGTGTGTTGACTTGCTTGTTTCTCTTGTCGTTTTCTTCCACCGCACGCGCCTGTTTGCAGAAAAAAAAAGCGAAGGCGCCAAACACTGACGGACAACAGACGCAGACGGACGGAAGCGAGGAGCGCGTAGGGTTTTCGGATGCACGGATGCGCAGAAGGCGGTGGGGAGCACGGGGAGCGAGCGGCACTTGACGCCTCTGCTGCTTTGGGCGGGTGGCAGTGCGTGCAGAATTGGCGCTTCTTTCAGGCGCCTGATGTGTTATTGGTGGAGGGGGATCGGACGCCGCATTTCGGCCAATCACCACGACCCACCTGGAGAAAGGCTAACGGACCAGCATCGATGCTCCACTTTCTACTTGTTGGCGCTGGTCCAATAGGCTGAGTTGATTTATTAGTATTTGCACGTCATATTTGGGACAAAGTGGGAATAGCAAATTGTATCGAATTCGGGAAGGGAAAAGTTGTTATTCGCACGTCGTGGCTCCGATAAGAACGACATGCATTCAGCCAAGGATGATGATGTCCAACACACACAGGACGATCGCGTCCTGATCCAAGTGCCAAAGACACAAGAAGATCGGATCAAAGAGCATTGCCATGCGTCCGCATAGTGGAGAACGCTGCGCATTGCCTGGGGATACTAAATATACCGGTGTGTGCTCCTGTGCGCCATCGTAACAGGTGCGTTGTTCTTGCTCCTTCCTTCCCTACAATTGCGGACGCCGCCACTGTTCTCGCATTGCCCATGCAAGATTCCTATAGTACACCCCGCGGTGCCTTTGCATTCTAATGCGGCGTGCGTGCACTGTATACGAGCTCATAGCTCGCTGACAACCGATATGATACGGATGGTCTCGTGTCTCAATGAAGACAACGGAAGCAACAACAACATCAAACGGATAGTATTTATTCTGTTCTTGTCAGCATTGTGTGCGCATTAGTGGTCTTGAAGCGAGCGCGCGATGGCGTCTGCGATTTCGTTTTCATCGAACGTAGTCTCATCAGTGGCAGCGGGTGAGGGAGCAGGTGCTGCTGCAGGAGCCGGTGGGGCTGGCGCTGCTGAGGGTGCAGGTGCGGCTGGAGCTGTTGGTGCTGCAGGGACTGTTGGTGGAGCTGCCGCAAACGGATTACTTGGTGCTGCGCTTGGCGCAAACGGATTGGATGCAGCAGAACCTGGAGTTGCTGCTCCGAAAGGCGATCCGCCAAATCCACCTCCAAAGCCGCCACCGAAGCCTGCCCCACCAAGCATCTGTTGCATGCGCGCCATCGCATTTGGATCTTGCATCATTTGGTTGATTTGCTGCATCATCGCGGGGTTCTGTTGCAGCATTTGCAACTGCTGCGACAGCATGGACGGATTCTGAAGCGCCTGCGCGACCATCGGGTTCAGTTGCGCCATTTGCTGCATCATTGGGTCGTTTTGCAGCATCTGCGCCATCATCGGGTTTTGCAGCATACTCTGAGCTTGTGCAGCCCAGTTGGCGTTTCCTGCTGCCGCGCCGGCGCCAAACCCGGGGGCACCAAACGAAGGCGCGGCATTGAATCCTGCTGATCCAGACGATGCGAGAGCCTCATCAATCACGCGCTTCCCCGTAACCAAACATTCCCATTTCTCCGCCGTTGGCACGAGCACAAGGTGACCCTATACAACGAAATACACACGCTACGCATTAACCTCCGAAGCATGTGCGCCTTCACACATGCATTAGACATACCTGCTCCACACCTTCTTGGAACCCCAATAGTTTCACACAGTCGGTGCCTCGAATGCGATCGAGCAAACGCGTTTTCAGCGCCGCATTCGCCAAACGCAGCTTGCGATACTTCTCCTCGTGCGGGTGGTTGATAATGTTTTCGCAGATCTTCTGCATCGTCTGGATCGCCGTCACATACCCGGAATCAGCGCGCATTTGCTGCAAGAACGCGCGCAGCTGTGGCTCAATGGAAATCGCCGTCGGAGCTGCAGCCACAGGCGCAGAAGCACGCGCGACGCCCGGCGTGAGCGTCAAGTGGATCGCGCACCCGTCTTCCACATTGTACTCGCTCAGCTTCTTCTCGTTCTGCAGGATCTGGCCCTGGAAGATCAGACGCTGAGCCGCGATTGGGAACCGCACCGCGTCCTTCGCCTCGATCAGCTGCTTGAGCGCGAGCACCGTCGCGTCCGCGAAGTTGTCCACGGACAGCGCAAGCGTCTCGGAGCCGCTGCTCACGAGCTTGATCATCAGTTGCGCCGTCGTCATGATGGTCACACACAGAGGGAGAGGGAGGAGAGAAGCAGGAAATGGCGAACGCTTCCTTCCTGTTTTGATCTTCTTCGGCTTTTCTAGATCATCGACAACACAAACAGAGGGCTTCTATTAGAAGCATAGTCTTGTAATAAAAGCATTCAAAGATAGTACCGCATTGTATGTTATCGCACTTACTGTAGACATATTTAATAGAAGACCCATACGTTTCAGTGTGTGACCTTGAAAGGGCACTCACCAACAATGTTGAAGACCGTGATGGAGAAGCATGGCTTCAGTGATGAGAATGCGCGCCGCAGCACAGCTCATGCGGTAAGGAGGGAGTCCTCAAAGGTGCCTGAGGATGAGCGTGAAGGTAGTGCAGGCGATGACGACCAAGCAGTGCAAGGACGTGAAGAGACCGATGGTGGACTGAGTGTCACGAAACTCCCAGCACTGGTTCGCGAAGGTATGCTTGTTGCTCGAGGTCGCAGTTGCTCTCTTGGTGGCTGCCTTTGCAGTAGCTACTGCACACAAGATACCATACAGGAAGGATTATTGAGTGTTTTTTTGGTGTTGTGGCAGTGGATGTGTTGATCCATACCCTGGCGGCGTCACCTCCAGCGGGAGGTTCACATGAGGTACACACTTGGAACGCTAAATCCAAGTAGCGCTCACCATTCCGATACAGTCTGTGACTTATGCGCTTGTGTTGTGCAGGCGTTTGAATTGTGTGCGAGCATCTTGGGTCGAATTGAGGAAGTAGAGGCGTTCCGTCGCACGCTGCGTCCGGGTCCGCTTGAAGTGATTGTGGAGAAGCAAGTGACACGACTCGAGGCTGCTGTGCAGCACCTTCCAAGCCCGATGGCGACCCGGCGCAGTAGCTTTTTGGGTCTTCAATCCGTGTTTGTGTCTTGTCTCACTTGTGTTTTGCAGAAGAGAAAAAAATCCTGTTGTCTTAATAATGCGGATATCTTCTTTGCTCATTTTAATAATGCCAGGCCACCACACATCGTGCCGTTGCATGGCGCTGCAAAGTCTCGTAACTCGCAAAAGCCGATCGTAGTTGGTCGCAAGAGCAAGGAGATCCGGATCACACGGGCACCGAAACCGACTTACAAATGGGAGCGCCGTCGCATCGCTCGGAGCTCCTTGCACCTCTTGCACTCGCAGCAGCCGTCCACACCGCAAGACGAGCGCCGACTGCAAGCGTATAAGCCTTTTACTTTTCTATTCTTGCACACTTTTCGTTTGCGAATGGCTTCGTTTTTAATCCGGGGTACGCGTTGCAGATGTCGGTGCGGAGATCGCTGAGGAAGCGTCCCTGGAATTGCGCGCGTGTACCGAGCCCGGTCACTATGTTCGCGGTCCTGCAGCCATCCCAATTCTGGATCCTCAGAATCCGGAATGCTGGACGTTTGAGTTCCAAGTCGTCCTGACCGAAGAGGAGCTCAAGTCCCTCAAGGTACTGAATTTGCCCAATCGAATCCGCTGCCATCGTGCTGGTGTGCCATCATGATAACCAGGTGTGTGTGTGTGTGTGTCACTCAATGCTGCTCTGTTGTGTAAATGCGTGGTGCAGTTCCAGCGCCGACGACTGGAGGCTGAGCAACGCCACCTCGAGCGACAGCAGCAACCTCAGTACTAACAGCCGTTTCGCCGTCAACGAACACAATTGAGCGCAGTGCTGCGCTCGAAATAGCGTTTCCTTGTCAGCATCCGAACAGATTTGCACCACACAAACCGCGAGATCTTGGCCCATTTCTGCAAGCGCAATCATGCGCTCTCATGATTTTTTGGATTAATTTAACCCATTGATGTTTACTTGTCGGGGTGACTTATCCAAATCAGAAAGATATGGGTGACCCCACCTCGCGATTCGGGTCAAACCCAACTCAAGAGTGGGACAAACCTCGAGCCTTTCTCGCCCGAAGCGAGCAGGTACATTCGTCAAAAAGCGTCGCTTGAGCAGCTCGTTGGATGCATCAAGGCGCGACGCGCGCATTCTCTCGGTGACTCTGCACAAGCGCGACTCCTTCCAGCGCTGGCGCATTTACATACACACACAGCAGCCCCAGTCCACGTGGCACTTGCGTTTTTCCCAGCAGCCTTCGTTTCGCTCGCAAGAGAGGCAGCCATTCGCAATGGAAATGGATCGGCCGCGCATGATGTCCCACGCGGCGTCGAGCCTGGACCAGTACGACAAGCCGAGCGTCGAGGTCGCCAAGAAATGGCTCGAGACCGTGATCCTGCCGCGCAGGTTCTACGACGAGAAGACCCGCACGTACCGCATGGTTGAAATGGGCGAAGACTCGACGGGCAGCGAGCTCTTCCCGGTCTGGGGCACGTCGCTGCGCGATCTCTACGCGTTCGGCATCGGCATTGGGCTCTATTTCCGCACGCTGCTACAGCTCGGTTTGCTCATGTTCGTGCTCGCGGCAGTGTCCATGCCATCGATCGTGTACTTTCTCAGTGACGCGTACTCGGGGCCGCTCTTCGAGCGCACGCTGGATGACGATACCAAGTTGGATATCCGCATCTGGGGCACGGCGGCGTGCACGCGGCAAACGGACACCGTCGCGAGTGGCGAGAATATGAAGGCAAACAATTGCCCCGTCATTCTCGGCCAGCTGCACGTCGATTTGATCGTGCTGGTCATCCTCTCGCTGTACACGATCGTGTCGGGGCTCATCCAAGAGCGGGTAAAAGCGTACATCGACGAGCTGGAGCAGACGGCTGCGGACTATTCGATCGTCGTGAAGGATCCAGACCACGATGCGTGGAGCCCCGATGAGTGGAAAGAGTTCTTCAGCCAGTTCGGCCAGGTCAAGTTCGTGACCGTGGCGGTGAACAACCACGAGCTGCTCTCGGCGCTCGCACACAAGCGGTACATGGAAGAGATGCTGCGCATGGAGTCGTCGGAGCGCACCGTCACCGACGCGGCGCTGCAACGCGCGATTGACGGCCCGCTGCCTCCGCCACACCCGTCGTTGCTGAAGCGCTTTTGCCAGAAGTTTTCCATGTTTCGCGACCTCGAGTACTGGACGCGCGAATTGTACTTGCAGCGGAGAAAGATCGAAAAGTTCCTGAGGCACGGCAAGTACCCGGTCTGGTCTGTGTTTGTGATGTTCGAGACCGAGGAAGCGCAACGCAAGTGCATCCAGAAGACCCAGGTCGGCGTGTGCGCGACCATATTCGACTTCTCGGCGACTGCATTGCCCAAGGAATTCCGCTTCCGCGGCACCAACATCCTCCAGATCGAGCAGGCCGTCGAGCCTTCGTCTGTGCGGTGGAAGAGTGTCGGCGTGCAGTGGCCGAAGCGTTTCTCCCAGCAGATGTTCAGTCTCGTGATCGTGGTGGCCATGATGGTCGGCGTCTACTACTTCACGATGATGCTCAAGGAGCTGTACGTGGTCGGTGACAATGCGTCCGAGATCAAGCGCCGTAAGAACCTGTACATTCTGGCGTACGCACTTGCCGTGACGGACATTCTCGGCTGCAAGATCCTGCACTACGTGGATTTGCTCGAGCAGCACCAGACGAAGGAGCGCGAGCAGCTCTCGATGCTCAACAAGATGCTGCTCTTCCGCGTGTTCAACGGCGCCGTTGTTATTTATTTGCTCACAGACTTTACGGACGTGCTCTCGGAGCAGAATTTGCTGCAGATTCAGGCGATCCTAATCGCCAACCTGGTCACGACGCCCGTGCTCCAGCTCGTGAGCGTCTACAACCGCGTTATGCAGTGGATTTACGGTCCGTTAGCCAAGACCCAGAAGAAGCTGAACCAGTACTATTCGGGCACGTACTGGCAACTAGCCGAGCGGTACACGCAGATCACCAAGACTGTCGGCACGGCGCTGTTCTTCAAGTCGCTGATCCCAACGGGGCTTGTGATCACTGCGCTGTCGCTCTTTTTGAACTATTGGGTGGACAAGTACTGTTTGCTGCGCAAGTGGAAAGTGCCGCCGAAGTACGACGGTCTACTGGCGCGCGCGTCGCGGTACCACTTGCTGTTTATGGCGCTGACGTCGCTGATCATGATGGGGCACTGGTACGACGGCTGGCCGTTCGACAAGCAGACGCAGATGGAAGTCGCCAAGTACCGCACGGGCACGCACTCGACGTTCGAGGCGTACATAAAGTACCTCGTGCAGCTCATCTTCCCGTTTGAGCGCAACTACCAGACAAAGGAGCAGACCGAGATGATGCGCGCGTTGGTGCTCGCGATCGTCCTCGTCACGACCTTGACGATCGCGTTCCTGATCCTGAAATCGTTGTATCGTACCTGGAATCGCTACGTGATCGGCCTGAATCGCGGACGCTCGTTGCGCACCAAGGTGAGCACCACGCCGGTCTCGTCGCTCAAGTACCTGGATGGGTACGTGCCGTCCTACGAGTCATGGTACTCGGATTTCCCGTACTTGTGTGTGCCACTGCACCATTTCGAGCACCGTTTCGTCAACTGGTCTGGGGACCACTCGGAATATTGCCTCGTAAACGACGTGACCGACGACGCGATCTTTGCGCGCCATCTCGGCGATCGACCGCTCGAGCACCTGTTTGGCGTCTGCAAGCAGTACGACATGCGAGTAGGTCATCACCATCACGGCCACGGCGATCTCGAGGCGTGCGGCGAGTCTGAAACCTGCCTTCATACCTCCTCAATCCAGAGAGATGCAGTTTAGAGCTCGTCTCTCTTTGCTGAGCTTCGGTGACCCAACACTCCTGATAACCTGGTCCTTTTCCAATGCGCATGATTGCATCAGAGTCAAGTCGCTCGACCATTTTTGCTGCCATTTGTGTGTAGACGATCTTCGTAATTAATTGTATCTTACTACAGCAGCTGGACTTTGCTGGGAATCCTATCGAGGTACAGTGATTCACTACACCCTCCAGGCAACTTCAACCACAGACACAACAACCAGAACGAGCACATGCAGAGATTTCCAATTTGAACAAACAGCTTCACTGCCATCAGCATGGCGACTTGATACTCAACGAAGAAAATATCACACAGGATATCAAAGAAAAGACCTGTTCAGATCCAAAGGCTCCAAATGAATGGACATGAAGCACTTGCGTCTTCGGCTCTCCCGAACCTTTCAATGTCGCTGGACGTTTCGCTCATGGAGCATCATCCTGTGGTGGATATTTCGTTTTTATTAACACGCGCGCCACTGCACATGAGCGCATGAATTTGACTGAGGGGCGATAAACAATCGTGGGCATTTCCGCCATGATTGTGTCGAGTTGAAGCAGAATTTCGCTGTTCTGTGTGGGCCACACCAGCTATTGTGAGCAGGTAATCGAGGCACTGTCAAAAGGACACATTTCCGTCGTAATCATCCCTATTCCCCTCTTCAATTGGCTATAAATCATAGCATGTATTAATTTCAGCCAATAAAATGCATCTTTCCCCTTCTGGCTTGATCCCATTCTGCATTCTGTGCTCGTGCCATACTCGTATTGGCGACGTGAAGGGAACTCCGGTCGCCATGGCGCTGTTGACGGTCAAGGAGACGCTCGTGCCGTCGGTGGCCACGAGCGCGCTCATCTTCGTCGTCGTGGGGCTCAAGTCGTCGCTGTTCACCGATGTGGCGTTCGTGAAGCTCGCGTTCTTCGCGCTGCTGCCGACGCTGCTCTCCATCGTGTTTGTGCAGGACGAGTACCTGATCCATGCGTGGAAGCGCGCGTTCCAGTTCGTGTTCCGGTGCGCAGACCCGATGGCCGATCTCGACGCGTCCTGGGCGTCTGCGTTCGCGAGCGCGCGCGCCGATCTGTACAAGTCGTTCATGGAGCGCTGGACTGGACGCAAGAACCTCGTCTCGTCGTCATCCCAGCGGCGGTCGTCGGGCGGGAGACGACGCCGCGACGCCGCGATGAGCTCGAATACGACCGAGTTGCTCTCCGCGAGTACGAGCGGCAAGTCGTTGTACGAGCAGGTGAAGGAGAATCTGACCGACCATGTGTTTCAAAAGAAAATGGATGCGCCGATCTATTTCATGGACCCGACCACGGGGCTGTTTTTGAAAGTCAACCAAGAGCACAAACTCGTGTTTACCAGCACCCCCGATGCATCCTGTTTGTTCCACGTCGTGAAGGGGAAGACACACCATTGGGGGTTCATGTCCACGATCTACCAGCGCTACATCGGGCAGAACTTCGTTGGGAGAATGGTCGTGAATTCCAAGAAACTAGCCGGCTGGGAAGCGTTCCGTGTGCTTCAGCGTCCCGATGATGATGGGAACACTGGTGCAAAGGGCGAAAAAGAGTGCTCCAACACGATTTACATGATCTTGTGCTCGTCTCGATTCGGAAAAGGCATGTGGCTTGCCAAGAACCGTCGCTCGGCATTGTCTCTTTCGCATCAGTCGTCGAATTCGTCGTCGAGCTACGCAAGCCGGAGTGGCAGCAGCCGTGCTTCTTCTTCGAATGCGAGAAGCAGTGCTGGCGAACATACTCGTGACAATATCTACTTGTCGAAAAACTTTGCAAATGCTCTGGCGTTGACGTACGCCTCAGATTTAGCAGCGTTTGAGTACCTCACGAACGACAGGCTCATGAATGGGAGCCGGTCTACATCAAACTGGAAAGCTTCGTTAAGCGCGCCACTGCCGACAGCCATGGACACGACTTTCCAGCTCCCAGTGCTTGCTGTTGCAGAGAGAAACCGCGTATCGTTCCCGTGGATTGAAGACCCGTCGACAAAACAGTTCTTTGAGTTGCAAGACAAGCAGTTCACTGAAGTGATTTCGACTACTATTACGCGGTGCACAGTGAAGGAGTTCATGGAGTTATTTTTTGACGAAGACGTTCGGAAGATGACCCGTGAACAAGATGCGGCAACGGCTAACACAACCGCAAGAGATGAGAAGCGACTGAGCGAGTGGCATGTGCATCCACACTTTGGATTTGTCCGAAAGTTGAGCTATCGTCCCGCTGCAGCCATGGAACACGAAGACGATTCGAAACCTGGTCGTACTGATGGTACAGCTTCCGTGAAAGCAGTTGCGATCGATCAGTATCATTCGTGTACGCTGAACGGAAAAACTCTGAGCAAATCCATTTTCCGATCGAAAATGTACACACTGAGCATCCCGTACAGCAACTGCTTTTCTATCGAGACTCTCTTCGAGCTTGAAGACTTGGCAGACACGGTGACAGGGGGCCCTTCGCCCGTGAATATCCCCGTTCTCCAAATCAAGTGCAAGACGGGTGTCCACTTTACTCGGCCGACGATGCTTGCAGCGCTCATAGAAAAAGGAGCTCTTCAAGGTGTAAAGAGAATGTGTGATATGCTCCTCGAGTTGGCCAAAGATAACAGAGGTCGAAACAGTGCATCACAATCGAGCGCGACAGCGTCTTCCGCCTCGTCCGGTGCCAGTAAAAAGAGCCCAGCTGGAGGAAACAAAGCGTCTCTTCCGCCGAACACATTGCCAATTGAGGTGATCAAAGCGATGATTACCAGTTTCCGAGACGCGAAAAGCCTCGATGACAGTTTGCCATCACTACCGACTGTACTGCCGTGGAAAGCTAACTCAGATCTCGATACGCGAGTCGATGGGGTACCACGAACAAATGCACCCTTCTTTGAAAGTGCGGCGCATCAGTTCAAGATGGTACTCGACGAGAGTTTGGGTGGGAAAATCACCCCTTCACTGTTTTTCGACAGTTTGCTGTCTGACGAATGCTCGTTTTTCCATGTGGTGCACCGCCAAAGTGGGAACATGAATGTGGACATTGGAGCGTGGCGAAAGTATTCACCGACAAAATCAGTGGATAGTGACGTTGGTCCGGCGTACATTCGCATGCAAGTTTTCCGCATGCCAATTGATGGCATTCCTGGGGTTGAAATAGCTCGAGTGAAAGATTACCAGTATTACTCCTTCGTGCACGACGAGCACACGGGAAAGAAGCGATTGGAGTTTGGCATGAAGCTTGCTGTGCGAGATTTCCCAGATGGAGAAAACTACTCGGTGCGTTTGGACGTCTTGTTTTGGCTCATGTGACCATTGAACTAACGTGTGACTGGATTGGTTTTGTAGATTGAGCAATTGGTACACGTTGAGATGAATGATGGCGCTCCGTCGTCACGTCTTCGGGTATTTTATGCGCTTCCTTATTCTAAGGCTTACAGCGAGATGTCAGCTGCATTCTCGAGAGTTGAAATTGGCGTGCAGCAGGGACTGAAGAATATTTGGAAGCAAGTCGCCCAAATCATGCTGGATGCGAGCCAACCGACGGGTCCCTTGAGTTTTTTCCAAAGCGCTCAAGATCTTGGAAGTGACGAAATCAAGCAACGCCTGCAGTCGGAAGGGAAGCTGCCTACCCACGATGAACTCACCTCCAAGCTTGTCGAGGCCATCGCGTCTGTATTTTAGCTGGCGTTCTTGCTAAAGGCAGTCTGCCTTTGCATGCTAACAATGTTAACGAGTGAGATTAGCAAAAGGAGGCAACGAATGATTCTTGTGTGTGGTGAGCGCGTGCCATTGTAAAGCATATTAATGACGAGCCAGCTCATCGACTGATCAAGGTCGTTTTTTGGAGGAGTTGCGGCTGAAGTCAAGAAAAACACCCAATGCAAAGACCACGTTAGCAGTGAAGGGAGAATGCATTCTTCCCAGATCCAAGCCGCTTTGAAGGAATGTGCGCAGCTCCTTCTCCATCCTCTCGCGCGGGTGTCTGTCGATCTCCCGATTCCACATCGAAACAAGACCAACAAATCAGCGACGCATGACCGTTAACCACGGATTGGTTCGGAGGCGATCTGTGTGGCATTCTCATGATCACGACACTGACTATTTATTTGCTCCAGCCAGTCCATTCAGTTGTCCCTGCTCAAAACAGTCTTATCTCCGCGGTATGTCTCTCTATATTGCATATCATGTCCTCCTCCGATATTGATCAGTTGAAAACGAGCATCACAGAAAAGTTAGACAAACCTCTATAACAGACATGAACCCTCCATAAAGTGCTAGAATACAGGTTTGTTGCCTTCTTCTGGTTGTGCGATCTTTTTGGATCGTCCATCTGGTCCTGCAGCAGTCTCAGTTTGCATTTTGGATCCCACGTGACATTCTACAGCTATCCATTCGACTAGGCAACTCTCAATCCAAGGACATGCACTGCACTGCAGTCCTATAGAATGCAGTAATGCCTCCCGTGCTCATGAACACCGTACGACTTGCAGAAGCTCGACTCGCCTCTCTCACTTCTCAATTAGCGCGTCGCCTGCCACATCAGTCAGCACCATCTCCCTCCTCCACTGCAAACCATGAAGACGACCTGTTTCGCGGCCATCGCTCTCGCGGCGACGTTTGCTGTGTCCGTGCAAGCCCACGGACAGATGACCGTGCCTGAGCCACGCCCCGTGTCGGCGTTGTTCCGAGCCAACTCCGGTGCGTTGAAGAACGCCGGCGACGACGAGTTGCAGTGGGCGCCGCTGGAAAACCTGAGCCAGCGCACCCAGGCTGATATGCCACAAGCCGCGACGTTCAGTATCATGAACGGCTGCCGTGGCATGATCTACGAGTCCTCCAACACCGTCACGACCCTCGCGCCGGGCAAAAACTTCACCATGACCTACTACATCCAGGCGCCGCACCCTGGGTACATGTACCTGAACATTGTCAAGCCCAAGGCCAGCACGACCGGCGGTGCCATCATGTACGAGAAGTACCTCAACCTCTTGTACGTCGATTCATTCGCAAACTCGGGTGGTACTTTCAGCTTGAGCGTCGCGATGCCAACGACCGTGTCTGGTTGTGGCACGGCCGGAAACTGCGCGCTGCAAATGTACTGGCACTCAGACATCGCCAACCAGACGTACCCAACGTGTGCCGACATCATCGTGAGCGGCAGTGGCGCAGGCAGCAGTACCGCCACCACGGTTACTTCTGATGCTGCGTCGGCTGCCTCGGATGCATCGACCACGGACGAAACCTCTGCCACCACGGATGAGAGTAGCTCTTCCACCACCGACGAAAGCTCTGGCACCACGGACGCTTCGTCTACTGCTTCGGCAACGTCGTCGGCCGATGCCGACACAGCCACCACAGAAACCCCCGCGACTGCCACCCCAACCCCAACGGCCACCAAGAAGAAGAAATGCACCGTCCGATCTCGCCGTCTGACCACGAAGCACTAGATGTAGCAGTCTTGATACTTCTTCCCCATCGTGCTTGTCTTCTCTGTCTATAAATCAATAATGAAAACACGTCTGCACTTTCTCAGATACGTTTCCATCCAATCAAACGTCTTTGGTCATGACAAAGTGATGGTCAAAGTGACCCCATAGACCACGTTGAAGTTGCCGCTCTGGCTCGGGATCCCATGCATGGCGGAGGAGGTTCGTTTCAATCATTCGATCTTGCGATTGCCACATCACACGCATGCCTCCCATGCGCTGCAACCAACCACCGCATCTCTCGTTCACACATCATCTGCGAAGAGCTCGAACTGACCACTGGCGATGCCTCTTGCGTGCTGGTTGGCTGCGACCCTATCCGTCGGCGTAACTGGTCCAAGGGTTTCACTTTTCAGAGAAAAGACGCGCACTGGTGGCAGGAAATGCAAACGGTCACCACGAGAAAGGCTGGCAAAAATATCTTTCTCTCCAGGTTTCTTTCTACATCTTTTTCTCGCGCCAGAGCACCAGCAGTCTGCGAAAGGAGCTCTTCAGTCGCGATTTGGCCGGTGAAGACGCAAGGTAGCAAAGAACACAGCGACCCTCTCGTCTCGTCTCGTCTCGTTTTTCCGTGCAGTTGGGCGTCGTTTTCTCGGACAGAACCCTCATGAAGCTACTCGTCGCCAAAATGCGTTGGCTCTCGGCGACGTGCATCGCAATTGGCGCTCTAAGCGGTGCTGCTACTCGTTCGGGAGTGGACGCGTGCACGGTGATCGCTGTCAGTGGGAATGCCACGGTCGATGGATCGACGCTGATCGCCCACACGGATGATGCCGGCGGTGGCGCTGCCGATGTGCGCCTCGTACGCGTGCCAGCTCAAGACCACGAGTTTGAAGCTCAACGACCCGTCTACAACTTCTTTGGCGGGTACCCACGCCTCGTGACGAAAGAGCGAGGCCGCCACTACCTCCCACGCGAAGACATCGATGAGTCCGTTATGAAGCCGCTCGGGTACATTCCGCAAGTGCCACACACGTACGCGTACTTTGATCAGGACTACGGTATGATGAACGAAGTGCAATTGAGTATCGGCGAATCCACGTGCGGTGCAAAGACTGTCGGCTGGCCTTGCGATGCTGGTGCCCACGGCAAAAATCTATTTGGCATCGCGGAACTCTCGAAAGTCGCGCTCGAGCGGTGTGATAGCGCACGCTGTGCCGTGAAGACAATGGGCGACTTGGCTGTCGAGTATGGATTCTACAGCGAAGACAGCGGCGATCCGCAGAAACCCGACTATGGCGATTCGGCCGAGGCCCTCGTGATCGGCGACAAGTACGGCGAAATGTGGGTCTTCCATGTACTCACAGGCAAGGACAATTCCAGTGCCGTCTGGGCAGCGCAACGAGTCCCCGATGGCCATGTCACGGCACTCGCGAATGGCTTTACGATCCGAGAGATGGACTTGGACGACTCGGATTGGTACATGGCGTCGCCGAATGTCGTCTCGTTTGCTGAAGAAATGGGCTGGTGGGATTCCTCGAAGCCCTTTGACTTTACGGCGGCCTACGGAGACTCGGAGAAGGATGCAGTCGGACCGCTGTACACTGGACGACGTGTCTGGCGCGTCTTTGACGTCCTTGCGCCATCGCTGAAGCTCGATGCGCGCCTGGGTAGCTTCTCACAATACGCGACGTACCCTTTCTCGGTGAAGCCCGACGCGTTGGTGGAGCTGAACACCGTCATGGAGCTGCTGCGCGATCATTACGAAGGCACGAAGTACGACATGACGAAGGGTATCGCTGCGGGACCATTTGGTTCGCCAGTGCGCTGGGGAGGTAACACCCAGGGTGTCCTCGGCGGTTGGGAACGGCCCATCTCAATGTACCGAACGATGTTCAGCTTTGTCTTGCAAGTGCGTGGAAACCTCCCAGATGCGGTCGGTGGAGTCGCATGGTACGCGCAAAGTGCCCCGCATGGCTCGGTGTACGTCCCGTTCTCGTGCCGCCAGGAAGTGGTTCCCGAGTCGTACTTGCTGGGCAAGCAAAGCGAATTCCACCCAAAATCAGCATGGTGGGCGTTCAACTTTGTCAACAATTGGAGCTTGTTGCGCTTCAATGCGATCAACCAGGAAGTCCGCAAGGAAATTGGCATTTTGCAGAATGAGATGTTTACAACCCGAGCGCAGATTGAGAAGTACGCACTGACCAACTTGGTGCATGACTCGGAGCTGCTGAATGAGTACATTGAGAGACAAAGCAACGACCAGGCCACGCGTGTGGTCGATCACTGGTGGCAATTTGCGTGGCTCCTGGTGGCGAAATTCAGCGACGGATACGTCACGACGGGCGAGCAACCTCACCAAATGCAAGCGCCTGGATACCCTGCGTGGTGGTTGCAACTGAGTGAGTTCTCGAAGTGGCCAGGCGACACGTTTATGCCAAGAAAATCGGTTCGCGATCACTTGACCTGGGTTGGCAACATGAACAGTTTGCGTGGAGGGCACAGCTCGCTGTCGTCTGGCGTGTGGCCGACGCTGGGACTCATCTTGAGTGGATTCGTCCTTGGCGCTGGCGTGTTGGCGTTCGTTCAGCACCGCAAGCGTGACGGCTACAGCGCACTTGAGTGAGCGAACCACAAGTTCTCACTAGGATCTCCTACACTTGACACTCCGCCAGAAGCTGAATGACATTTTGTAAATCACATAGGCTAGAAGTTTTTAATTGATAAATGAGTTCACCCAGATTGTAATATGAAGACACACAACAACAGTGTGCCATGCATTTGGCAATATTGTCGGTGCGAAGGCCTCTAGGGGCTCGTATGCTCGAATTGAGCATCGGGAGAACGTGGTGTTGGGTACCGTCTCCCACGGAGCTTTCACGCAATCTGGTTGCTTTTTCGGGGAGCTCGAGTTCGCCGTCGTCTGTTCTTCTTCTTCGGATACACAAGGCACATTGCCGCACACATTTTCCAGATACATGCGATAGAAATGCGAGTAGACACATTTGTCGGCCACTTCGACACACAGCGATCAGCACGGAGGCAACGGCTTGGGAGAGTCGTCAGTGCTATTGACACACGACGCGGCGACTCCATTGAGCTCCCGCTGGAAAATCGCTGCCACCCAAGACAAACAGTGGTAATTCCAGACCAGAGATCGACATTTAGCAGTGCCCTTGAACTGGAACTGGTCGCCAAACTTGCTGAGCTGGAGGGTCTTCTCATCCAAGTCTTCGCACACGCCTTGCTTCTCCAACTGGGGTGTCGCTTCTCTGTTGGAATCGACGCTCTATGTGTCAGCAATTCATGCAGCAAAACGGAGCTTCGGGAATATGGCGCGCTTAGGATCAATGCACCTTGTGTACCCGTAGACTGGGTCAAAGAACAGTTTGCCGTTCATCGCGGTGCAGTGCTTGAGCCCGTCGCATCGCGAGCAGTGCGTTGCGTCAAATGTTCCGATACTACCTGTGGTCTCTGCTGCTGCACTTCCCGCAGCACAGAGCAGCCACCGTAGCTGCATCTCGAATGGCGGACCTCACGGTGCTTCTTTTGACGTGCGCAGCGCCGGTGAACCCGCAGCGCTTCCACAACAAACGATTGGAACGAATCCAGTCCCCCCCTTCCATGCGCGTCGCTTCGTGCACCACCGAAGGATACTTTCGATCATCACTCTGCCACAGCGTAACCAATGTACCACAAAGAATGGTGCAGCGCACACTTGTGTGAACCAAATGCTGCACCTCAAAAGAGACTTCACCAAAAAGGGTCCTTCACACTAATTACAACCAGAATAGGTTCCAAAAGGTACTATGCGGAAAGCACTCGTCCGCCACTGCTGTTCCTATTGTAGGTCATATTATAGAATCCCACCCTATCTCTGTAAAAATCGTGTTCACGAGACATGCAAAAGCTTGATTGGAGGGGGCCAATTGCTCCTCCTCTTTGAAGGGTTAAAAGCCACCTGAGCGAGTTGCCGTAAATCAAGCAGATGCATGCAAATTCAGCGACACTGAGTGAATGCAGCACCAGCATCCTACAACCAACAGCAGCCAGCGCTGGAATTGACTGGTGGGGGAACGTTCGTATGCGTTTATAGAGGGATTTGTGTTTGCCATTTGGGGTGCATAACCGGTACCCTGTACCAGTCTCAGCTGAAAGTGAGTGGTGCAAACGCGCGACAGGAGTGATGGTCCTCGCCAAGTCGTACGTAACAAATGGCTCACCAGATGGCTGGCTGTTTAAAGCACGGCTGGAGGGGGGAGCGCTGTTCTTTTTGCGTCGAGAGGGAACTCAGCCGCGCATCATCCATCCGCTCGGTCGCCGATTGTTCCCCGCCACTGCCACGCCACTGCCACGCCACGCGCACGTGAGCCAAGAAAGCGTCTGTCGAGTGAGGTGATTGGCGCGAAGGAGACCTCAGTACCCAACGCGCAGCGTCCAGCACACTCACTCGCTCTTTTTTCCATCGTCAATGGCCCCTGCTGAATCCTCCACCATGCAGCCAAATGAGCCGGAAGTCGCCGCGTTCTTCGCAGAACTGATCCAGAACCACTTGCAAAATGCGCCGATCCAGTGCGGCTACGCGGGCGAGAAGAAGGGAAAGGCCATCTACGCCGCCAAGGCGCTCAAAGCCGGCGAGCCTGTCTGGACCGAAGCGCCATTCGTGGCCATGCAGCACGAAGACAACAAGGTGTGTACGTACACGTGCTGGATTGCTTATGCCTTTCTTCAGTTGCTCCTCGTTTGGAAATGGGTGCAACGTGGCTGTGCGCGCATTCTTTTTTTCAGTTTGCTGATGCGTGTAACTGAACTTCTCTTGGTGTGTCAGGAATTCGTTGATGCGTGCGAAAACTGCTTCGTGCCACTGATTAACAGCAAGGAGGCGTGGGAGAGAGTGCTGGCGTCGAGCGCCGAGGAGAAGGACGTCGCGACGCA
This sequence comes from Globisporangium splendens, assembly GCA_006386115.1. Classification (NCBI taxonomy): domain Eukaryota; phylum Oomycota; class Peronosporomycetes; order Pythiales; family Pythiaceae; genus Globisporangium; species Globisporangium splendens. The sequence goes on along the minus strand of VFIW01000040.1, from coordinate 187,183 downwards.
GCAGGACTTTGAAGACGCGGTCGCGTTCCTGCAGAAGGAAGGCGGCAAGAGCGCCGAAGACAGCTACTTCAGCGTCTTCCACCTCGCGGCCAACCAAGTCAAGTGCGAGTGCGGCGTCATCTACTGCTCGGAGAAATGCAAGCAGATCGCGTACGCCGAGCACCACGCGATCGTGTGCACGCACTCGGAGGACAACGAGACGCCAATGGGCCACTTTGTCAACCACACGTTGGTGACCAACGAGATCTTCCAGCTCGCAGCCAAGGTCATGGCCAAGGTGCTGCTGCGCTTCATCAAGAGCCATGACTTGGCCAAGGCGCGTCAGCAACTGGACATGTTCTGCAAAATGCCATGGTGGGACGTGATCACGTCGGAAGACGACATCGAGGAAGAAGGCGAGACTCTGGAAGAGTACCGCGGCCGCTTCAAGAGCTTGCTCAGCCAGACGTTTGACCACTTTATGACGGGTCTGCGCGACAACCTCGCGATCTTGGCGACCAAGGACGAGCTCAATGGGCTCTCCGTGGACTCGGTCCTCAGCTCGGCGGACGAGATCTTGAACTTGGACTCCTTCAGCCGCATCGTCGGCATGTTTGAAATGAACAACATCAGCATGGAGATCGACCACCCGTTCCACGCGCTCGCCGAAGCGCTCAGTGAGGCTTCGTCTGAAGACAAGAAGGATATGCCCGAGATGCTTGTGCGCGTGAAGAATGCGCTCGAAAAGTTTTCGGAAGAGCACAAGATCCACTTCCATGACGATGAAAACGAGGACGGCCACACGTGCGATGGCCACGACCACACGCACAGCCATGAGCACGCACACGAGCACGCGCACAGCCACGAAGATGACAACGAAGAAGACGACGAGGTCTACGCCATGGACGACGACTTTGTCGGCGTCGAAGGCACGGCGCTCTTCTCGGGCATTTGCTCCATGAACCACAGCTGCGACCCAAACTGTACCGTGCTGTACACCAAGGACGGCGCAGCCCACGTGTTTGCCGTCCACGACATTGAGGTACGATTGCTTTGCGTTACGACTGAACCTTGCGAGCCGATTGCCTGATATGTTTGTGTGTTCATTGTGACTCTGCGGATAACAGGAGGGCGAAGAGCTCTGCATTTCGTACATTGACGTCGACCAGGATGTCGAAGATCGCCGCGAATGCCTTCGGTAAGTACTGCAACCTTGCAACTAGAATCATGTCGTTGGATCACTTGGATTGCAAACTAACTATTTGGTTGTCATTACTATGCGTTTGTGTCATTTTGTAGTGAATACCAATTCGTGTGCAACTGCAAGCGTTGCGAAGCGGAAAGTAGTGCCTAACTTAATCAATCTCAAGAAAGCACCAAAGAAACAATAGCAACAACAACGCGCGCGCATGGATATCATCGATGTCAGCTCCGTCAATATTTTGCATCCAATAATTACATTTTTAAAAATGAATCAAATCGGCTATCCTCTTTTCGTAAGGACGAAAATTGCTCAAGCGAAATGAGTGAATCAAGTCCGGTCTTTTATTCTAACCTCATCAGAAAGGCAGAAAGTAAATACCGATTTCCTACCAAATGTCAATGAGATACCGGTAAACACCGACATATATTTGTCTCATGGTCACCAAAGCAAACCCACATCAGACCTATATTTGACAGTTCTGCAAACGTCAAAGGAGACAGGTTGAAGCCACAGCAGTATGAACAACGGAGGAGGAACTTTAGGACACGCACACCTCATGCGAATGCGGGTGATCTACTTGTCTGCGAATCCAAACCAAAAAGGCGTACTTGCTGCATTGCCTGCACGAGAAGAGCAGCAGCTATGCAAACGCCACGAGTCGAGAGGGATGGCACGCCACTGGCCACTTTTGGTACGGAACTTTCCCCCCAGCAAACTGCTGATGCCACGAAGCTTTGGCGGTGTCTCCAGCCAACTGCACAATTCAATAGGACTGTTTGTGTTTCCACCCGTCGCTTCGTTGTACATTCCAGCGACTGACGATTTTGATCCATCTGTTGTGGACGCAACACACCCTTGATCCCCATTGGTGACAACAATTATCGCAACGGAACAGCCCACCAGTGTACTGGCATTCAGTATCCCGACTCACACTCCACGAACCGACCACAACTCCTTGACGACAACTTGAAGGACTCCACTGCCAGCGGCCAGAAAGTGCACATCGTCCATGTACAGTGCGCTGTCGCTTGCATCCACGAACACATTGCCGCTCCCATTGAGAAAGATCGTCACCATGTCGTCCATAGGGTTCACATTGAAGTTTTCCTGTACTGTCCAGTGGTTGGTATCACTCGTGATGTTGCACGTCACTCCTGGAATGAACCAAACCTGCGTATGGTAGCTTTCAGGCCAAGTTGTATCAAATTTTGTCGCTGTCATGTTGTCTTGGAGTCGAATTTGAACGATCTGGGAACTGTTGCCCTGGCGCGTCACGACTTCAGCTTGATTCACGGAGCCTTCTGCCTTGTCTCCAACCACATCAACCATTCCAATCGCGCCTTCTGGAAGCAAGTCGGAATTAATGCGCTCGACATACGCATTTCCAGGGATAGCAAGATTAAGGTCAATGGAGGTCACGTCACCTTGGCTTTCTTAAATGAGCCCCGATCGCATCTGGCTATCTTTTTGAACCGTGGTCGTCGACTCGGAGATAGCAGGGGTGTTGAAGGGGCATGCATTGACATTGTAGTTCTTTAATGCCGGAATCACGGTCGCGACTGAAGTCTACCTCCATGCTCACTATCTGTTGATGAGTCACTGGATACGCTGGTTCTTCGTCGTCGTGCGGCCGCGCTCCGACTGGCTGTTTCGGGTTCGGGCGCTAGTTGCGAAGAGTCTGCCACTTCTGCGAACATATAAAGCGTTCTTCTTCCCGTTCACTTCAATCATGCATTCAACTACATGCTGGCGTCGCGCACACAGTAGCTGCAGAGTGTCTTGACGGACTAGCTCATCGGGCACGAATGGAACAGTTGGCGCCGTCTCGATGTAGTGAGGGAGCTCGGCGACTCTGGCTCTCCAACAACTTATGTAAACGTTGTTTTGAAGTTGCAGCAGCTCCAACGGGTTCGTCGCCATGGCGTTGATACCAACGCCGGTTTGTAAAACGCAGTTAAGCTGATCAACCTCGATGACGGTAGGTGATTCGGCCAGCTGGACTTAGACGCGCGTGCTTCCAGTGGTCACATGGAGAGTCACGCTTACCCCTTGCATCGAGTAGCCTGTAACCAGTCCATACGCACATTGATCTGCAGAGCGAAAATGACGTAGTGAGCAGACTGCGAATTCCTCAAGTGATTTCGTGACCACCCGTGCCTCGAATTCTGATCTTGGTTGCGACCGATCTATGCTGTAAATACGAGGCGCAACTGCTGACCCAGAAATGCGATTCTCCATGGACGGCTAATCAAGCGATCAAATCAACGTCTCAGTTCTGTCAACAGCATTCAGCAATAACCCGGACGAATACGGATGCGTTGCCGATGTGACCTGTTCGGTCGGTCTCCCAGAGGACATCGCCATGCCTAGCTCCATGAGCTTTCATGCCAGTTATTCCTCCCCGCTATACCTCACGCCAGACCAATGGAGAACGACAATCAAATCGGTGGTTCGATCGTGTTTATCAACAACCTTGGTTCAGGTACCACGTTTGTCGCCGCAAGTGTTTGGAACCTGTCCACGGATTCACTGGTGGTCTCGACATTGAATTCCGGGAGGATGCAAGTTGGACTGAACCGCGTTCGAATTGGAAATCAATTTTCAATCACGACGCGGTCGACTGCCAACTTCTCGTTCTATGCCAGTGAGACCCATGCTGCCAGCCTTCTTCAGTATGAAGAATACGGCGAAGGTATTTGTCTGGGTGCGAAAACAGCTCTGAATGTGACGACATCGAGCTGGGAGGATGCTTCTTGGTGCATCAGCAGCCCAAAAGTACACCGTGCTATTCCTTCGCCAACGTGTGGAAAAACACAGTCGTGACAAAGTGCTTACTATTTTATGCATTCGAATCGAGGAGTAAAGGGATAAACTGGAAAAGGTTCTTGCAGTTGTTGTCCTACTGCGGCGCGAGTGGCAAGACCTCAGCCGCGGACGTTGCAGTAAACGTTTCGCCGGCGTCGACAAGCGTGTCTTCTTCGCTATACATGCCGATGTGCTCGACGGACTGCACGTACCAGTGGAAGAGATCTTCCGAAACGTCTTGCGGCACTTTGTACATCATCGAGTAGTTGAAGCACGACACAGCGCTTGCGAACAGCATCGTTGCAGGCGCAAGCGACGGCAACGAGTTGTACACATGCAGCGTCTCGATCTCAACTTTGCTGCTGCCACCGTCTCCAAAGACGACGCTGTGCGGGAACGGGTACGCGCCACAATTGGAAATCGTCGTGTCGTTGACCGCGCAGTTTTGCACCTGCAAAGTCGACTCGGTATTCTCGGCATTTAGTGACTCGTGGACATACATCGACTGCAGCTTGAGCTCATGGTTTAGCACGAGGCATTGCACTTCGTGGTCAGCCTTCCGTGCGAGATCCCAGAAGCGCACACTGTGCACATCCACTCCTTCGCTGCTCGTAAACACCAAGTTGGCGGCGGTGCTGTACATCCCAACGGTGTGCTCATCCTTGGAGAAATTAGCGTGGTCGAGGTGATTGCGCATGTCACAGGTGACGTCTATCTTGAGTTGCACGGGGGTTGCACTCGCCGTCCGCAGGCGGCCATTGAATTTCGTGAGCCCGAACGCCATGATGCTCGCAGCGATCAGAGCGCCTTCGAGTGACACGCCTTCGGCTTTACAGCGTACCAGAGCCCGCTGCATGTTCTCGGCATTTCCCTGTGAGAACAGCGCAGAGCTCTTGTTGCTGGTTTCTGGCGGTCGTCCACAAAAATCCTGCTGTGTACCGGTGTCCACCGGCAGAAATGGCGTGAACCCCGAGTGGTCAAAGTTGAACATCGGCTCAATGAACCACTTGGAGACGGCTTCGTTCAAGACGCCAATCCATGGGTTCACCCAGTGCATGCACTCGTATAGCGACGCTCGCAGTGGGAGTTCCTACGTAAGAATTGTCGGCGTACTCCCCTGAGATCCTGCAGTCGTATTCTTCACCGCAGCGGCAGTTGCAGCGTTTTGCAATAGCGAGCTCAAGACGATCGTGGCAGACGTCGTGTCACTCATGTAGTGATCGGCAAAGAGCACAATGCGCGCAAACGTTGCCGACGACTTCGGTGAGCTCGTGCCGACAAACACGCGAATCGCAAACGGTAGATCTTGTTCGCGATTAAACGGGACCTCGCACTCAGCCTCGACGTCTCGCACCCACAATGGCGATTCATGCTCGTCGTCGCGCTCAACGACTTGATACAGCGACTTGAGCTCCGTGAGGTCCACCAGTGGTGGACATACCATGGCCATGAGCGGCGAGTGACCTGGCAGAAGCGCTACGCGCATTCTTGGATGCAAGTTGAACGTCGCGAGCACTGCTGTTGGCAAATGCGCCAAAAGGGTCGGGATGTTGCCTCGTACGGTCATAATGTGGGCTAGCTTAGCGCTGGTCTTGGGGTTCATGGCGAAAAACCGCTCATATCCATACAAGGGGAACGTCTGAGGCACCATTGTTGATGCGGAGACTGCAGCACGCGCGTGTGGTTCTGTCTTTAAGTGCAGGAGGAGAAGACCGGCGAGTTCGAGCGACAAAAGTCAACAACGATTCCGGTATTTGAATTCGAAAGCGGCTTTGAAGACGAGGAAGGAGAAGGAAAGAGTGTTTTATTATATATTGGCGCGACAAGACAAGAAGACGTCGATTGAAGCTATTATTAACGCTGAGGATATGGCGCCTCGCAACTCTTACAATATCTGCGTCGAGTTGCGAGGATCGCTTTGGCATATGGTTGCAGCAGGAGACTGCCATGTTGTGATGCAAACCGTAGGCAACACATTCATGCGATTACTTGAAAAAGGACAAAAGTTGCTGATCCAGAATGTACACAAGGAAAGAGTATATTGAGAACCCAAGTTGGCGGTGAATTTACAAGACCAGATCGCCGTCTTTGAGAAGTCGGCGCATCGACCACCCCGATCGCTTCGTGAGCTCATCCGAGTGGCGCCACGACCAGAACGTCCATCCAGAGTGGGCACGATTGTATCCTTCAAGCTGCGCTTTCCCGAATGCGCGGAACGATTCCTGGCTCTCGAATGGCGCCGAGGTGGCTGAATCCATGCACCATTCGCCGATCAGCAACCAATTGCCCTGCCACGCGTCAATCGTGTTGGACTGATACGATTGCACGGCATCCATGATGTTGTTCTCACTTGCACCTTCGAAACCCCAGATGTAGTACTTGTGGAATTCATGCCAGACGTTGTAGTACGCAGGCCAGCGCATGAAATCCGTCATGTGGCCTGCATCCTGCTCAGTGAGCATGGGCGACACCGCGAGCACGCAGTCGTTGCCTGTCGCGCGAATCTTGTTGTACACTCGTGTATAATACGCTTTGACTGTCTCCAGATTGGTCGGGTAGTGTGGCTCGTTCATCAAGTTCATGCCCAGAAAAGCGGGGCTGTTCTTGTATCTACTGGCGAGAAATGTGGCAAACTTCACCGAGTTCTCGATGTTATCCTGGGAATTGCTCCACGTTGCTGACCCGAAGTCCTTGGGGCTGCTGTGGTCGAAGCCGTTTTGAGAGCCTTTGTGGGCATGCAGACTCAGCATCACAGCAATGTTGTACTTGACAGCCCACTTCGTAATTAGTCGATCGAGGTACTTCATGGCGCCGCGCGCATACACTTGCTCTTGGGGTCGCGACGGCGGGATATTGTCTGTGCTCGGGGGACGGTAATCATTGATGATCCAAAAGCCCACAGGCACGCGCACGAGGTTGAGCTTTGCATCCGCGACGGCTTTGATATCGGCTTCGGTGATCCACATCGCGCGGTGTTTTTCGAACGCAGTGTAGCCTCTCGTATCGCCAAAATACTGCATCGTCGCGTACTCGCCATGCAGCGCAATGTCTTTCGGGACGCCGTCCCAGAGTGGCGATTCATAGCTCATCCAGTACTCTGCGACGAACCAACTGCCGAGGTTCACACCGCGAGACAGGATTTCGCCACAACGGAGCCTGTATTGGACGTGCTCACAGTGAACCCCGCAGGCGAAGAGAAGGAGTACGCCGACGAGGTGTAGAACGCTAGAAGAGGACGCCGTCGAGAGGAAGGCACTTGCACCAGAGATGGAATGTTTTGGAATGAGGTCTTGCTGGGGACGCAGACTCACCACTGTCTTGGTCGGAAGAAACATGAAACCTCAGCGTGGACACAAGCATCATATCATGCATGCCACCTGTTTAGTGGCTGGATGCTAGACAGAGCAAAACTTCCTCGCATGATCGTTTTGTACCGGACGAGAGGCACCAACGCCACGGTCCCACAAACGTGAACGTGGCGCGTGTCGACGCTTTTTTCAACAGAAAACTGCAGCTCAACTTTCGTGGGTCGCAGTGCTGGAAGGAAACACGCGCGTTCCAAGCGCAGCACAATCGCTGATGTCATGCAATGTCGCGTCACAAATTCATAAATAGTTGTGTGGCACAATCGCAGTTGATAGGGGAAAAGTCCAGCAAACGTCGATTTTGGAACGAGTTGGAGTTAAATACTGAGAAGACGACGAAAGGCAGCTGACAAAAATTGATTTTTTTCATACTTGATGTCGCACGACGCACACAAAATCAAATGAAACAATCACTCACTGTCCATGCTTTTCAGGGTTCACGTTGATAGCTTTTATTCAAAGCCGACAGCACAACCTAGACAGTGGTCTCACTTTGATTTTGTGGGTTGAAGCTGATGTCAGGAGAGAGTCTCCCAATCCCATGCGAAAACGCGCGTCTGAAACCACCTGCCACGATCACAACGATTACAGGAGCAGTTCTTTTGTAACCCGTTTGGGATCTACTGTCAAAAAGATACCTTGGTGGTCAGTGAGGGCGTCTGACTCCATGAGACACTTTGACACGGATCTGCGTCTGCACTTTGACTCTAATTTGCTGCAGCATGCGGTTTAGGACATGCACACGCACGCACTATCAATACCAATTCTCACTGTCTGCTTATATATATTCATATATACAGTCGATCCTATAATCAGCTTTCATGCGACGTGTCGTGGGTCGACCACTTCGTTTAGGCGAATTGGCCAAGGCTAGAGCCCACCGCACCTCACTTTTGAAATTCCTGGGTGGCAAGTCCACGATGTCGAGTTTCAAGGTGTTCCTGATCTTTGTTCTTGGCCTCGGCTTGGCCACATACACCGTACAAGTAAATAACCCAGGCAGCACCAACAGCACCAGTTTTGTCTCCGCTGGTGTCAATAGCAAGCATGTTCAACACAGTATTCGTCGTGGAGAAACTCCCTGTCGTGGTGTCAGCCTTGGTGGGTGGCTTGTTGCAGAATACTGGATGAGCTGGACGTCTCCGCTGTGGGAAGGCGTTCCTCTGTCTATTGCTACCCAGGGTGAATACGCGGTGATGCAGTATCTTGGTCAAGCAAACGGTGACGCAGCGTTTGAAAAGCATCGTGCGACGTGGATCGCCGAGCAAGACATTGCTGCGATTACCAACGCGAGACTTAACACCGTACGCGTGCCCGTAGGGTATTGGATCATGTACGACGATCCAACGTTCAACCACCGCGAGGTGAATTATCCAAAGGGGAGTTTGCAGTACCTGGACAACCTCATGGCTTGGGGGGAGAAGTACAACGTCGCTGTGATGCTGAGTCTGCATGCGCATCCAGGCTCGCAAAATGGCTTTGAACACAGTGCTCCTTACGAATTCGAGAAACCCCACTGGAGTGACTCCGACGTGAACGTGCAGACATCTCTTCAGTTTGCGACGTACTTGGCAGACCGATACAAATCAAGTCCGGCGTTCCTCGGAATGGTCTTGATGAACGAGCCTGCAGGAGTCACGAACCCAGAGAAGGTGAATCAATACTTTCTCGCTGCCTACGCCGCGATCCGCAACTTTAGCAATTGCGTACTGGCGATATCTCCGATGATGGAGGAGCAGGACTCAATGCACTTGACGGACTTCATGCGGACTGCCAGCTACTTCAATGTCTGGCACGAACTCCACAAGTTCTACTTCGTCGGGATGGAGACTCACAACGAAACCCAAGTCATGAACGCTGTGCAGTCGTATCGGGTGGATCCGGTTGAGATTTGGACAGGAAACCCTCTGTTTCTTGGCGAGTGGTGCATGCAAACAGCGCCTTCCGCTCCATTCGCCAACGAAACTGAGTTCCGAGCATTCGGCGCTGCGCAGTTGGAAGTGTACAGCAAAGCCAAGGCTGGTTGGACGTTCTGGGCTTGGCGCCATTCCGACGATACGATCAAGCGAACTGGGTGGTCTCTCAGCAAGCTTCTTCGCGACGGGGACATCGTATTGCCGTAGACTGCAGAGTCACCAGCCAGATCACCAGATTATTTCGCATACACAATTCGCTTTTTTTGCTTGCGGATGTCTCTTCGCTCACTTGGTCACATTAGTTGCATAAAATCGTGCAGCACAGTCGCTGGAACACGGACAGACGGCTCCTGACGACGCATTCGGAGCGTCCACTCGAGGCTCTCGAGTGCTCTTCTCTTTTGCGAGGAATCCTCTCACTGCAATACATCCAAGCGCAGCTACTGACGACCGGGTCCACTGGCCGAGATACAAGACCAGCCCCTAGTCTCTCGTACGCGATGGATTTTGTTGGCGTTGAAGGGTGCAACCCCCTTCGTCCTGTAACCTCCTGCACTCCTCTCTCATGAAGAGAGAAGGAAAGTGTTTCAAGAAACCACTGCCAACGCCACTTTTTCGCGTCTCGTGCGTTTGTTTTCTTCTATGGTTTTGTGGAGGGCAAGCTTTTTGGAGGCGAGTATCGTGGGTTTCACTCACTCAACATGCTACTCACGTGAGCCAGCGGTCGCTAACAAGGTGGCGTACTGCAGACGTGCGACGCTCTTGTAAGTTGAACCCGGGTGAACTGCGAAATAGTCAAAAACAAAAACAAAACTGAGTTGTGCATCAGCTGCAGTATCTTAAAGAGCTGCACTAAATTTTACTTTGGGCAAGTTGCACCCAACTCAGACCTAAAAGGATCCGAGTTTACTAAATTGGGTATCTTGGCAAACACGATTTTTGGTTATGAACCCATTTTCTTCGACGAATTCCAGTAGGTGCTGTCCATTCTTGCTTCGCACGAACGAAAGACGTTGACCATGAAACGGATGCGCGACGACTGGCAGTCTGCGTCGGAAAGCGACACCTCACCTAGGACCACCACGCGGGTCCAGTCACACGAAGAATTCGCTGCAGCTGCAGAAAGAGAGCAAGTGCGTCTGCCACGTTCTCATTCTCGGTTTTCTCTCCTCGTGCACGTATCTCGGGTCCACTGGTGCCTCGCTGTATTTGCAGAAAACTGCGATGTTCGAGATAAAGAAGCTCGTGCTTATCGCAGCATGTGTAGCGCTCTCGCTGGGGCCGTCGATCGCCAAGATCGAGACCTCCCATGTTCGAATTCATATCCGTACGCATGACGATATTGCCGCTGAGAGTACGAGTGGTAGCGCTGGTGATGAAGTCGTTACTTCAAAGCCAACACTTGGTGGTTACTCAGTCGACGAAAACAGCAGCAAGAGCAACACAACGAACCCTTCGACTGACGATTCCGATGACACCATTGACGTCACAATTCTAGTAGACGAGTTGTGCACGGGAAAGGGTGAGTCACCGATGAGTGTTGAAGGTGTCGAGGGTGTCTTCTGTGTTACGGGTCAACCTTGTGTAGTTGATATTGCTGATGGCGCCTGCCCTGGTCCACAAGAAGATCTCGAGTTCGGTGCTTCGTGTGGCAAGGTCATCACGGGCGTCGACGGCTGTAAGCCCACGGCGGTCACCCGCCTTCTCCACCACAAGAGGGATTCCTCAAAGCCAGACAAGCGCACGGCGACGAAGGACAAGAAGACCAAGCACAAGAAAACTCTCCACACCAAGAAGCACTAAATGCCTCTCTCTCTCTCTCTACTGCTTGCCCACGCAGCAATGTCTCCGTAGGTCCTGTGCGCTCCTCGGATCTAGAGGTCGCGTCAATTGCCTGCTTGCGTAAGAAACCTGGATCTGCCGGATGAAGAACGAAAACCAAAAAAGTAACATTCGTGAATTGAATATATGAACATAGTGCACTTTCAACAGCCAATGCTCCTAATCATTGCAGCAAAGTGATCACACGCTGTTTCGGTTGCTATTTTCCTTCTCAACCGAGAGTTGTGCGCCTTCCGCACCTGGGTTAAGTGAGACAAAAGGAGAAGCGAGGCATACCTGAGTGAGGTGAGTGCTTCATAGACAGGAGTGCGTCCATAAAAATCCAGGGAGCATTTTTGATGCGTGGTCTGCCATAGAAATCGACGCCACTTGGAGCCTCAACATGAACCCGACGGTGTCCCAGGCATCCACTACAAGCAGACCGACTTAGGTCGCTTTCTGCGGCAACCTGGGTTCCATGCCGATGCTCGCTCGTTGAATTCGCAAGGGTACTCGATGGGGAAAAGATAAATCAGGCTCCAGGATACTCGCCAAGCACTGTCATTTCACTGATTATGGTACCACGCTCGGTCCATCCCCTTTGTAAACAAGAGGTGATGAGCATGATCAGTAAATCAGTTGGGTAGGTTCACTTTCTCTATCTTGGGTGCTGTGAGTTCTTTTCAGACATCAATGAATCGACAAAGTGCCTTTTCTTTACTTTAGGTATTAACGGAATTTTAGTTTTGGTATTCGGATCCATGCCTCCCTCTGCTCGCCCATCATAGGGGATAGGATCCACCCACAGTCAGCTGCAAATGCTGAGTGTCCCTAGTGCTGCGAATGAAAATGGTGGCTGCTCTGCTCTGCTCTTGCGTCTCTGCGATCCAACATCTGCTGTCTCCTCATTCCTCAAGTTGCATCCTCGTGCTCACATCACACACTGTCCCTCAAGATGTTCGCCGCCAAGAAGCTCGTTCTCATTGCCGCCGCCTGCATGGCGCTCGCGTGCAGCTCGACCCAGGCTGCGACCCAGTCGTCGCATGTGCGCATCCACGTGCGTCAGTCCGAAGACTTGAACGCGACTGCCCCAGTGGCTCCTCCAGCCGCGCCTCTCTTGACCGCCACGCTCTCGGACAGCGGCAGCTATGACTCGGAAGACAGCGGTAGCGACGACTCGGACTCGGACGACTGCTCTGGTGCGGGCGAATCGCCAATGAGTGTGGCGGGTGCTGAAGGTGTGTTCTGTGTCACGGGCCAGGCGTGCGTTGCCGACGTCGAAGGCGCGTGCCCAGGTCCACAAGACGGCTTGGAGTTCGGCTCGACGTGTGTCAAGAGTGCCAGCGGTATCTGGGGCTGCCAGCAAAACAAGTCCAAGCACCACCACAAGAAGAGCCACCACGGCAAGAACTAACCACTCTTGTAGGATGAAACCTCGCGCACAAGAACCTGCTGAGAGCATGGTGCAGTATTGTGAGCGTGCAGACAACCTGCTCAAGCGTAGTATATGTTATAGCAGTTAATACAGGCACAGCAAGAAACCTTGTACTTTTAAAGAGCACAAATCTGCTTTGTTGACCAATGGTGCCGTTGAAAGCAAACGTTTACTTCGCTGTTGGCAGCGCATACATCACACCCAAATCGTACATCAGTAAGTCGCTGACTGTACATTCGAACTTTGGCAAACCAAGTGTATGCGCGTTCCAGGTGAACAGCGCTGGTGTAATTGGATCGCGAGATTCCGTCACTGAGCTTCGAAGCATGTGTCAACTGCTGAATGTGAGAACCCGACTGAGCATGGAGCGTTTTCCGATGGTATCGCAACGGCAGACGATGCGATGGCTACAGCATGCGGCAGAGCGTTCAGTGAAGAAGCACTGTGCGACCAGTCAGGCTTTGCGGTACTCAGGCCATGCGTGACGTCGGTGCTCCTAAATTTTGCGTCCAAGTACAAGTTTGAATTCGGTTGCTATGCTAGTAGCCACTCCACCGACAAGAACTGTCCTCCAATTTGTCGGAAAGTTGCGAGAGCTTTTGGCGTAAGCTTGCTTATCCAAATTCATATTGCCAGATCTGCAATAATTGCAATTACTTGCACTTCAAATTCATTGTCAAAAACTAGATAAAGTGACAACTTGTGACAAAAAATCCAACAAACTTCAATAGGAGAAACATATGTACTACAATTTGCAAAAGACGATTCTGCACAGACAATAGTAAAGCTCATGCTGTCGCAATTCTGTTTTGTCCACCGACAGTACTCTGGAACGAAATCAACCACAAGCACGACGCTAGATCGTACCGGAGAAGCAAGATCGGTTAGTTCTTCTCGCCATGGTGGGTCTTCTTGTGGAGGTGCGTCTCCTTGCCATGGTGGTGCGTCTCCTTGCCATGACGGTTCGACTTCCCGTGGTGGCTCTTCTTGGCGTGGTGATTCGTCTTCCCGTGGTGGCTCTTCTTGGCGTGGTGATTCGTCTTCCCATGGTGGCTCTTCTTGGCGTGGTGATTCGCCTTCCCGTGGTGGCTCACCTTGGCGTGGTGATTCGTCTTACCATGGTGGTGGCTCTTCTTGTGGTGGTGCTTAGCAGAAGCGGCGGTGTTTTGCTGGCAGCCCCAAACACCGCTAACGCTCTTGACACAAGTCGAACCGAACTCCAAGCCGTCTTGTGGACCTGGACACGCACCGTTGATGCTGGCGACGCACGCTTGGCCCGTGACGCAGAAGACACCTTGGGCGCCCACCACACTCATGGGCGACTTGCCTGCGCCGGTGCAGTCGTCCGTCGAGTCCTCGGAGTCGTAACTACCGCTGGCTTCGTCAGAACTGCCGCTGGCGTCGACGGAATCGTACGAATCGTAGCTGCCACTATCGTCTGTGGGATCGTAGCTGCCACTATCGTCAACCGAGTCGTACGAATCGTAGCTGCCGCTGTCGCTTTCGGAGTCATAGCTACCGCTGTCGTCTTCCGAATCGTAACTGTCGCTATCGTCGTTCGAAAGCGAGCCGTTGACTGGGACGCTTGGCGCCACCGGGACATCGACAGTCACGTTGGCCACATCACCTTCACGGATATGAATGCGGTAGGAAAACTCGGTCTCGGCGACCGACGGAGTGAGCGCGATTGCCACAGTGGCCGCGATGAGAGCGAGCTTCTTGATCGAGAACATCTTGAGGTCGTCGGATGGTTGAGTGGGGTCTTGAAGAGTGAGTGTGCCCAAGAAAGGAAATCGAGGAATGAGAGTGAGAGGGCTCGCGCCAATTCGTTTCCCAGCGCTGCGCTCGTTGTCATCAGCTCCACGTTCCAAGTTGCGCCTGGTGCATAGCACTGTTCTAAAGCCTATAGTACCAGCTTACAATGTTTGTGTTGCTCCAGTCGGATAGGAAGGGCTCGATCTCAAACCACGGCGTCATATACACCAAAACTAAACCTGATTTCAACTGAGGATGCTGAAGCCGTGCTTGATGGTCGCAAAAGACCCAATACATAGAACATGAACCTACCGAAATTAGAAGAGCTCCGCTCGATCAAGAAGCGCACCCATGTACACTGCTGTTTCAAGGTTGACGCCTGAGGGTGGCAATCTCGTGGTTATTCGTCTTTTCTACAGTGTTGTTCGATGGGGGTTGTAACGCGTATTATTGAGCGTTAATACGTGTTTTTGGTTGTCGAACGCACCTGAATTATGAGTGCAAACTAAAGAGATAAAGCGTTTTTTTGAAATTCACACGGAACCTGTGTTGCAAATGCACTAGGTGTGTGGGGTGAATACGAACACACACAACCCCGCCGAAAGGATGCCTGCATTTTACGCGCAAAGGAGCATTCATGGTCATTGTTGACGGTCTGACAACCTCCGTATAGATGCTGACAATGTAAGGACTCATGCGGTGTTGAGACTAAAACGGTCAATACCACTTTCGAATGCGCTTTTGTGAAAAGGAGAGTCGTGATTAGCGCAACACGCATCATCACCGAACACTGCCTTACGATTAGTCTTGGTGATGCAAATCCTGAGATTTGTTGCAGTGGATTTGGCTGTCGAACCCCCCATAAAATGGACACCTCCATGATTTTTGGTTGGATTTATCATGGATAAGTTGTAGGTTCCTTCGTGTGAAGACTAAAACCCACAGCCAGATTGTTTAATAGGACTCGAATCTTGTGGTGGTGCCTTTTGATATGTTCGCGACTTGCAAAGTGCTTTTTTCTAATATGTATTGCAACTACTGTAGCATAAAGATGGAGTCCTGAAGAGAAACCGCTTTGCCTATTTCTCATGTTACATGAGGAATTGGCAAAGCGGTTTCTTTTCATGAGTCATGTGCAAATGATGATGAGGGAGTTTACAGTGACAGGATTGGTTCCATCTACTCATCGCCCAAACAAGAATGTGTAATCATCAACCCATGGGTTCACTTTGCCCAGATGAGATGAGAAGATGGCTGAGTCACTCACGACAGAAAGAGCAACGCCACTTCCGTTTAGCTTCGACATTGTTGCCCTCACTCGTAGAAACTCTCTGAACTTCTGTACTGTGGTTCTAAGAGTAGATATGACCAACCACCAGCAAGACGAGAGAGCCGAGCGAGTCAACCTATCGCTTTTAGGCTCTCGAAGGTTCGCACGGCTATCGTTAATGCGGATTTGGGCATCCCTTCGTGTGCGGTACGTCTAGCGCTACTATGCACTCGATTTTGTGCAGAGACAAGGCAACTTTTGTGCACTATTCTATAATGAAGGTGCATAGACGGGGCAGGTAACAAAGCAACTAGACCCCATGCTCACGAAAAGCAGCATTGCAGTTTCGCTTCTCGGAGAAACACAGAGGTACGTTGCAGTAGCCACGCACAATGACCGTCTGTGGAGCTGCGTCGCTTTCTGCGCCAATGGATTGAGGCTATCACTGTTTGACGTCGCTCGCAGTCTCACCTTTTCCCCTACGCAGCTTGGCCGCACAGCAAGTTTCGAAAAGATTCTTTGACAGCTGGAACGAGCGCATTCTGTAGAATCTGAATGTGGTGCTTTTTGTGGGTCTAAACGGGTTCATTTGCGAGAAAAGCGCAAAGCACGTAACATTTTGCAAATCTGGTGCAAATTTGCACTGCGATACACGAAGGGATGGTATGCTGCTTTGGAATCATAGTGAGAGCCTGGGGAATTTTCGAACAGTGACGAAATATACAAAAAGCAAGAGATGATTCGATTGCTCGTCAATAAGATCAGCAATATATCTTCACATCCTTGCTGTTCAGTTCATTATGTCCCTCAACCGTGTGCTGTGTTCATCGGTATGGACCCATTTACAAATCGTAGTGCACTCACCACACAGTACTGTATGCAGTGACCGTAATCGCATCCCGAGATTTGCACAACGGAGGCTGACTGACAGAACAATCCATAATGCATCAAACAGCACGACAACCACGAGATTGCCACCCTCAGGCGTCAATCTTGAAACAGCAGTGCACATGGGTGCGCTTCTTGATCGAGCGGAGCTCTTCTAATTTCGGTAGGTTCATGTTCTATGTATTGGGTCTTTTGCGACCATCAAGCACGGCTTCAGCATCCTCAGTTGAAATCAGGTTTAGTTTTGGTGTATATGACGCCGTGGTTTGAGATCGAGCCCTTCCTATCCGACTGGAGCAACACAAACATTGTAAGCTGGTACTATAGGCTTTAGAACAGTGCTATGCACCAGGCGCAACTTGGAACGTGGAGCTGATGACAACGAGCGCAGCGCTGGGAAACGAATTGGCGCGAGCCCTCTCACTCTCATTCCTCGATTTCCTTTCTTGGGCACACTCACTCTTCAAGACCCCACTCAACCATCCGACGACCTCAAGATGTTCTCGATCAAGAAGCTCGCTCTCATCGCGGCCACTGTGGCAATCGCGCTCACTCCGTCGGTCGCCGAGACCGAGTTTTCCTACCGCATTCATATCCGTGAAGGTGATGTGGCCAACGTGACTGTCGATGTCCCGGTGGCGCCAAGCGTCCCAGTCAACGGCTCGCTTTCGAACGACGATAGCGACAGTTACGATTCGGAAGACGACAGCGGTAGCTATGACTCCGAAAGCGACAGCGGCAGCTACGATTCGTACGACTCGGTTGACGATAGTGGCAGCTACGATTCCTACGATTCCGTCGACGCCAGCGGTAGTTACGACTCCGAGGACTCGACGGACGACTGCACCGGCGCAGGCAAGTCGCCCATGAGTGTGGTGGGCGCCCAAGGTGTCTTCTGCGTCACGGGCCAAGCGTGCGTCGCCAGCATCAACGGTGCGTGTCCAGGTCCACAAGACGGCTTGGAGTTCGGTTCGACTTGTGTCAAGAGCGTTAGCGGTGTTTGGGGCTGCCAGCAAAACACCGCCGCTTCTGCTAAGCACCACCACAAGAAGAGCCACCACCATGGTAAGACGAATCACCACGCCAAGGTGAGCCACCACGGGAAGGCGAATCACCACGCCAAGAAGAGCCACCATGGGAAGACGAATCACCACGCCAAGAAGAGCCACCACGGGAAGTCGAACCGTCATGGCAAGGAGACGCACCACCATGGCAAGGAGACGCACCTCCACAAGAAGACCCACCATGGCGAGAAGAACTAGTTCTGTCGTGGTCTTGCGATACCTCAGTTGTTCGGTTTCACCTAACAAGATACACCTCAATTGGTCATTCAACTCGATACTCTCTTTGCGTTGTGTGTTGCGTTGTCCAACTGCACGAAGTTACACTCCACTTTTGGTGGGACAAAATACAGTAAAACGATAGCACAACTTGTGAGTCACACCGAGCATGTGGCCGAGGACGGGTCTGCAATAGACAGTAGCGTTGCTGGTGCAACGGGGGGGGGGGGGGGGGGGCAACCAAACTGCTCTGCCAATTCTTCACAGTTCATTATCGTCTGCTTCATGACACCTCTTCTAGGTGGCGGTGATCCCCTTGGTGTTGCAGGTCCAAACTTGAAGTTGACATGAGACGAGACAGTGTCTAGTGGCACAGTCCATTTGCAAATCAGCAGCTAGAGCCACAAAATGCACTCAGTACATCAGGGAAATCAATTTTACTCCAATTCAAAGTTAACCTCAGACTCCTCTGCCTATAAGACGCTACCAAATCAAAAAAATGAACCCTACAAAATCAAACAGATCCAGTGCACTCAACTTCTTAGAGGCGACGGACGTTCGACTTCTTGTGGTGCTTCTTGTACGGGGCTGCCTTGGGCTTGCAGCCGTACACACCGGTCTTCACGATACAGCACTCCGCGCCGTAAGGCAAGTCGTCCGACACACCAGGGCACGCGCCATCCTTGATGTCAGCAACACACGCCTGACCCTTGACGCAGAAGATGCCTTCGACACCCTCCACGCTCATTGGTGTCTCACCTTCGCCACACTCATCCGAGGAATCGTCGTCCGAGTAAACCGTACTGTCATCGTCATCCGAGTAAACCGTGCTGTCATCGTCATCCGAGTAGTTCGAGCTGTCGTCGTCGCTTTCGTCGTTTGGCTGGCAGCCGTACACACCGGTCTTCACAATGCCACATGAAGCACCGTATGGCAAGCCCTTCTGTGGACCTGGGCAAGCACCGTCCTTGATGTCAGCAACGCAGGCTTGGCCCTTGACGCAGAAGATGCCTTCAACACCCTCCACGCTCATTGGGGATTCACCTTCGCCCGTGCAAATGTCAATCGAGTCCGATGAGTCCGACGAGTCGCTGTCGTCCGAGATGTACACGTCAATGACAACAGGAGCCTGGGTCGTTGGCGTCTGGTACACTGGAGCCTGGGTGGCTGGGGCTTCAGTGGCTGGGGCATAGGTGGCTGGGGCTTCGGTGGATGGAGCAGCAGAGTTAGGCTTGCAGCCGTACACACCGGTGATAACCTTGCCACACGACGAGCCATTTGGAAGACCTTCTTGTGGACCTGGGCACGCACCGTTGGCAATGTCAGCGACACAAGCTTGGCCGGACACACAGAACACACCCTCCACACCCTCAACACTCATTGGGGACTGGCCTGGGCCAGAGCAAACAGTTTTGCCATGGTGCTTCTTGTGGTGCTTCTTGTGAGCAGACTTGGGCTTGCAGCCGTACACACCGGTCTTGACGATACCACACTCGGCACCATTTGGAAGACCAGCCTGTGGACCAGGGCAAGCACCGTTCGCGATGTTCGCGACACAAGCTTGGCCAGTCACACAGAAGATGCCCTCCACGCCTTCCACACTCATTGGAGAAGTGTTCGCACCAGTACACGTCGATGGAGGTGGCGATGGCTTGCAACCAAGCACACCAGTCTTCACGGTGTCACAGTACGCGCCGTATGGGAGACCGGCTTGTGGACCTGGGCATGCACCCTTGATGTTGGCCACACACGACTGACCCGACACACAGAACACACCTTCAACGCCTTCAACACTCATTGGGGACTGGCCGTTCGAGCACGCGTCCTTGCCATGGTGCTTCTTGTGGTGCTTCTTGTGAGCAGACTTGGGCTTGCAGCCGTACACACCGGTCTTGACGATACCACACTCGGCACCATTTGGAAGACCAGCCTGTGGACCAGGGCAAGCACCGTTCGCGATGTTCGCGACACAAGCTTGGCCAGTCACACAGAAGACACCCTCCACGCCTTCCACACTCATTGGAGAAGTGTTCGCACCAGTACACGTCGATGGAGGTGGCGATGGCTTGCAACCAAGCACACCAGTCTTCACGGTGTCACAGTACGCGCCGTATGGGAGACCGGCTTGTGGACCTGGGCATGCACCCTTGATGTTGGCAACACACGACTGACCCGACACACAGAACACACCTTCAACGCCTTCAACACTCATTGGGGACTGGCCGTTCGAGCACGCGTCCTTGCCATGGTGCTTCTTGTGGTGCTTCTTGTGAGCAGATTTTGGCTTGCAACCATACACACCAGTCTTGACGATGCCACATTCAGAACCGTTTGGAAGACCAGACTGTGGACCAGGGCAAGCACCGTTCGCGATGTTCGCCACACAAGCTTGGCCAGTCACACAGAAGATGCCCTCCACGCCTTCCACACTCATTGGAGAAGTGTTCGCACCAGTACAGGTCGATGGTGGTGGCGATGGCTTGCAACCAAGCACGCCAGTCTTCACGGTGTCACAGTACGCGCCGTATGGGAGACCGGCTTGTGGACCTGGGCATGCACCCTTGATGTTGGCCACACACGACTGACCCGACACACAGAACACACCTTCAACGCCTTCAACACTCATTGGAGATTGACCGTTCGAGCAGGCGTCCTTGCCGTTCTGGTGCACGCGCACGTGGATGGTGGTCTCCTTCGAAGCCGAGATGGATGCGACGGCCATGGCGGCGGTCGCAGCGATGAGCACGAGCTTCTTGGCGAACATCTTGTGGTTTCTGAGAGTTGACTGGGGTTGTTCCCGTTGCTCTTGTGCGGACGGCCGAGTGAATTGGAAAATGAGAACGAGGGAGGCACATGCATTTGCTGGTGTGTGTGCGTGGCGCCCTCTCCCTGCTGCAACGGCAGTATCTGAGTGATCCTGGCTTGGCACTTGCTCCAGTTGAGTGCTCCTTCGAGTGTACCTACTGACGTGAGGAGCACATTTTACGAGCCTGTGTTTCACAAGATGCTGGTGAATTCTTTACTGCATAACTGGTATTGATCAAATAATGTGTGCATTTTAGGTAGAATTTCGATGCGGCAAACACGCAAGACTTGTTGACTTTTGGGATGATTCAGTGAGGTGTCAGATTAATTTTATCGTGTAGCACCCTACTTGTGGATAGTTTCTGTTTAAAATGGGTGGATTTTGGGCTCATCGCTTGCTTTATGTGCTCACAGGTAACCTCTTTATAATGAACCTATTTGTTCAATATATGTGAACTTGTGTCAAATCACCTCTTGAAGGTTGGTGAATATGCTTTTGAATGTGAGAGTGGGTTTTGGAATGTCGAAGCGTGTGCAGTGTCGTCCTGTTTTTCGAACGCAGTGGGTGAATATAAAGTTTCACGAGGTCCGTAAACACTAGCGTCGCACAAATCAGGATGCACATAAAATCACGACGCATCAAGTTTCACAAGCAGACATATCACACAAATGATTCCTTATTGTTTCCCCACCCCTCGTTCTGATTTACTGAGATCTTGAGGACATTCACGAGGACAGTCATCTGCCAGCCACGCTTGCACTTTATCGAATTACCCAGGCCAAAGCAACGCACGGAGCATATTTAGTTATTTGAACTTCCTTTGAACTCAGCCACTTTGTTCGCAATCTATGATGCATGGAGTGATTAGATCGATTGCTGGGTTTTCAACGAGTGAGCTGATAGAGATGCAGCACAATCGAGGATGCGATCACAAAATGTAGAAAAATGTGTACCCATTGGGTGCATCCTGCAAGAACGCCAACCACTCACAGCTCTGCCACCAAGATTTTCGAAGCACAGCGTTGAATCACAAGCAAACTATTCGATCCAATCGTTTCAGTCGTGGGTTAAATTTGGAGACTCGGTTGACCAATAAAAAAGTAGCAGCAACTCGTTTGTGTTGGCACGCCGAGTTTTTGTGTTAGTACAGTATTCCGTTCTCCGCCAAAGATCGCTTTTTCAAGGAGCTGTGCACGACAGTCGCTGCTCGAGGTGCAGCTGCATTTGATGGCATCGACCTTCGCACGTCAGTTCGGATTGATATACTACTGCACGATAATTAACAATCTCCCGGCTGCGATTGTGTTCAAATGCTGCATTCTGAATGCCCAACCAGATAGAGCACGACAAAACAGGTGCACTCCTCTCCTGCGTGTTTTAGGTTTGTGCCGACGTTGAAGTCCAGAGAATCCGTGCGAAATCAGTCCGCCTTTGCAGTTGATCACTCGAAAATCCTGGTGATCATTGCGCCACCTTCTAGAAACGATAAATCAGCAGAGTTTGAAAAGCCGATGCGAGTAAAAGACGCGATGTTGAGCCTGTGGAAATGAATGCGATCCAACTTATTGTATTAACCTGTCCCTCTGATTCTTGAAGTGTAATCTCTGATTTATTTGGCTGCATGAATCAGTAGCAAAAATAAAGATGTGTGTCCACCCAGATACTACATTATTAAATTATCTTCGATACGGTAAAGAGAACAGTGAACACCTACAGTATAGAGGTCATCAGTGCAGAAAAGATGCATTCATTCGCATCCAGCGGATCCGCAACTCTTGAGTGTCAATTCCAACTGACAATCAACCATTTTAGTGGTTGAGGGCACCTGCCAGCCTGCGTGGGTGCATTCTTACGCCATTGTAGGGGATCAACTCAAGGCTGCCGATACAAAAGCCCGCCAGCTCGCTTGCTCCGTTGTCGCTCATTCTCCAATTTGCACCGCCATCTGCAGTCAAAGAGTCCGGAACTTTTCCATCCCACCAAACTACCCACCTCATTTTCACAAGATGTTCGCCAAGAAGCTCGTGCTCATCGCTACGACCGCCGCCATGGCCGTCGCATCCATCTCGGCTTCGAAGGAGACCACCATCCACGTGCGCGTGCACCAGAACGGCAAGGACGCCTGCTCGAACGGTCAATCTCCAATGAGTGTTGAAGGCGTTGAAGGTGTGTTCTGTGTGTCGGGTCAGTCGTGTGTGGCCAACATCAAGGGTGCATGCCCAGGTCCACAAGCCGGTCTCCCATACGGCGCGTACTGTGACACCGTGAAGACTGGTGTGCTTGGTTGCAAGCCATCGCCACCTCCATCGACGTGTACTGGTGCGAACACTTCTCCAATGAGTGTGGAAGGCGTGGAGGGCATCTTCTGTGTGACTGGCCAAGCTTGTGTCGCGAACATCGCGAACGGTGCTTGCCCTGGTCCACAGGCTGGTCTTCCAAATGGTGCCGAGTGTGGTATCGTCAAGACCGGTGTGTACGGCTGCAAGCCCAAGTCTGCTCACAAGAAGCACCACAAGAAGCACCATGGCAAAACTGTTTGCTCTGGCCCAGGCCAGTCCCCAATGAGTGTTGAGGGTGTGGAGGGTGTGTTCTGTGTGTCCGGCCAAGCTTGTGTCGCTGACATTGCCAACGGTGCGTGCCCAGGTCCACAAGAAGGTCTTCCAAATGGCTCGTCGTGTGGCAAGGTTATCACCGGTGTGTACGGCTGCAAGCCTAACTCTGCTGCTCCAGCGACTCCTGCTCCAGTTGTGACCCCTGCTCCATCCACCGAAGCCCCAGCCACCTATGCCCCAGCCACTGAAGCCCCAGCCACCCAGGCTCCAGTGTACCAGACGCCACCCAGGCTCCTGTTGTCATGACGTTGTAACTCTCGGACGACCACGCCGACTCGTCGGATCATCGGACTCGATTGAACATTTGAAGGGCGACGACGGTGAATCCCCAATGAGCGGGAGGGTGTTGAAGGCATCTTTCGGCGTAAAGGGCCAAGCCCTGCGTTGTGATGACATCAGGACGGTGTTGCCCAGGTCCACACCGAAGGGCTTGCCATACGGTGCTTCATGTGCATTGTGAAGACCGGTGTGTACGGCGCAGCCAAAACGACGAAAGCGACCGGACGCAGCTCGAATAATAGGTGTGACGATGACACCACGGGTTTACTCGGATGGACGGATGACAGTACGGTTTACCGGACGACATTCTCGGATGTGTGGCGAAGGTGAGACACCAATGAGCGTTGGAGGGTGTCGAAGGCATCTTCTGCGTCAAGGGTCAGGCGTGTGTGCTGACATCAAGGATGGCGCGTGCCCTGGTGGGTCGGACAGACTTGCTACGGCGCGGGGTGCTGATATCGTGAAGACCGGGGTACGCTGGGCACAAGCCCAAGGCAGCCCGTACAGAAGCACCACAAGAAGTCGAACGTCCGTCGCTCTTAAGAAGTGAGCATGTCTCGGCGTGTGCTTTTTTCTTTGTGGAATAGGTAGCGCGCTTTTTGAGCAGAGGTGTGGGAGCTTTTTTGTTTTTGCATTTTGATCGGTCAAGTCAAAAAACTGCACACTCTCTCAGAATTATCGTTTTCATATGGACCGTAGACTCCCTCCCCCCGGTCCTTTGTAGCTCTTGATGTGAGATCTGAACATGGTGGGCAAAAGTGCCAGAACCAGAAAATTACAGGAAGTGTATCAAGAATGGTGTGCTTGCTGCATACAGAGCTGAGGGAATCGAGCAAATACGTTGATGCATGTTAGAAACAACGAATCGAGGCGTAATAAGATATTGAGTCACAAAACGGTCAGAAGCTATCGTCGCTTTGCACGTCAGTGGCGATTGTTTCAAATCGGAAACAAAAAGCCAAAGAAATCGTTGTCAAGTATGACAAGAAATGGAAAGTTGCCTCACGCTAAAGATGAAGAAAGTTTTCAGGGGCCCACCATTCTTGCAGAAGGGAAATCGGGTGAAGCAAAGCACTGATGATCCTCCTGAGTCTAAGAGAAGTAAGCGTCACCTCAGGCGTCGATCGTACCGATAACAAAAAACCAGCGTACCACCTTGATTTTTTACCATTTCGAATCAGGTTTAAACTTAGGACTCCCAAATGCAACCACATGCACGTGAGTCACTCAGAGAGGCACGCACTCAATCCAGCAAGCAGATGGTATCATCATCGGGCTTGCATCCAACTGTCCACCCAAGTGCGACAATATGGCAGGCACTCGCATCCAAAGGCAATTTCCTGAATCAGCAGTAGCTGCTAGGTTGCCTTTACGAAGAGCTGTGTTTCACTGGACAGAGCTTTCCCAATTGCATGGTGCATGGCATGCAATCAGGACTGACTTTGATTCGACGCGCTGATTTCCTTTCGCTCTTCTCACGAGGCGATGCATGATGACTCGCTCCTGCGATGTGCGTGCGCGTGGCCTGATTTTTTCTGCGAATGAAATTCACCCACGATCCTCTGCAAATTGGTGAAGTGCAGCTGCAGATTTGCAAGATCCAATAGAAGCGCATTTTGAAGGCCCTGCAGGATTTGATGTATTCTACACAGGCAGATTTGAAGAGAGCGCCAAGACAAAGCCCTGAATGCATTCTACACGGGTAAATCAGGATGAGATTTTGTATCATCTCTATTAACGACCATTAACTTATTTGCCACTAATGTGTTGTAAAGAGGTAAAACCTTGCAATTTCCACTTCTGAGTCATCAGTGTCCATAAGCAGCATCCCAGCTGTTTGGCCACTGCAGAAAAATCCACCCACATCGCGCCAGAAGAGAGGTTTATGGATCCAGTTGAGCAAGCAAACTGTGTGTAAGGTACTATTGTGCACTTACAAGTCATCCGACGGGTACATAGACAACTCACTGCACTCACGGTACAACAATTAAGTTAGTTCCATCTCCAGCACCCTTATTGAAGAATTAACCCATATCGTCAATAAAGTTGATATCTGAGCCGTAAGTCTTCGTCAAAGTACGAGTGCAATGCCCATCACACCTCTCGACCTTTCGCCCCCTTCTCCTCCGAGTGCCGCCGCTAGAGCTGAGTCCCGACAGCCGTGTGTGCGTGGTGCGCAAGATCTGGTGTCCTCATTCTCCAATTCGCTCGGTCTCCAGCACTTGCCTCCGAAGAAGAAGAAGAAGAAGGAGCAGCATGTTTGTGCAGAAGCTCGTGCTCGTCGCTGCGACGCTCGCTGTTGGCTCCGTTGGAGCCATGCAGCAATCCTCGGTCCATGTGCGCGTGCACAGCAACGTGAAGGACGCCTGCTCGAACGGTCAATCTCCAATGAGTGTTGAGGGAGTGGAAGGTGTGTTCTGTGTGTCGGGTCAGTCGTGTGTGGCCAACATCAAGGGTGCATGCCCAGGTCCACAAGCCGGTCTCCCATACGGCGCGTACTGTGACACCGTGAAGACTGGTGTGCTTGGTTGCAAGCCATCGCCACCTCCATCGACGTGTACTGGTGCGAACACTTCTCCAATGAGTGTGGAAGGCGTGGAGGGCATCTTCTGTGTGACTGGCCAAGCTTGTGTCGCGAACATCGCGAACGGTGCTTGCCCTGGTCCACAGGCTGGTCTTCCAAATGGTGCCGAGTGTGGTATCGTCAAGACCGGTGTGTACGGCTGCAAGCCCAAGTCTGCTCACAAGAAGCACCACAAGAAGCACCATGGCAAAACTGTTTGCTCTGGCCCAGGCCAGTCCCCAATGAGTGTTGAGGGTGTGGAGGGTGTGTTCTGTGTGTCCGGCCAAGCTTGTGTCGCTGACATTGCCAACGGTGCGTGCCCAGGTCCACAAGAAGGTCTTCCAAATGGCTCGTCGTGTGGCAAGGTTATCACCGGTGTGTACGGCTGCAAGCCTAACTCTGCTGCTCCATCCACCGAAGCCCCAGCCACCTATGCCCCAGCCACTGAAGCCCCAGCCACCCAGGCTCCAGTGTACCAGACGCCAACGACCCAGGCTCCTGTTGTCATTGACGTGTACATCTCGGACGACAGCGACTCGTCGGACTCATCGGACTCGATTGACATTTGCACGGGCGAAGGTGAATCCCCAATGAGCGTGGAGGGTGTCGAAGGCATTTTCTGCGTCAAGGGCCAAGCCTGTGTCGCTGACATCAAGGACGGTGCTTGCCCAGGTCCACAGAAGGGCTTGCCATACGGTGCTTCGTGTGGCATTGTGAAGACTGGTGTATACGGCTGCCAGCCAAACGACGAAAGCGACGATGACAGCTCGGACTACTCGGACGACGATGACAGCACGGTTTACTCGGATGACGATGACAGCTCGGACTACTCGGATGACGATGACAGCACGGTTTACTCGGACGACGATTCCTCGGATGAGTGTGGCGAAGGTGAATCTCCAATGAGCGTGGAGGGTGTCGAAGGCATCTTCTGCGTCAAGGGCCAAGCCTGCGTTGCTGATATCAAGGACGGTGCGTGTCCTGAGCCACAAGACGGTCTCCCATACGGCGCGTCGTGTGGCATTGTGAAGACTGGTGTGTACGGCTGCAAGCCTAACGCCGTTGGCAAGAAGCACCACGTCCGCAAGCACTAGAAACAAAAAAATGGTGCTCAGTGGCAACTGACCTTTTTTGCTCTTGTGGATTTTGTCAAGCTATCCAACAAGCGTAGGTTCTAGTGACTTTTTGCAAGAGCGTTGCTTTTCATTTTGAGTAGGACAGAAATAACGTGTTCCAAAAAATGTGGATTTCCCGTCAGTCACCTTATCTTTTCTGCTGCAACTCGTTCTGCCTCTGCGAATGCCGTTCGTTTTGTATGTCGAGGAGCTACAGTTGCATTTGCCGAAGCTGTTTCATTGAACTGCTCTTTTTTTCTTTCGTAACGTTGAGATATTGCCTCACTTACCTTCGGACCTGAGCAGCAGACACGAATAATGAAAGCGCAGTCTGCATGCAACTCTGGCGACCACTACTGACACGAGCACCAGCCATGCGTCAAGTTGAACCAAAACAAAAATGGATGGATGCATTACAGGTACCGACATTGCCGTAAGTGAGTCTTTCTCTTTTTTTATTGCTTGATTCGGAATTGCTTGAGCATCTACAGTCACATATCAGCGTCCGTTAGTTTCATTGAATCCACAGACAACTCACGTCCATCGTGCCCTCGACATTAAAAGCGTACCTCTTCTTCGAGTGGATGCACGTCGCCGGCGATCACGAGGCAGTGCAACGGAGCCCCAAAGTCGGCGGCCAAGAGCTCCTCCATGGTGCCAGCGATGATGGTTTGGTCCTTTTGCCCCAAGCGCGCCATGCCGACACACAGCGAGTCGCGGGTGTACGCACCCTCTTGGCGCTTCTCTTCGATTTCGATCAATTGCTCCACGGCTTGGTTCACGGTCATAAAGCGTGGCGGCAAGTACACGATCTTACCACGGCACATGGCTTCGAAATCCGGTTCCTTCACCTTGATATCAAGCAAGCACAGCGTGTGCATGCCACCCTTCTTATTGTACAAAATCTTCTCGTAGAAGCTATCTGGACGCCACTCTTCTCGGAAAAACGGGATCGAGATCGTTTGCCCAAAGCTGTAGAGCTGGAGACCGCAGGAGCCCGCAGCGCCCATGACCGACGCATTGTGGATCACTTCGACCTTGATGTCGAGCTCCTGGGCACGGATGATCAGATCCGAGTGGGTCGTCGCGCTGCTCACATACACTCGCACACAAGAAAATAAAACGGGACCATTAGACACAGCAATTGCAGCGTGTGCTTCACTGCAATGGTTGAGACCCATACGCACCACAATGGGTCGCCGACGACGAGGAAGGACACGTCGTGGTCCTTGGCGTCTTCGAGGATCTGGTCGGCGCCAGTCTCCACGCAGTCGCGGTCCGCGAGGATCACTTCACGCTCGTAGAATTCGCTCTATACCAACAAACAATGGAACCAAATCACTCGTCAGCATTGAACAAGCTTGTCGCTTCTCGTTAGACAGACTCATGGAGGGATGATGGGACGCACCAATTTGGAGAGCTCGATGCCGAGCACCGACGTGTAGTTCTCGAGGAAGACCTTCTTGGACTTCTTGACCGCGTTGAGGCCGCGCAACGTGATGTCCTGCTCGTCGCCGAGCCCCAAACCGACCACATAGAGCACCATTTTCCTCTTCTTGTGCGTTGCGCGCTTCCAATTGACCGCGCCAACCAATTTGATGCCGATTCCGCACCCAGTCAAACGAAGCGAGTTGAACCGTACTGTACCAGACAGAATAAACATGTGCTCCTATGCAATTATGCAGGAGACATGATCTACCTCGTCAATGCTTGATGGATTGTACGAATATTACATTACGAGACATAGTAATAATATATGCAGGTATAGAGGAAGGACCACTATTGAAGTCGCACAGAGTTCTGCACCATTGTTGACAAAGCGTATTGCGGCTGCGATGGCGAACGCGACGGACCCGACGGCGCAGAGCATCCATGGCGTGAACCCGCAGCACCTGATCGAGAAGATCATGCGCAACCGCATCTACGCGAGCGTGTACTGGAAGGAGCAGTGCTTTGGGCTCACGAGCGAGACGCTCGTGGACAAAGCGATCGAGCTCAACTACTTTGGCGGCACGTTTGGCGGCAACCAGCAGCCGACGCCGTTTCTCTGTCTGCTGCTCAAGATGCTGCAGCTGCAGCCCGAGCTGGAAGTCGTGCGCGAATTTGTACAGAACGAAGAATACAAGTACGTGTCGCTTGTTTGGTGTGCGTATGTGTGCTTATGTGTTCATGATGGCTAATAGCGAACTCTTTGTTCAGATATGTGAGTGTACTAGGCGCAGTGTATTTGCGGCTTGTCGGCAAGCCGCTCGATATTTACTCCATCTTGGAGCCCATGTACAGCGATTACCGCAAGATCCGCAAGCGGAACGTCGTTGGTATGAATTGCATTCTAGTCACCGAAATGAGTATTCTTGGAAAGTGGTCATCAATACAATAACTGGCTGATTACTGTGTTTTGTAGGCTGGGAGATCACACATGTTGATGAGATTGTGGACGCATTGCTGCATGAAGAGTACTATATCGATCTGGCGCTGCCCCGGATGGTCGACCGCGAGTTTTATGAGAAGAACGGCACGCTGCCGCCACGAAAGAGTGTGCTGGAAGACGAACTAAATGGGTCCGATGACGACGATGGCAGTGATGACGATGCAGACGATAGCGACGATGCAAAAAAGGAAGAGTGAGCGCAGTGCTTGTTGGTTATCGGATTAATGAAGCGTGGTTGCTGTTTGCCCATATCGGATGCAGAATGAATGTCCCATGGCACACGATGTCAACCCAAGCTCGTTACCCACATTTATATCGCTCGTGTGTAAAATGCAGGAACAGGCAGAGAGCAACATGCTACCAGAACTGTTGGATAGAGTGAAAAAAATGAATCTCCTGTTCTAACCTGGCTTCGTGTCTGCCATGGCACGAACTCGCACTTCTGAGCGGGCTCCATGGTGACACCAAGAGCGGAGTGCATTCGAAGCACAACATTCGTCAAGCTTCATTACATATTCAGCATCTCCGCGCCAATAAAGCAGCAGCAACCTGCACTATTGAATAATGGTTCAAGGCGGCATGGAACCAAAAGTTGTCTGTCTGAAGACCCGAGTGGATCGAATGAGGTGTGCAATCGGAACTGCGGCTGTTGTTCCACAGCATCATATCCTCCTGCCTTGAAGAGTGGCAGGAATGAGGACGGGCAGGGAGCTCTTTACTGTACCGTGACATATTGAGCAAGACTTCCTTCTAGCTGCACAGATTCGTCGCAATGTCCTGAGGATCGTCACGCGGCCGCCGCGCGTCCTCCAAACTTCAGAAACACAAAGCACCTTCGATGTCTGCTGTCAATGCATTTCACAGTCGATCCCATCCCAATTGTCCTCATGTGCATGCGGCGCTCTCCTGGCCGCACTTTGAAGTTGCACGTTGAAGGAAGGAAGGCGAAGGGCGACGTCTGTGTAGGAAGAAAACATTCTGGGGGTCTGCTTGCGCATGAGTGAGGGAGATGGGTTGATTTCCCCATTCTTCAACCTGATACTGGCGCAAAGACCTTTCAAGACAAATGGGAAAACACAGAAGACTCCACTCGACGTTCGCAATATAACGCCACCATTTTAGGCAGGGTATTCATATTTACAATGGCAATAATATACTATCAGTTTAAAAAATACAGCATCGAATATCGTCATTTATGAAGGGTATTGGTTTCAAGATGAAGTAAATGACTTGTTGAAGTTGAAACGGCGAGATCCGTCTGATGTCTCCTTCTTTCCTTCATACGTTCCGTTTGATACGTACTGTTCCACTTCCCCCTCTCTCTTCGCTCTGTTTGACTGTCTCGCCCTCCGCACTCGACGCTTCAGTATCAATTTTCCATCGGACCCGCCACCTCAAGTCTCAACAAGCCCCGAGATCAAAAATGGCCTCCCGCGCAGCCGTCAAGTCGTCCAAGTGGCTCAGCGACCCATCCGTGCGTTCAAACACGCCGTTGCTCTGCTTTTAAGGTCAGTTTCCATCAGTTTGTATCTAATGGCATGTTTTTGGCGTTCTGTAGACGTACCCGTTGATCGCGTGCATCACTGTTGGTGCCGTCATGTGCGCGTCCGTTGGCGTGCGCCACTTGGTCACCTCTCCGGACGTGAAATGGAACCGCGAGGTGCGCAAGAGCAAGGAGCTCGCGAGCAAGGAGCAGACTAGCTGGATGTCGCACCGCAACACGCTGAAGAACCTGCGCGAAAACCCTGTGAACGCGCTCCACCCAGCCAACAAGTGAGCGCAAGCAAGCGTACTCGATCAATGAGTGCAGCATTCCCGTATGATCAAGATGAAAAATATAAAAAGAAAAAAGCATATGATAGTTGTCAA
The DNA here is from genome assembly GCA_006386115.1 of Globisporangium splendens. NCBI lineage: Eukaryota > Oomycota > Peronosporomycetes > Pythiales > Pythiaceae > Globisporangium > Globisporangium splendens. Next base: position 155,790 of record VFIW01000040.1, on the reverse strand, counting down.
CTTGTCTCGACAATATGTCTTCTATGGCGTCAGCTCCCTCTCTTCGTAATTGGACGCATTACTGAACAACTCGCGCAGCAGATTGTGCGTAAGCGCGTGCCCTGGACTCGTCGCGAAGAAGTAGCCGTGCAACGGCAGTCCTGCGAGTCCAAGGTCACCAATACAGTCGAGCATCTTGTGGCGCGTCCATTCATCTTTTGGGAACCGTAGACCGTCAGGGTTCAACACATTAATGATTTGCTGCCACTCAGTGTTTCTTTTGCGGAACACGACGGCGTTGTCTAGCGAACCTCCGAGCGCGAGTCCGTGCTTCTGCATCCATTCAATCTCTTCCTCGAACGTAAACGTACGCGCTGGTGCGATTTCCTCTCGGAATTGCTGCACATTTGCCTCTGGATCGGTGCCGAGAATGAAGCGACAGAACGTTGTACCGAGTCCTTTATGTTCAAAGTTCACCTGCACCGACAGATTGAGCGTCGGGGAATGCACTGCATCACCTCCAGCACCAGTCTGGTGCTCGGGCATTGGGAGAAACCACGCAGCCTTGTCCTCCAGCAGCACCTGCACGGGCTTCTTCACTTTATAGTATCGCACGCGGTGGCTCTCTTGCTCTTGGATGCCCGCGTGGTCGATGGCGTCGAGGAATTGGATGCTTGAGCCGTCGAGGATCGGGAGCTCGACGCTTGTCGGCTCATCTGGTCGGTCGCTCGTCGCAGCAGCAACGCTGCTCACATCCACGTACGCGTTTGTGACCCCTGCTGCGGTCAATGCTGACATCAAATGCTCAATGGTCAATACGCTGATGGAGCTCTTTCCTCCAGCGCTCATAGCAGTCAGTTGTGTGCACAACTGGCTTTTGCGGTCGTCGATGTTCGAAATGTGCGCGTGGATTTCCTGTTGCTTTTGCTGCTGATTCTGGGGGCCATGTGGAACGCGGAACACGATGCCCGTGTTCGCTGCGGCAGGGTGGACTTGCACCACAGCGTGCTTTCCGGAGTGCAGACCCACCCCAGCGACGTTGAACGAGCGCTTGAGCGTGCGCTGCCATGTGCGTGGCGCCATCACAGATGGGATTGGTTGTGGAAGAAGCGCCAAAGACAGGAGGCATTTCATTTGTTGAAATCTGCTGTCTCATTGGTTAGAAATATACTATGAAAATGCTCAACCAGTAATTTGTCCTTTTCTTTTTTTGGGATCCAATGTTGCAGTTCTTGGTTTCTATCTACTGATTTGTGTTACACATGTTTACCTGTCCAATACCGGTAGCTTACCTGTTGCCTTGTAAAAAGAACTCACTGGTCTCGTAAAAAACCCTCGTTCCCTTTCCCTTCTCTGTTTTTACGGTTCTGTTGGGGGAACTTTAACAAGAGTGCAGCCCGTGCGACCATCACTCCGCACTCGTGTCTTCGTAATGGGAGGCGATTGTTTGAGCGCATTTGGAGAAGAAGGGCAAAGCGCGACGACGTTCGCGTTCGTTCCCTGCGTCTTTGGTTCAAGTGCGGAGTCGTCCACAGCGCGCGGGGCGATAAACTGAGCTTGTGCGTGTGCGTAAGTGCGTCTCTCACTTGCAGTGTTCAGTTGCTAGAAGCGGGGAGAAGACGACGAAAGCTCCTGGTGTGTGCGATCCAACGTCGGCTTTTTTCTTCCACCGAATTTTTGAACGTTTTGTGGGGAAGAAAGCAAGACACAAGTGAGTAAGCGAAGGAAGTGAGAAGCGAATTATAAGCGAAGATGTTTAACCGCTTTTTCAAGAACAAGGACGACGGCGCATCGAAAGCAGGTCCGCCTGGCCATCGCAGCTCACAGCCTGGCCAGGGCGGTGGACCGAATGGAGGTGGCGATGATCTCACGGGTGGAGGGTTCTTCAACTTGCCTCCCCCTGTTGCGAAACCCTACGGAGCGCCGAGTCCCGCGAAGGCTATTGGAGGTGGACAACCGATCGTTGTTCCAAGCAGTGGGGCGCCGTCTGGTCCATCAACGTACACTCGACCGGGACAGCTGCCAGGATACCAGCAGCCATCGTATGGAAACAGCAACTACGACGCGTCAAGCGCTAATGGATCTTCGTCTGCTACGTCTGCGGGTGGTGCTGTGGATATGTTTGGTGGCATGTCACTGAAAAATCCTCCAATGGCTGCCGGCAACGCTGGTGGCTACCCTTCGGCGCATCAACAGCAAAACTATGGTGGTGCCAGTAGTGCGCATCCCCCGTATGGTGGTGGTGTCGCTATTCCACAATCCGCTGCGCCAGCTCCTCAACCAACTGGCGGCAGTTTGTTCAGCGGCTTGGATTTGGCATCAGGCTCGGGATTATCCACCTCGCATGAAGAACATCCAGGCGGAATGATGGAGCGACGAAAGTCTGCGACGCGCACTGTTGGTTCGTTTAACTATTTGAACGTGGCTGCATCCTCCGCGGCGACCGAGTCGAGTAGCAACTCCATGCAATACCAGTCACGCAGCGCAAGCATGAGCAGCACAGCTCCCCGACAAGCCACCAAGGTTGTCAAGAAGAAGAAGAAGACGTTTCGCCCAGGATTTGGGCGTCAGCTTTCGGATGAGTCGATTGCAGCACTTCAGCGCGGTGACTTGAAGGAAGAAGATATTATGGCAGGAACTGGTGATAACGGATCCTCTGAGACGTCGGGCAGCAGCTCACGCCCTGCCACTAATCCAACCGATTTGGCGCACCTACTTCCTCCAGTAGGGGCAGGATCAGTGTTGTCTGGTTTGACGGTGCACAAGAGTGCAGTGTCGACAACTACTGGCGGAACTGGTGGTGGTAGTGTCCTCGCAGGTCTCACCGTCCATTCGTCTGCCGCTTCCCCGCAGAATCCACCAGCATCTCCAAAAGCAGAGCCGGGCAATGGTGTTCTCGCTGGGCTGACTGTCCGAACCAAGTCAAGCTCCAGCTTAACCAGAGCGAGTTCTAAGTCTGATGTCTCTACTTCTGCGGTAGTGGAAGAGCCAGCCCCAAGTCCTGCTGCGGAAGAAAAGGCGCCGCCAGCTCCTGCTGCTCCACCAACTCCCGAAGAAAGACTCCTCAACACTTTGCGAGACTTCCATGCGAGTGCTGTCAGCTTCCGCGAGAACGTTTTGAAGCAGAATGAAGAGGAGAACCGCATCCTCGAGCGCAAAATTCAGCTTGCTAATCAACTCACGCAGTATGAAATCGATTTGCGCGACGTCGAAGCCCAGCAACACCATGCTTGTGAAGTGGAAGATTTTGAACGTGCTGATGCGCTCAATGCAACGATTAACAGCGTTCGGCATTGCATTACTTTAACTGAGAGTGATGTCCGCAAGGTTGATAGTGAGCTTGCCGCGTTCGTCAAGTCGAAAGAAAAAGCCTTTGCCAACCAGTTGAGAAGTACGAGAGGGACACTGCGTGAGCTGGAGAAATTCCGTGACGACCAAGAAGCCGAGCGAGTGAACCTGCGCAATGAGTTTAAGGAATATGAAGTGAAGGAGACTGAACAGTTGCAATTTGAGGCTGAGCGCATTGACACTGAAATGCACCATGTGTCAGTGAATCTGGAGCACCTAGCAGCCGAAAAGTCCGAGATCGAATCGACGATCGAGGAGCAATGCAAAGATGAGTTTGTGGTGCAGGCTCAACTTTTGGAAGAAAAAGCCGCTGTGGAGGAAGAAGTTCGTGAGCTGGAACGGAAGCTCAAGCTCAAGCTCGAGCGTGTCCGCGAGATTCAAGAATCGATCAACAAGGCCGAGAAAGAAATCGATTTGGTGCGAAACCGATACTCCCGCCAGCTTAAACGTATTGCTGATCGCGAATCTGGTATCTTGAAAACGAAACAGGAAGTTGAGAGCGACGTAGAGCAACTGAAGCACCAAAAGAAAGAGTTCCACGAGAAAATCAACGAGTATGAAACGAATATCTCGACGTTCGGTAAGCGCATCCTTGTTGTGCGCAAGGAAATGCGCGCGGCAGCGCTTCTGGCTAGTGTCCTAGAGGTCCAGGAAACTCGTCGTGAGCAATCCATTGTTCGAAAGAAGCAGCAGACAGCTGAGCTGACCTCACTTTCTGATGCTGCGGCTATCGCTGAGCAAAGTTTTGTGATGCTACGCAAACAACATGACGAACTGGAGAAGTCACTGTCGATCCATCGAAATGCTATTGCTTCTGCTGAATCAATGATTCCGCGACTGGAGCAGGAGAAGAAGACGGCTGCTGCTCAGCGAAACTTCAAAGACGCAGCTCGTATTTCGAAAGACATCAAGGCACTGGAGAAAGATCGATCTACAGCAGAGGAGATGGTCGAGGTTGTGGAAATGGAGCTGCAGGATCTGAAAGAACGAATTGACAAACGTGAAGTGGAGTACGAGGAGAAGAAAGACGAACTGAAGAAGGTGGAGAAGCAGTTGGAATTGACAACGCTACAAGAGCTGTGGAAGGAAGCGAAGCATTTGCGAGTGGCGATCCGAAAAATGGAAAAGTTCAAGAGTGAGGGTGCTGCCGCAGACGATGGAATTGACTTCCGCTCCTCCGCGATTTTGCTTGTTCAGGCAGAATACGAAGCGTGTATGATTCAAGTGGAAGTTTTGGAATCGAAGTATGATGTGACTGATCCAAACCAAGACCAAGAAGATGACATTGATGACGACGATGACGAGGTTGACGAAATCATCGACGATGATGTGGATGTGGTGCGCGAGTCCGTGGGAATTACACACATCGGTAATTCTTACGGAGCCGCAGAAGCAGGTGATGGTGGTGAAGTTGACCTGGAAACGATCGGAGATGGAACTATGGCTCTCGAAGATATCGCATCGAAACTTTCCGAGCTTGAGACTATGATCGAGAAGGCGACAGAGAATGAGGAATATGAGCTGGCAGCGCGTCTAGATGAGAAAATCGAAGTTCTCAAGCGCCGCCAGCATTCCATCATTGCGCTAGCATCTCGCGACGCCCCGACCGATGTTTCTCAAGAGAACGAAGATGACAAGGATGGTGATGATGATGATGATGATGAAGAGCATTACCAGGAGGCTGAGGAATACGACGCTAGTCACACCCTTCATGAATCCCACGACGAGCCGACCTCGACTACGCATGCAGGCCAAAGTTACGAAAAACTGACTCAAGAGTTGGACGCTCTTCGTGAACGCATTGTGCAGGTGGAAGATGAAATCGATTACGCAACAGAGCACGAGGAGTACGAGACAGCGGCAACTTTTGACGAGGAGCTGCAGAGTTTGAGAGGCGAAGAAGAAGAAATTCAACGATTACTTCAAGCTTGTAAACCTACCGAGACCGGTGTCTCAGACCGCAGCACCACTTCGAGCCAAGAAGAAAAGCAAGGCGGCGGATCTAGTCTTTTCAGTGGACTTGGTGTGAAGCAACCGTCAGTTGAAAAAGACATTAACGCGTCTACTGCCTCCTCGAGTATTTTTGGTGGGTTAGAAGTGAACTCTCCGCAGAATGTGCCTGCGGATACCACTGACCCAGTCGCGACGGAAGGATCCCTATTTGGGGGGCTTCAACTCAGTGATGGAGTAACACCTCCAGAGAAGCTGTCGAGACCTCCAAGCCCAATTGAAGATGCTGTGGTGACTGAAGAAGAAGCAACTGCAGGTAACTCTCCGAGCGGGCTTGCAATCGACTCACCTACGTCGTACTCAAATACGGAGGACTCGTTTTTCGGAGGACTTCAGGTTGGTGGAACTACTCACACGTCCCTGCCTGAAGCGTCCACTTCGATGTTTGGAGGTCTCGAGATGAACTCGACCGCCTCGCAAGAAGACAGCGGATCGGTCTTCAGTGGACTAACTCTGGGTCAATCCGTACAAACGCACGCGACGAGTGAAGACCATGAGACTGTTGAAGACGTGCAATCCAAGTCTGTTCACTTGGAGGAGACCAGCAATGCGATGTTGACGGGTCTGCGGGTGAGCATTACAAGCGCTACAGGCAGTGAAGTTCAGTCGCGAACTGGTTCGTCTTCCAGTTTGATTGAAGACGAGCATTCCACCGATTCCCCGATGACGATTCACGAGCTCTCGGGACACAGTCTTCACTCAGACGAGGAGACCACGATCTCTGTCCCAGGAATCATCAGTCATGAATCGTCTTTCACCGATATCTCGTTCACGTCAACGTCCGTTTCGACCACTGCATCGACAACAACAACGACGACGACAACCACGGAGAGCTTGTTTGGTGGTCTTTCCCTCGTGGGTCCATCTGCCGTGTCGTCGGTCTCCACAACATCTGAAGTGCACGGGACGGCGACGGGAAACGACCACGAAACCTTTGACGACGCCAAGCAAGAGTTGTAAATATGACGGAGGTCGCGGTAGTGGAGAACAAATATGTGTGCGAGTGGAATATGTATGAATGACCTTGTGTACATGCTATCCTGGTGTGTACCTTCACTAGCGGTCTTATGTGGATGGGCAGCGTGTGCGGTATCTGCGAAGAGAAATGAACAGAAGAAAAGAATAAAGACGATGTGAGCGCCATCAAAGACCAGGGAATGCTCAGTTTGTAACAAGAAGGAAAAAGCGCAGCACGAAGAAACAAGAAGAGAATGGTAAACGGGAGCTTTCTTTCTTCCTATATTGTTGACATTCTAATTACGCCAAGCCCACGAATATGCGCAATAGCACTGAACTGACACGCTCAAACTCTCTAGACTCTTAACATCAATCACTGACAACTATTGGACACTCAGGTTACCTCCTTCCGCGCAGCCGCTGCTCGAACATGACGACTTCGACCTACTGCCCAAGAGAAAATCACAGACCTACGCAGTTCGTTGCTCTCGATCTCCGCCGCTTTCTTCATCTGCGCCGATTGGATTCCTTCTCGGGAACCCGACATTGCGCTCAAGCACTTTCTGTATATACTTGGACATTTTTTCCACGGCAACGTCGTTTGAAGCATAGTAATCCTCTGGAGCCGCGAGGTCTTCGATTTCCGTGAGCGCGAGATCGTCTTCTGCAAGAATCGGCGGGAACTCTTCTTCCGGGACATCAGCCAACGCAGAACCATCGCTCAACGACTTGGCTTTCTGCGACTGCTGGTACTTGCCATCTGCCATGGTGAACACGCAGTAGCTCACGCGCCGCACACAACTCACGCACACGCGGCGGCGATCGATCATTCCCAGCACTTTTTCGATATCCTCGACCTTGGAGCACTTGCGGCACGTGTACTGACCACAAAGGTAGCAGAAATGCTTTTTCCTGAGCACGCTGAACGGGAGGTAGCAGGACGCACAGCACGCAGTTTGCAAGAGCGCGACTTCACTGGGAGCCACCATCGGGTAAAATCCGAGTCGCCGCCGCAGCACAATCGATTCCAGCTTGCACAGCTTCATGGCCATCTCGCGCAGCAGCTGGACTACCGACAGGATCAGCTTCGGGTTCTTCACATCGGGATTTTTATGGCTCGCGTAGAAAAACAGCCGCGTAAACTTCTCCTCCGAGTCCTCTTGAAGCACGTACCCGGCGAGAAGGCCGCGCAATCCACGCATATGCTGATGGCTTTCATGGGCTTCGAGAGGCGATGTGCGCTCGCTCTCGTCGTCATGCGCGTCCATGGTCTGCAGCACGCGGGTCACGGATTTCGCATCGAATTTCTCCTCGACGTAGTCGACAAACGACATGTTTTGCTGCCGCCACATCAAATGGTGCCTCATGAGCAGCGACACGGCATTCACTGCGAGTTTGCTCGACGACGACACTGCACTTGGATGTGGAAAATGAGACTTGCTTGGATCCAGAGGATGACTCGATCGTCGCATCTTGCTGCTGCTTCGACCTGCCCACGACGATCTCCGGTACGGCGCACAGTCGACGCTGCGCACGTTGAGTCCATACACGTAGAGCTCGCCAAAGAGCATGACCATGCTCCGGTGGAAATCGGGGCTTGTCTCGGACGAAAACACGCTCATGATCTCGTGCAGCGAGCAGGGCAGATTGAGTTTCGCGACGACGCTGTACTGGTCCTTTGCCTTGGTCCTGGACTCAAACACGTGGCAGTCCTGGCCGGCAAACACCAGCGGCTTCCACTTCCCGACCATGACCTGCCGCTTGGCTGCACTCTCGACTTTTTTCTTGGCTGCGCGCGCCATCTCAAAGAGCGCGCTATCGTCATAAAGCAACGAAGAATTCGAGTACGACGATGCTAGCAGGATATCGTGCTCGAGCGCCGCGGCGGCCTCGGGGTTCATCGGTACAGGCACGTAGCACGACGGCAGCGGCATGGTCTTACTGACACCTGTGGGAGATGACGACGACGAAAATGACACGCGCTTGCCAGCTGCTCCCGCTGTGCTCAGGAAACTCGATGTGAGACTGTTGCTGCGGCTGCTGCTCATCAGCAGCGAGTCCGAGAAGTACCGCTTGGCGAATTTGCCGCGTGACAGCACCGGCGCCGAGGCTTCCGGCCAGCGCAATCTCGACTTTGACGGCTGGAACCGCGGCCGTCGCCTCCTGCTGTGTGGGTTCGTGGAATCTGTTGGATGGCGGTGATGTTGGCTGCTGTTGCTGTTACTCCTTGTCGAGTCGAACATGTTGCCCCGTGACGAGTAGTACGATCCGGAGAAGACTGTCGAGTCGCGACCATACTGGCTGGTGCTGATGAGGTCGCTCCTTGAGAACGAACTCTCGAGCTCACTGCCGCTCATGTGCTGCTGCTGTAATGAAGACGCTGATGACAACAACATGCTCGTGTCTTGTCTGTGGCGTGCAAGAATGGCTCCTGCAGTGCGGATCGCGGTCGTCCTCTTCTTCGCCGGTTGTCGTCGGACTCGAACAGTTGAAGAGAGAGATGCTGGTGGAGGAGGGGGAGGCGACGGAGCGTTCCCGAAAGATGATGGAGCCTTCCGCTTCTCTGCAGCAGCGTGACCAGCGGTAACGGGAGGAGGAGCAGCGGCAGCACCTTCCACAGAAGATTTGCCGCCGCTCTTGGTGGATGGAAAGGGGCTACCGATTGACGAAGTGGACGTAGACGTCATGGAAGACGCCGCCGAAGAAGAAAAGTCATCGAGCGACTGCGGCTGCATGGCGCCGCGCCTTCGTCGCGGGGCTCTGGTGTCACGCGTGGGCATGGCGTTGGCGCTCCGAAAGCCGCGACGATTTCAAAGCTTGAAGGTGAATGGCGCCGGTGATATGGAAAACCCCGAGAGAGAGCGAGGAAAGCCCCATGCACACGCAGGCAGGCGGGTAGGAACGTTGTGCGTCGTGGTCGGCGCCCGAAAAGTGGGACCGCTTCCACCCTCCTCCAAGGCATGTTCTTCGATGGGGATGAGATCGCGGTGTGTATAGTATAAATTGATACCCTGATGAGAACGATCAAGTTGCATTTCATTGAAGTGAGCCTGTTGACGTATGCTGAACTCTGTGAAAATGTATATTTGACGCAAAATTTCCGCGCCATGCATCGATCAAAGCACTTTCCACTGATGGATGGATACTGTGCGAGCGATTTGAACCACAGTTTGCAAGAGGGAGAGAGAGAGAGAGATTTGGTCGAGAGACTCGACTGTGTGGCACCGTGAAAGCGCGGATGTTTGATGGGCTGATATCCATGAGTCTGAAACACAAGAAAAGAAAGCAGAGCCAAGTCATCTCAGAGCCTCAAAAGACCGACAAAAATAAAAGATCTGCCAGTCGATCACACATTTATTTGGTTGGCAATTTGCCAGTCATTCGTTCTACTATTTTTTGATGGGCAAATATCTGGGGGAAGTTTTGGCAAAAATACCGTATTTTACCTCCTATTAAATAGAATAATCACGAAAATAGAGCCATACGATACTGCTTCAAGGGTCGTTTGAACTTCAAGCGACCTTTGAAATTATTCGTTCAAACTTTGAACGCCTATTCTTAATACTAATGGAGGTAACCAAAAGCAAGCAATCTGCTAAATAGTGTGTTCCAGAGCATCAACTTCCTTGCTGAAGGGTCAATAATGAAGACGATGTCCTTGCGTGGCAGAGAGTGTCTTTTTTAGCGCCGTCGCAAGTATCTAACTTCAAGGGCAATGAAAAAGCAATTAGCGCACACAGGGATGCTTTAAACTGAATCAGGAAGACAGAAACTTTCCACTTGAGATTTGATGACATGCAGCATTCATCTTGACGGTGGAATTCAGCGACACTGGCGTATAGGATGTGAGAGACACGAGGGGCTTCAAAAGACTTGAGAGCGGCTTTTTCGTTTTTCAGCACCATAATGCGCTTGACTTGCTTCGAGCTCAACTCGGCATTGCCTTAAACTTGAAGATAGAAATCTAAATCGTTGTTCGTGTAAAATTTCTGTGAATATACCGTAAACTGATCTATACAGACCGAAATGGTCAGAACAACGAGCTATTTACGGTTTATAGAAAGTCTTTTCTTTTTGCAGTTAGGTGAAGAGGACAGCTGTTGAAGTTCCATCAGAAAGGCTGACCGATCTGACTGCTGCTTGGCCCTCTTGCTTACAGTACGGAGATCACCAACAAACCTCTTGGCTCGCAGGCTTTTTGCATCCCTTCGTCTGCACTCCAAGAGCACACAACGATGGCATCACGGAAATGCGAGCCCAATTTTAAGTTTATCCAATACGCCACGTTGGTAGAGAGCTGTCTGTAGGTACGTTGAGGCTGCTGCTCTTGCAAGCAGTGCCATGAATATACTCGGAGAGACACTTCCGAAGTACATTGGCACTTTGCACTATTGCAAGTTCGCTGCTTGCGAAGCAGTGTTCATTCTCGCTCCGTAAACAGACTTGCAGGGCACAACGTCGTAGTACCTCATCATTGATCTACAGCAGCGCCGATCATGGAGCACTCTATGCTAAGTCGACTCCAAACCTCGAGCCGCTTCAATTGAAGCAAAATGGAAATTCCAGGAGTTTGACAAGGAAAACGTGAGATAGGTATTTGTTTTTATCGAAGTACATGCACTTTTCAGCGATCGATTCGCTCACATGCCACCAGACTTGGATAGTCTCAATTGCATTGCCTTAAGCCATTCGCTCTCTTTTTATCTTTTGAAGTAGGATGGAGCTTTTATGGCAAGTATTAAGCTTCGCGCTGCTGGTTCTCTGGGTGAATCGCGTTCATGGGGTTCTCGCTGATGTTGCGAAGCTTCTTGCGGTGCGCCATCCAGCTTTCCGTCTGCTCAACGGTTACTGCTTCCTGGCTTCGGCGGGCTGAGGGGCTCCATTTCACGTCTGGATTCACAGTCACTTGGCGCACCGTGAACGTTAGGAACATCACGGCGCCGAACCCCATGCACGCCATCACTGGGTACGTCTAATCATCACAACACCATACGCAAATAACCCAGTGAGTCCCGAAAATACCACAGAAGCTGCCATTATATCTGCACCAGGCGCATTACCGATGGATCACTGAGCCACTTGAGCGCTTTGGCACTTGAACGAGACGCCATCGTTGAGATTCAAGAGCTTTGGGGTGATATAAGGGATGATCTGACGCGCGCGAGAAAATTGGACAATGCAAAGCATTGAAGGCTCTGGGGACCCGGCTAGTGGGCTGAAAGGGGACTACAATGGAACGGACAGGTCTCTTTTCCTAACTCTTTCTCAATGTATGCTTCATGCGATATAGCAAAAGGCATCGTAAACACTGTGATTGGTTTTCATATTTCCAACCACCTGTGAAACTCCATAGACGCTGTCGTTAATGGGTAACATTGCGTGGGGATTGTTGTTTTTCAGTTCGCTACATGTGCGTGGCAGCGGGCAACGAGCTAAAGGGAGACCAGAGCGCATTATCCAGTTTCAGTGTGAGGTATATTTTGTTGCGCGAGGCGAACTAGAATAGCCAAGCGCATTACCCAGGTGATGAACGCATCAAGCACACAGGGCATCAAACTGAGCCACTGCCAATTAACGGCCCTATAGCGCGCGGTGTGGCATGCCCCTAACATTTCGGAGGCTCTTGTTATTTGTTTGGTGTGCTGCCAAAAGTACAATGTGGGTGTTAGTGAAGCTTCTACTCTGCTCGGAAAACCTGCGTCCAGCGCTTGCGAGGTGGTGTGCATTGTCGTGTTCCCTTGAACAAGAGTTCAATGCGCTGAAGGTCTCTGGTGTTAAATAACATCTAGACAATTAAATGGCTGTTACATTCGCATCCACTGTGTCCCCAACTGGCTCTAAACAGTTGAGTTGGAACTCACGCCATCATGATGTCTCGAAGGAGCTCCTGTTGTTTGGTTTCTGCTCGTGTAATGATAAACACAAGTCAACACGCTGCAGGCAGAAATGCTATGGTTGATACGCTCGTCCAAGCAACCACATAATACGCTTGGGGCTCTACAAATCACATACGCTCTCCCATGCTAGATTACAAGGTAACTGCGTTGCTGAAGAGCATTGCCTTTCAGTGAGTGAGCAAGACAATTATTTGTACGTCATTTCGACTCACCGAGAGATGGAGTTATGGTTTCTCTTTGGCCCTATATGGTTGCCCACAGAGTCAACACTGCTCGACAAGAAAACGTCGCAGAAACTCGTGCTACTGGGCCAACTGATTGTGGAATATTGCGAGCCAAACGTGATAAAATGGAGTGGATTTTACCCAGTAAACCTGAATATGAAGAGGGGTAAGTTCTTGCATCTATCTACTTAACCCCTCGGAGAAACTGCATCCGTTTTCCAGAGGGTCGAGTCGCTTGCTTGCATGACGCCATATTAAAGTATTGAAGCAACTCGTTTGGCGAGGCTGCCAAAAGCCATTTACTCAGGCTTTCATGGCAGCTTTGAAGCTTTTTGCATGTTCTCTGGGTGGATCGCGTTCATGGGGTTATCGCTGGAGTTCCGCATCATCTTGCGGTGCGCCATCCATTTTCCCGTTTCTTCTGTGGTCGCGAGCTCCTGGGTTCGGCGCGCTGAAGGTCTCCACTTCACGTCTGGGTTCGAGGTCACTTGACGCACTGAGAAAGTCAGGAACATCAAAGCCCCGGCCCCCATGATTGCGATCACTGGATACGTCTGGCAATTAGTTAATACGCAACACACGACGTCTCGGTCAGCCTCATGTCATCACCACCGCTACCACTGCAGCCTGAGTCGCCACGTACCGACGGGTCATTCAACCACTTGAACGATTTGGCGGCAGCACGGGAGGTCATTGTTGAGTTTCGGGGGATGTTGGAGAAGTGAGACGTGGAGCGAAAATTTCACAATGCGTCGCTGGGGCTCAGCAAGTGATAGTGCCAATATTTACTCAAGCGACTACTCTAGTAGACTGCTGGTATCACTACCAAAGACATCGTAAACGTGGGCCGTGTTGAGTTGCCTTCCTCCTCGTGTAGGCACCCTGTCATTGGTAGGTGGGCCACTGAGATTTGCTGGTACTGAATAGACTTCTCCCAACACCTATCGGAAGATACCGATACCTTCTGAGCCGCCAAAAGGTACGACAACGTCACTTCCAGTGGACCAAACACGTTCAAACGTAAAGTGAGTGCATCGGCGGAATGCAGCAGCTGCTGGTTTGCGCTGTCCCACTTGCAGCAGCGGAACCTCGATCTGCAGTCGAACCTTTTATATGCATGCTCACTCATAGCATAGACCCCGAATTTGCCATTCCATTTCTAAAGCGTATCGAAAAGTCTAAAGGCACAGCTTGCAAGCCCAACATGAAAAAGGCGTTCATTTTTGCCTATAGTCATCCATTTCCTCATATAAAAGAAACACGCTGCATAATGAGCAAATTGCCACAGGAAAAGAAACAAGGACAATAGGCAACCAGCATAGTAAGCACATCCCCCCAGAGCGCTAAGCGTGCACGCTTCATTTTGAGGGCAACATTGTCTGCCACAAACGATGTTTGTCCCCACCACGACAATCGATGGCTGTCGCTCGATCCGCGGCAGATTGGAGGAGCTCCAACCGCACAGCATGACAAGCAACGCATAACGCGACCACCATACGGACAATAATAACCCGAAAGACAAAATAGCCAACCGTAGGTCATAGTGGAAGAGAAGCTGGTAGCGTTTGGATCCCACTGCTATAATTACGCCAATGAACAGCGCCAGTAAAAGATGGTGAGTACTGTAACCTAGGCACCCTGAATCGTTAGCGGCAGAAAAATGAAATGATCGGGATGGAATGAAATCTTTAAAGCCGATTCCATGGGGCATCTCGCAACCCAACTTAACAGAGTTTAAAGTATAGGCTGATCGCTGCTACTATATTCACGCTATAAACATGCTGCATTATAGTATTTTGTTCTGCTGATGCACTATAAATCAGCGAAAGCTTACCACACTTTGTATGAACAGACAATCGACGAACACCTGTGTCATAAATCCACTGCAAATTGCTGGATCTTGAAACATGCATATATGGAGGTGTTACTGTATTATCGCAGTGACGATCCGTGAAATAATGGGTAAGTGTGATGCTGAATGTCGATTCGGGGTGGCCCAATTGTGCCTGACCGGGTTGAGCTGCCCACGTCTGGGTGACTTGACTGCTTGATCAGGTTGAGTGGCGTGCCTGCCTGACTGGGTAGGAAAGCGCGCAAAAAAAGGTCATCGGTAGACCATACGACACACTTGTGCGGTTGAGATCGCGTGAAGCAGCTCGAGGAAGCATTCCCGGTGTCTGACTGCGGCAGGCACCAGATTCTGGCCATGCCACCGAGTTCGGCTCCGCCTTTCAATCCACTGTGTCACATTGCATGTACGCATCAACACCATGATTGAGAGAGTCGTCTCAATACGGCTCACAGCGTGGAATGCTGTGCTGCGTTCGTGTTGCACCTATTGTCTTTCACTGTTGGCAATTCGCCTGCCAGCGAAGCAGCCATGTTTTGTCGCCAACTTCATCTGGTGTCTTGCGTATACGTTTGAAAATCGATTGCAATCCAAACGGCGACTTCTTAATCTTGGTGATCTGTTTCGGTCTGGGTCTAGGGTCTGTGAGTGGAGTTCGGGTCAGGATGGGTCATGAGACGACACACCACCTGTGTGAGCAGCGAAATTGGGAAGGTCCGAGTTTGACAGCCTGTTCAACTGGGTTGGGTCAGAACGGAGGGATTAAAGAGGAAAGAGGCAGTGAAGAGATGCTCGCGCAGATCAATATCGGGTTTACAGCCCTTATTTTCTACATGAGACACATATTTTGCATGAGCTTGGGCTCATTCATTACTGACTCGCAGGCTTATAGTACCTCAGCGTTTCTCTTTGGCATGATATTTCACAGCATGAGCAAGGGCTCAACGACGACGTCGACGCAGAGACTCGCCCGACCGAGCCAATAAATCTTACACTTTCGCTATAGCGTGGGAATAGGCATATACCTGAGTGCACGATTTATCAGCAGATCGATTCGTCAAAACCCAGCTTCAATGAAGCGCCTTGCTTAGGTAAGATTACCACAAGTCATGGCTCAGTTCACCTGCTCTTTTCCTCGTTTAGAATGGAGTTTTCTTTTTCTTTGGCAACTTCTAATCTTCTCGCTGCTTGTTGTCTGGGTGGATTGCGTTCAAGGGGTTGTCGCTGATGGTGCGCCATCCAGCTTCTCGTTTCTTCATCGGTTGCGGGTTCGAGCTTCGGCGCGCTGAAGGCTTCCACTTCACGTCCGGGTTCGAAGTCACATGACACACTGTGAACGAGAAGAACATTAAGATCCCGCTGCTCATGCATGTGATCAGCGGGCACGTCTGGCGAGAGACAAAGCGCAAATGCCTCATTAAACTATCAGCCCAGCAACTGCTACATGAGTCGCCAGCCACGTACTGATGGATCTCTCAACCACTTTGAGGTAGCACGAGGCACCATGGTTGAGTGGGGATTCGAGTGAATACAAGCAGAGAATGTGTAACATGCAGCGAAATTTGTGCAATGCAAAGAAAAATGAGCTTAGCGAACGATGCGATGCCGTAGGGAGGCTGAGTGAGGTGAGGTTTGGATTTCACTCGAGTTACAGAAGGTTGCTAGACTTACCGAATGTATCGTAAACACGGTTGCGTTGCTTTCTTTGGAAGCTGTCATTGGTGGGTGAGCGCTTGTAGCTGCTGAGATTTTGGCATGAGGAGAAAGGTCCATCTATCAGGTGCACATCGGATACCTTCCACTGCTCGACAGGCGAAAAGATGCGACAGCGCCACTGCGAGCAGAAGAGATCGGGCAGTGTGTAAAGATATCCGAGTAGGCTCGCAGCGCATGAAGGACGTCTGTGAGTACACTTGGATCGCAATCTTGAAATTGGCGCGTCGCAGCTGCTGACAACAATGTCATTGGGAGGTTTCGCTTTGTTTCTCCTGGTAAAGGCACACACTGAGAAGAGAGAGAGTCGCCTATAATTAGCCTCTCTATTTTGTTCTTCCGAGACTTTTGGCAGTCTCCCCCTCAACACACAACCGGCTGGTCGCGGCTGCCAAGCCACCCAACGACCACAGACTCGTTTCGCGTGTGCCCTTTTGGCTTTGCCGCCTGACCCCACAAGCTAGCACGTGGTAGTTAGGCCACATGGGTGGCGCTCGACGCAAGCTCGGCGTCGTGAGTCTCGCGCTGATCACGTACTTCAATGTAAGCGGTGGGCCGTGGGGATCGGAGCCGATCGTGGCTTCGTGTGGACCGCTCGTTGGCATCCTCGCAACGCTCATCTTCCCGTTTATCTGGTGCCTCCCGCTCGCGCTCTCGTTTGCAGAACTCTTCTCGGCGTTTCCGACGGACTCGAGCTTCTGCACATGGGTCGGCAAGGCGTTCGGTCGTCCTATGGGGTTCTACGTTGGCTACTGGTCCTGGGTTGCGGGGGTGATCGACAATGCGATCTACCCGTGCCTCATGGTCGATTCCGTGTTCGCCGTGTTGTTGGGACCCGATGGTGGCAGCGTGAAGACGTTCCTGGTGCCGCTGTGGATGTACATTGTTCGGTGTATCGTCGCGACGGCGTTCATGTTGCCGACGATCTACAGCATCGACGCCGTCGGCCGCTTCCTTCTCGTGCTCGGCATCGCGATGATCTTCCCATTCATCGTGCTCGTGATCGTCAGCGTACCGCAGATCGATCCGACTAACTGGCTCGTCGTGCGAGACGAGCCCAAGTGGAGTCAACTCGTGAGCGTATTGTACTGGAGCTACAGCGGCTTCGATGCCGCAGGTGCGTACGCAAGCGAGATCGATTCCCCACGCAAGACGTACCCGCGCGCGATGATGCTCACGGTGTTTCTCGTCGCGCTCACGTACTCGATTCCGTTTTTCGCGGCCTCGGGCGTCGACAAACCGCATTATGAACTCTGGGCCGACGGCTTTTACCCGATCATCGCCGAGCAAATATCTGGCCCGAGTCTGCGTTCCTGGTTCCTCGTGTGCGCGATCCTCGGAAACCTCGGCGTGTACATCGCCAAGATGACCAAGAACGGCTTCCAACTGGCCGGCATGGCCGATCTCGGTCTCGCGCCGTCCTATTTCATCGAGTGCGTTGCCTGCACCGCTGTGGATCTTGTCCACCGCGTACCCATCACATGTGGGCACTTGCATAGTAGGCATGAATCACACTTGGTCTCATCTCAACTTTGTGTCTTGACTTTGTAGACGAACGGCGTCCAACGGAGTTCCTCGTCGCGCCATCTTGCTCTGCTACTTGATCATTATGTTCATGGCGATGTTCGACTTCAACGTGATCCTGGGTGTCGACAACTTCCTCTCGTCGCTCGCGTGTGTGACTGAGCTCTGCGCTGTCGTGCGGCTGCGCTTCAAAGCCCCAGATCTGGAGCGTCCGTACAAAGTGAGCTTGTCGGACCGCGGCCTCTTTGCGATGATGGTCGTCCCGTTCTGCATCGGTTCGTTTGTTATGATCAACGAGTTCACCAAGTCCAAGCTCAGCATGGTGCTCAATGTGATCACGCTCGGCTGCGGCGCGCTCTACCATCGACAGCTGCGTCACTCACCGTCGTACATTTACTCGCCCATGGCGGGCAAAGTGCAATTGACAGAGCTCGGCCTGCTCTCTCCTGAATCGGTGGCCTCGCCGACGCAATTTCTGCTGCAGGCTGACACACCAAAGCCTGTGTACACTTTGTGAGATACAAGAAAAGATTAATGAGGAATCAAAAGTCTTCAAGTTGGCAAGAAAGATGTTGCTGGCGTTACCTTTTCTAGGGAATCCATTGCGAATTTAGCGCAAGATGGACACAAACCCTTGCAATTCCACGTCTAGAGCTGCAACTGGACTTGGACGCACGCGATGAACGAGCAGAGGCTTCCATTGAGTGGTTTATTATGCGAGTCGTGCGTTGTCGTTCTTTGCAGTTGGGCTGCACGGAGGAGTGAACGAGCAACGCTCGTTGCACTTTTGGTGCAGAATTCGGTCAGTCCAAGGCACCAAAGCACCAAGACTTGACTGGATCGCTGGCGTCTTCCTTCCACAGTAGCCCAACGATTGAACAGATTCACAGCGGTGCGAAAGCAACTTGATGTGCATCTCCATCAGGCTCCAATGCATCGCTAGAACGTGGAGCTCTCACGGACACCACCGGAGTGAAGTGGTGCCCACCTACTTCTAGAACCGCCAGCACCTTCGGAAACCCGAATGCAAGCAAAGCGCAAAAGGCTCGAGATTCCAGAAGAGCTCCTCGGGTTTGTTAGGTGAACGGATGACACTCAAGTCATGCAAGGAAGCAAGCATGTCACCAACATAAATGACCGAACCCCTCTGAAAACGCATAAATTACCAACCAGAAAAACCTGCGCAAACATCGGGTCGTTCGTCTAAGTCCGACTTGCATGTTGAATCTCAGCACTCGGTCATCGAACGTATGGCCCTTAAATCTAAGGTATCCATCCACTATTTGTATGAATAGCAACGTAATGTCCGTAACTACAAGGTTATTGGAGAAAGGTTTTATCGTTCCCCTTCTCAACGCCACGCAAACATTCTAGAACGTATACATCCAAACAAACGATTGGCCGCGAATGCGATCGCTGCATTTGCATTTCACTTGAAGTTTGTATATCGATCACCAACCTTCGGGACACTCGGGACAGGGGTTAGGCTTGTCAGACGTAATATTACCATAACTCCCCACAGCGGAAAAGGAAAACAAAAATAAAAAACCGGTCGTGAGCATTGCTGCAACTTAAGGGGTTCGGTATCATTTGTGCGGTGGAGGAGAGCGCAATGGCATTTAGAAATCTGCGTCGCTCAGACCACTAGACTCGCTCCGTCACGATGAACCCCACGCTCGCTGTCTCGATGAAGAAGGCGTCGCGCGCCACGGCCGCCGCCGCCGCCAGCGGCAAGCGCTTCTTCGCCTCGGGCAAGGAGATCCGCTTCGGCGTTGAGGGCCGCGCCGCCATGCTCAAGGGTGCCGACCAGTTGGCCAACGCCGTGCAGGTGACCATGGGTCCCAAGGGCCGCAACGTGGTGATCGACCAGGCGTTCGGCGCGCCGAAGATCACCAAGGACGGCGTCACGGTCGCCAAGAACATCGACTTCAAGGACAAGTTCGAGAACATGGGTGCGCAGCTGCTGCGCCAGGTTGCCAACAACACGAACGACGCCGCCGGCGACGGCACCACGTCGGCCACCGTGTTGACGCGCGCGATCTTCAGCGAAGGCTGCAAGTCGGTCGCCGCCGGCATGAACCCAACGGACCTGCGTCGCGGCATCCAGATGGCCGTGGACCACGTCGTGGAGGAGTTGGCCAAGCTCTCGCAAGACATTGACGACAAGCAGAAGGTCGCGCAGGTGGCCACGATCTCGGCCAACAGCGAAGTCGAGATCGGGCAGTTGATCTCGGACGCCATGGAGCGCGTCGGCAAGGAAGGCGTGATCACGGTGCAAGACGGCAAGACGCTCTACAACGAATTGGAGGTCGTCGAGGGTATGAAGTTCGACCGCGGTTTCATCTCGCCATACTTTGTGACCGACAACAAGACGCAGACGTGCGAGATGGAGAACCCATTCATCTTGCTCGTCGAGAAGAAGGTGTCGTCGCTGCAGTCGATCATCCCAGTGTTGGAGACCGTCGTCAAGCAGCAGCGCCCACTCTTGATCATCGCTGAGGACGTCGAGAGCGAGGCGCTCGCGGCGCTTGTGATCAACAAGATCCGTGGTGGCGTCAAGGTGTGCGCCGTCAAGGCGCCAGGCTTCGGTGACAACCGCAAGGCCTCGCTCCAGGATATGGCCGTGCTTACGGGCGCGACCGTGATCTCGGAAGACCTCGGCCACCGCCTCGAGACCACGACCCCAGACATGCTCGGTTCGGCCAAGAAGGTGACTGTGACCAAGGACGACACGCTTATGTTGGACGGTGCGGGTCTCCCTGAGCTGGTCGAGGAACGCGCCAACTTGTTGCGCGCGTCGATCGAGTCGACAGCCTCCGAGTACGAGAAGGAGAAGCTCCAGGAGCGTCTCGCGAAGCTGAGCGGTGGTGTCGCGGTCATCAAGGTCGGTGGCGCGAGCGAAGTCGAAGTCGGCGAGAAGAAGGACCGCGTCGTCGATGCGTTGAACGCAACGCGTGCCGCTGTCGCCGAAGGTATCGTGCCAGGTGGTGGCTGCGCGCTCCTCTGGGGTTCGCGCACGCTCCCATCGCTCTACGACCAGTGCGCCAACTTGGACCAGAAGGTTGGTGTGCAGATCATTGAGCGCGCGTGCCGTGCACCAGTGACGCAGATCGCCAAGAACGCCGGCGAGGAAGGCGCCGTTGTGGTCGGCAAGCTTCTCGAGAACGAATCGCCATCCTTCGGCTTCAACGCGCAGACCGCGCAGTACGTCGACATGGTGCAGGAAGGTATCATCGACCCAACCAAGGTCGTGCGCACGGGTCTCGTCGACGCGTCGAGTGTGGCGTCGTTGATGATGACGGCGGAAGCGCTCATCGCGGACTTGCCAGAAGAGGCTGGTGCCGGTGCGATGCCTCCAATGGGCGGCATGGGCGGTATGGGTGGCATGGGTGGCATGGGCGGTTTCTAAGCGCCTTCGGCCATTGGGAATGTCTCTTGTCAGCCGCCGGAAGCCTGTTGCGCGCACCCGCATTTAGGAGTAGGAAGCAAACGATTCGCATGTTGCTAGCGTAGCTTTTTGGATGTGTGGAAGGGTGCCGCAGTTTGAAGTAATAGATGATTATTATGCCCTTTTTTGTCGGTAGTAGATAAAAGTCAAAACACAAAAAAGAGTATCAAAATGGCAGCAAGGAAACACAAACGCAAGTCGCAGCATTATGATGCCGCGCATTCGCACTCTCGCCTTGGCGTGTGCGTAATCTGCAACGACATTAGACGCCGTCTTGAGGCATGCGCGTACTAAGTCGGGAGCTTGTGAACTACAGCACGCGTTAGGGCGACATTGTGGAAAGCTCAATGCACAGGTCGACTTGAATATGTGTCAATGATCGTCTCGACACGGATCGCCGCAGTGGAACAGTCCTGGGGGACTCCCAGGTCGCGTACTTCCCAGTGGGAAACGCACGAGGAAGAAAGGATTGCGCCAGCAAGGCGCGTGATCATCGTGGGTGACACGCAGGGGTATAAGCACAACAACCGAGCACTTCAGTTTCTTTCGTGTTTGGTATCTATGATCGGGGCAGCTCAGCCAACGAATTCAGACTCGTTAATACGCCATGTATCTCATTTTCGTCGCTCTATTTGCTCCATGGCTTCTGCTCTGGTGCATCTCCCATCGTCATCTTCAATGCCATTTGTTTACTTGTCTTCTTCTAATTCGTTTTCTCCTTCAAATCCTTCTTTTTTCATGCTTCATCGCATTGGGATAACCACAAACTTGTCACTGATCACAATGTTCCTATTCTCTTCTGGTTGTTCTTCGTCTCACCAGCTTATTCCAGATTGACGCGCTTCGCGATCTCGACAATGTCCGACTCGATGCGCTCGGGGACCTTGTCGTACGCGCGCGCCGCGACGCGCAGCAGGTCCTTGATAAGCTCGTGGTTGCCCATGATGTCGACGTGGTCCGACGTCGCTGGGCCGCCGCGCGGGTCGTAGATGATCGACACCGGGTTGTGCTTGTACTCGCGGATGCGCACACTCACGCCGCCGGGGTTGTGCTTGTCCTCACGCCAGCCGCGAGCGCACATGAAGCCCAGCGAGATCAATGGCACGGTGCCGTCGCCGTCGACGTATCGGATGCCCGCCTTGATCCACGGCAAGTCGTTGTACTCGGTGTCCAAGATGTAGGGCACAGTGCGCGTGCCATCTTCCGAGATCTCGTCGTCCTCCGGGTCGTTCGCGCCGTACACGTATCCTCGCTCGACGGGTTTGCCTACGCCGTAGAAGCAGAAGAGCTTCATGTTCGGCGCACGCGGCAGTGTCGACTCGAGCGGATTGATCCAGTGCTTCGGGGAGTCGTACTTGGCCGCCGACGGGTCTTGCGCGATGCCCGTGCTGAACCAGTCGTTGAACTTCTCGAGATTCTTGTCGATCGAGCCCAGGAACTCGTGAATCGTACTCGCGGTGACATTCTCGTGAGTGTTGTTCATGAACGTGAGCACGCCGCCGTTGCTGCCGTGCTTTTGCACGTGCTCAGGGATCGTCGTCGCGTCAAAGGTCACATTCGAGGCGTCCGACGGCGGGATCGCGAAGCGAGAAGCGAGATCATCCGGTGCCGAGTCGCGCGTACCCCAGATCGCATCACCACCGAACGGGAGCATCGTCGCCACACTCGGCCACGATCGCGCGAGGTGCGCGCGTGCCGGTGGACCGAAGAAGAAGCCCAGGAACTTGGAGAGACCACCGAGTTCCGCTGTGTCCTTCATTTCGCCCGAGAGCAATGCGCTGATCTATAGACATCACACACAATACGTCGTCAGCAATTTTAAAAATGCATGCAAGCAAGACATTATACAGCGTTGTACGTAAACATACCGACTTGATCGTGCCCAAAGTAGGTCCCGCGATGTTAATAAACGCTTCGACGTTGTCGTCGACCCAGTTTGGACCCTGCTTGCCGCCGTTCTCGCTCTCGACCCATTTCATAAAGTAGTAGATCACCTGCGTCGCGTACGAGTGCGTCACGAGCACGACCTTGCGGCCGCCGCTCGACGCCTTGGCCATCTCGATCGTGAACTTGAGCTTCGTGAAGTACTGATCGCGCACCTCCAGCAGCGACGGCGCCATGCGCCAATCGTACGCGGCCATGAACATGTTGTTGCTGTCGTAGCCAATGTCCGCGAGGTTCTCGATTATTTTGCCCCAGACCCAGAAGCCTCCGATGACGTAGTCAGCGGCTTCAAGACCGTTGGCCGGGCGTAGCTTGATCCCGTCCGGGTCGAGTCCCGTGCTGCGGTTGAGCATCACGTGCTCGAGCCAGCACTTTTGGTTCATCATGAACTGCTGCAGCATGCGCGCCGTGCCCCACATGCGCTGGCGAAAGTACTCCTTGCTGCACTCGCTGCCGTTCCAGATCTCGAGCCCCGTCGACGTGAAGCCCGGGACGAGCACCACGGGCGAGTACGCCGTCAGGTTCTCCTCGCGACGCAATTCGACGCCTGGACGCTCGTCGTCGTCCGCGAGAATCGACGGACGGTAGTCGAACGATGACAACAGGTCGTCCTTCACGCGCTTCGGCCATTCGAGCGCATTGATCTTGTCGCGGATCTTGTTCATCTATCGCACAATCAACACAATAAGCGCGTATGCATGACAGAGCACCAGTTAGTCACCTTTGCGAGACCCAGAAACCAGCAGCAAGAACCTCAAGAAGAAAAAAAACGTACCGACTCCTTTGGGATCGGGATCATGTCCTCGATCGGCTGCTCAAAGTACACGACCTGCGTCGTAATGAACACGCCGAGCACGCCGATGAGCACGCCAAAGAGCACCGAGTAGCGCTTGCGCGAGAGTACGTGGGTTTTCGCGGCATCGTGCCAGCTCTGGGAGTGGCGCAACGCAGCCGCTGAGGGCGACGCACTGCCGCCCTGCTTCGGCGCCTTCCCCTTGCGCTGGCGCAGCGCGCCGGCGTTGCTCGCGGAGCTGGACGCCATCTTTTCTTCTCTCCTGCTGCTTGCGCGGCCACTTGGCAAATGAGCTAGTGGCTTCAATCGCACTTTGTGAGGGAGGAAAGGTCAAAGGAAGAAAAAAATCACGTCGAGACTCTTCTGTTTCCTGTTGTTACCTGTTTATTTTGAATATACAGGTAATGTGTGCATTTTAATGTGCAATATACTGTCAATAATCCTTTTAAATGAGGAAAATGGAAAGGCTTCAACGAGAAAATGGGTGACGACGGTTGATGGCAGGTTTACTGTAGTACCCGTTTAAAGTATCTCCTGAAGAGGCGTGGTACGCCAAATGAGGTCTTTTGTATCAGCTCCAGCAAAGTGATTTTAACTTTAGATAGCAGCAGCTGTACCCTGGTGCGTGTCGCAGAAGCAATCATTCCTCACAGAAATCAGCCAAAGGATCCGATGGCCACACATGTCATGAGTGCGGAAGCCGATTACGCCGCTCCTCATCGCGTCTGCCATAAGCGCGGCTTTCGGCGCAGTATCCACCCGCAGCAGCTGAGCAAATGGCTGGTTTGGCGCAATCCGCTTGATGCAGGCATCTTTCCTGACATGTTTCCATTGCCGCGCCGATCCGAGCACTCACGTGCGAATGCTCCAAAATGCCCTAGGTGCGATTTTTGGCGTTTCCCACAGGACACATATTCAGGACAGCGTGTCCTATCTCAGTATGAGCCTATCATACGGCATACCAATTTTTTCCGGATTTAATCGAATACTGTCGAAGCGTGGAAGCCTGTCAAAAAGAGTAAAAGAGCGATTACTGCCGATACCGATATTTTTCCGACGGCAGTTGTTAGTACCGGTATCATCCTTTATTGTGCACGGATCTCTATTCCAGTGACGTACTGTACTCCATTTGCTTTAAAAAACCTCGTCCCATTCATTTCCACCTCAGTTTCGCCTGTTTGTCGCAACCAACAGCAAAAAACAAAATAGTAAATAATGCCCCCCCTCCCACACTAAAGCACAACACTTGTGCGCGCATCAGCGACAGCGCCAAACGGAAAGCAAAGGGAAACCAAGAGAGAGAGAGAGAGGCGTCCATAGAGAAGCATCCGCATTGCCATGACGTCGTCCGATTTGTCCGCGACGTGGAACCCGGCAGCCGTGATCGCGCAGGCGAAGGAGCTCATCCACAGCAGCAACGTACGTGTTCTTATAGTGTGCTTACTGTGTGCTAGCCGCAATGCAATGAATGGGCAGTCGCCGCTTGTCTTGGTTCGGTTTTCGTAACGATTCGCTGTGTCTAAATCTCTTTGTTTGTTTAACAGTATGAAAAAGTTGGTGAAGCGCGTAAAGTCGTGGACGATACGATCGTGCAGTGGGTGCAGAGCGTGCAGCAGCATCTCCACGGCGCATCAGTGGTGATCGAGCTCTGGCGGCAATACGCTGCGCTGGAGATTGAGCTGCGCCAGTTCAAACAGGCGACCAAAGTGTTTGAGAGCGCGGTGAGCTGCCCTGTTGCGCACTCGAGCACCGAGTTGTGGCTGCAGTATGCGTCGTTTTGCGTCGAGCGCAAGAAGTTCTCTAATGCGCGAAAGATCTTTGTGCGAGGATTGCAGACTGTCAAGGTAGGCACCCTTACCTTCCGTTTATTTCTTTGTGTCTTACTTGATGGATAAATGTGAGCTAAACATGCGTCACATGCCTGGATGAAATTGTGCAGGTTGAAGACCAGGATGCACTGTGGCAAGCATTTCATGCGTTTGTGGTAGCACATATTGATCCATTAATGTCGCTTGAAAACCTGAAAGCTCAAGTGGTCCCCGATAACCTGGTAGGCTCAAGTACAGCCACGGCTCCAGCAACGGCACCTACTCCTGTGGCTGAGCAAATTGCACCCCCACAGCAGCAGCAGCAGCAGCCTGTTCAATCCGTGTCAACGCAGCAGAATTTGGCAGCAAATGTACAAGCTGCGCATCCTCCTGTTTCTGCTCCTGCTGCTTACGTGTCAGCAAATGGACATGCAGCTGTCCCTAGTACGTCAAAGTCAATTGTGTCTGCGCCAGCAGCTACTGTCATAAAGGATCCCCCGATCATTGTCGATCCTGCTTTAGCTTTCATTGACAAAACGGGGCGAATGGATCCTGTGTCGCCATCTTCTGGTACTGGTCTTCAAGAAGGCAGCAAGAAGCGCGGGATTGTGTCACCTGATGTAGCTGACATCAAGCGCGTCAAGCAGGAGAACGAGCCACCGGCTCCATCAAGCACACAACCGTTGGATATCACCGACACGCTGTACTTTCGCCACATCCCAACGTCGTTGCCTTTCATTCCAGGCTGTCCGCATCTACTATTCGATATCGTGTCTCAAGGTGAGACCCACCAAGAACTCGGAGAGGAATTACTCGAGCGACTCTCGGACGTTCTTAGCGACAGTGCCGTTTTCCAGGGCGTGAAAGATTTGTGCGACAACCAACGACAGCGTGACCGAGAGACTTTGTACCGGTGGCAAGACCTCGTGGGCATGCAAATGAAGGAAGGCAGCGAGTTGTTTGCTCGCCACGTTGATGTCGAGGTGAAGCATGCGTCGGATCCTCGTGTTCTCATCACGCTAAAGACCCAACATCTGGAGCAGCGTCGTGAGTTTATCACGCGGTGCCAGATGTCGCAGCAACAATTCATTGAGATCTCGGCCATGGACCGCATGAATGCATTGAAGGCGCAACAAATCTCGCTCGAAAACATGAAGATCCCAGAAATGACCGTGTCCACGGATCCGAGTGTGATCGGCATGCAGGTACGCACATACCTGACAGTTCTCGATATGCAGATCCTTTGGTCTTTTCCGCCACCCAGACAGCACTGCTTTTGCCTCGTCGATGGATGCAAGCTGAAATTTTACTAATGTCGGGAAGGGCTTTGTCTAATACCTTTGTGATTGTTTTGGAATGACTTGTCTGCTTTAGCGCGCGATTCTTGGGTTAATTTTGGAGGCTGAAAAGCTCTGGCGCGAAGAAAGCAATAAGCCAGCGGCTACTCCCGTGAAGGCAGTTACTTCAGACTCGAGTGCTCGTGCGTCACGTGGACCATCGTTCCACAAGCAAGACACGTCATCGTTGAATTCTAGCAGAGGACATTTCCGAGGCAATCGTGGTGGAGCACGTGGAGGACGAGGTGGAAATACGATGGATCGTCACGCCAACTCTCGCTCGAATGCTTCGCACGGGAGCCATCGATCGCCACCGAGACGAGACCACAATCCGTATCAACATGCGCGGATTCCTGCAGGTGTGCCTCATACGAACTTTGATCCTCATGTCCCTCGACACCAGCAACAACAGTTGCAGCAGCAATACCCAGTGCGAGGATCTTTCCAAGGGCAGCAACAGCCGCATCATATGCCCCAGCAATTCAACCAGCAACCCCAGCGCGCGAGGGAACATTATGGTGATCGCATTGTCACGCATACGCAAGAGTTCAACAATTTTCCGCCGCAGCAAGACATGAGCCGTAACGGTGTTGGGCGGTTTGCAGTTCACCCGAGTGCCGCAGCACCTGAATGGCAGCAACACCAGCGCAACAACGTAGCCCCACATCGTGGCAATGAATACAACCAATCATCACGGTTCGGTGGTCATCCAGGCGGAGGGCAAGCAGCATCTTCGTACGCGACTGGGCCGCCTAAACAAAAAGGTCGTTCTTATGGAGGCAGTGGTAGCGGACCCGCTGGAGGGAATATGATGGCACCACCTCCCCAATACGGAGGAGGGTATAGTAAGTTTGCCGGTGCGCCACAGCAGCAGCAACGACAGCAGCGCGGCGGTCCACATGGACACCCCCAGCAGCAGCCACCGCCGTACACTAGCTTCGATAGCAATGATTACCACGCGCCGCAAAGTGACCCTTCTTTTTCAAATAGGAACCCAGCGCCATACCAGCAGCAACAGCACCATCCTCACCACCAACAGCAGCCTCCTCCATATCAACAGCAGCAGCACATGGCGCCACCTCCGTTCCAGCAGCAGCAACAACGAGGTGGACGGGGAGGAGGAGGCTATGGGAATCAACATCCGCCAATGAATCACATGCCTGGGTACTCTAGAGGCAACAACAATGACCGTCGAAGAGGCGGCGGTCGCTACGGCCGTAGATAAAGAGCAAGCGAACGAGACGCAGCAGCATTGGGAAGCAGCTGACAAAGAAGCAACACTATCTCTTCATCATCTGTCCGCATTGGCGTGCCACGATGAAATGGACCAACCTTGTGTGACTTGCCTCTAGTGAGCTTTTCAGCATACGAGCTTCGCCAGCAGTAGCGGCGCAATGGGTTAGAAGTATTATGGCAATCATGACACAAGATACATCTTTATCAGCGTTCATCTACCCCCAAATAGCGTACTTTATTACTTTACAGACTCACACATGGGCAAACAGCAAACACACGAGTGCGCCAAGTCATCGCGTCATCCATCTCCCGTTATGTGAAGATCCTCCACTTGTGGCGTGATGTATTGACGACTGTGCTTGCCGATGCTGTTGTTCAGTCATGAGTCGCTGCACTTCGTTGCGGAGAAACGCATTGCGGCGCTGCAATGCGTCAACCGTGTGCTCGAGCGAGCGGATGTGGTCCTGGGCTCGCTGTCTGGACTTCGCGGCCGACACGCGGTTCTTGAGCTTGCGCATTTCTTCTTTCGAAGTACAAGCAGCTCCATGTTCACCACGCTCTGACGACGACGATGGCGACGGTGTCGACGATCGCGGTCGCTTTGCTGCATTGAGGTTGCGACTCGCGCCAGAGTTTGTGCTTTGGCCACGGAGGGCTTGTGTTTGCGCACTCACCATTGTGGTAATGAGCTCTTCGCGGAGAGGAGCTGCGTTCGCACCAGGCACGAAGAGCTCATCCAGCGCGCCTGTAGCTGAGCTTCGTCCAGGATACGCAAACGGAATCGGCTCGATGTGCGCGTGCTCGTCTGCAAACCCGTTGGTCTCACCTCTCCTGCTTTGGTTATTGCTGTTGTTGTGGCTCATAGTACTGAAGTAATTGTCGCTCATAGCCCAATGCATCACAGCGGACGAATGTGATTTCCTCCCTTTCCGAGATCTCAGGCGCTTTCTTTGCTGGCTGGCGGATGCTTTGGGAAGTGACCGACCGACTGACACGAGAGACATCCCACTTGCAGCAGCCTTCAAGAGCTGCGCACGCTATCGGCCTTTGACGAAAGACGGAGTGGGACGCCGTGCACGCTGCGATTCACCGACGACCGGACGGTGTGCGCGTGTGTCTGCTGCATGGCGTAGACGTGAGCGCATGACGCCATTTTTTTCGTTTGTCCTCAGTTCGCGACAAGTGGCACTCGCCACCACCGAGATGAATGAAAAAAAAGGAAAGAATACAGGAAAAGTTGGTGCCGCGCATGTCGCGACTGCCCTTTTAAAATAGGTACAACGGGTATGTATAGCACCATTTGCATGTATTGATAAGCGTCAACATATATAAAAGGTTCAATGAAAATAAGAAGTACTGTAAAAGTGCGAGTGGATCTTTGAGCGACCATCACTCGCCCTTCAGCTTGCCGATTCTGATCCACACAAATTCAAAATGGCTGCATTTTGCTGGCGTGTCTCCCTCCTGTGGGCAGATCGAGTGATGCTGCAAATATTGTTGAGCTCTTCCCACAGCCATTCGTTCTCGATTGCCTCCTGCAGGTACCAGTGAGTGGGTCTACTCTTTTTGCCATCCGGTTACCGACTCGGCATTGGTGCATCTGACTTGTTGGCACCGCCCATCCGTCTCACAAGCATCACATGAGTGAGACGTTGAAGTCGGATCCGAGATCTGAGACGCAACGTCAACCAGATCTTGTACGTTATTGAGAAAAAAAGCGAATCAGAACTGGTATGCGACTACTGCAACAACCAGACTCTGCAGTATGCTTGCGGCTTGACGAACAACAGAACGCAACATGCCATTTCGCAGTCTCTGACTCGAGTTTGGCATGCCATTCGTTTCATTATATTCAGGTCTGTTTGCTTCCATCGTTTCACTGTGGTGCATTTTTTCTCCGTTCTTGGATTCGTTACAGCTTCATGTCCTTACACTTTTTAATCCACTGGATCTAGAAGACACATCTTCAGCGTGTTGGCGGCACTGCACAAACTTTGGCCAGCTCCTTTTTTGTTGAATTCTGTTTTCTTAATCTGTTTTCTCATGTTGCAAATGTTGTCATGTCGGAATAACCAGAACAGACGACTGCAATCGCACACCCCTGGTTTCTTTGGTCTTGCTCTTCCAACTTGCTCCATATTCACGCGAGTCGCAATTCGAGAAGTCCGGCTCAATGAGATCGTCATCTTCTGTGTCAGGTCGTTTGAATGTTTACGGATTACCACTGAAGTAGCTGTCGTCCTCGTGAACAGACTGCCATGTGACTTAAGTTCCACAATGACCTCCTCGTGGAGACAAAGCTTCGAGATCTCTCCTTGCCTTGGCTGTTGCCCCCTCATTGAGCATCCGCAGATGACAGACGCTGGATTCGCCTCGCACGGATCCTGCTGAACGCGGTTTTGGTCGTTGTCGACTATTCAGGCGCACCCTTTGTCGATTTTCTTCGTATTTATTGTTGGTGTCATGGAACTCAATGTCTCGGCAGGTGTGAGGCGGCTGCATACCTTTCGACTGATTACCCACATGAAATGCACTGAGTGCGCAAAAGTCCAAGTCAAACATCATGAGCGAGTGTCCTGTTTGTTGGATTTGATCGTGTCGATGCGTAGTGCTTAGTGCGACGCCTCCATCTCAATTGCATCGACCTCGCGCGACTTTAACAGAATGTATAGCAAGAAACGATCGATCTCATAATGAGCTCGGAAGGGAACACAAAGCAATGCGATCGGAGATGCAACCAGATCTCGTTGGATGATAACAACAAAAGAAAAGGTGAGGAACAACGTCTACTTCGTATTTGTACAAACAGATACAGACAACCGATTCATTATTGTGTTTCGTTTTCATTTAGGGGACCAAAAAGAGAGTCAAAGAACAAAAACATCTAGTACGCGTCAACAGTGCCGACGTCCGAGGCGTCCTTAGACGAGAGCGAGTCGAAGTTCAAGTCCGACGTGGTGGCGGCGGATTCGCTGCCAGCGATGTCCAACTCGTCCTCACAGTCCTCCGAACCTGAGGCTTCGTTGCCGGCAATGTCCAACTCATCGTCGCAGTCTTCTTCGGCACCCACAGAGCCCGAGGTGTCGCTGCCAGCGATGTCCAACTCATCGTCACAGTCCTCCGAGCCTGAGGCTTCGTTGCCGGCAATGTCCAACTCATCATCACAGTCTTCCGAACCAGAAGCAGCAGCAGAGTCCGAGGCGGCCGCAGAGCCCGAGGCGGCAGTAGAGTCCGCGTCAGCCCCGACTTCCGTGTCAGCGTCAGCACCGACTTCCGAAGCTGGGGTAGGAGCAGGCGTCGAGTATTCATCGTCGTACTCGTTGGCGCTCGAGGATGGGGCAGCAGTGGTCGGCGATGGAGTCTTCGTCTTCTTGGTCTTGGTTGGCTTAGGGGTCTTTGAAGCCTTGGTCGCCTTTGGGGTCTTCGATGGCTTAGGCGTCTTTGGAGCCTTAGTTGGCTTTGGCGTCTTCGTCTTAGGGGTTTTCGTTGGCTTTGGGGTCTTGGTGGATGGAGCCTTGGTGGTGGTCGCTGGGGACGAAGTGGTCTCAGGAGCCGAGGTCTCTTCTGGAGCCGTGGTCACGGCGGAGTCCGAACCAGCAGCTTCGTCCGAGCCAGCGAGGCTCAAGTCATCGTCACAGTCTTCCGAGCCCGAAGCTTCGTTACCGGCGATGTCCAATTCATCATCGCAGTCTTCCGAGCCAGAGGCAGCCGTAGTGTCCGCATCAGCACCGACTTCAGTGTCCGCATCAGCACCAACTTCATCGGAGCCTGCGAGGTCCAATTCATCGTCGCAGTCCTCCGAACCAGAGGCTTCGTCGGAGCCAGCGAGGTCCAACTCGTCGTCGCAGTCTTCTTCGGCCGAGGACGAAGATGGAGCAGTCGTGGCTGGCGCAGGCGTGGCGTACTCGTCGTCGTACTCGTTGTCGCTGGTCGAAGCAGCCGCTGGGGTCACGCTTGGGGTAGCAGCGTCCGAGCCGGCGCTGGCCGAGGCACCGCTCGACGAACCGCCTTCTAAAGGCGCGCAGTTAATGTACGCCTGCCAGGTCGACGAGTGCAGCGCGAGCCAGTAGATCTTGAGCATGCTGGCGCCGACACACTTGGAGCGGTCGTATGGGAGGAGCGCTGGCGCCGTGGTGTAGTCCTTGGCGCAGTTGTCGTCCTGGAACACACGGGTGTTGTCACACCAGACTTCACATGGACCTTGGTGCGAAGGCGTGAAACCTTCCGAGCTCGAGTGTGCCCACTCGACGTACTTTGCTGGGAGCGGCTGCTTGGCACCCGTGGCGCTCGTGACACCACACTCCTTGCTCATGCCGGACACGAATTCGCCCTTGGCGTCCACCAACGCCTTGAGCGTCTTGTACGTGGATTGCGCCTTGAAAGCGGCTGTGAACGCCTTGGTGTTGGACTCTGGGTCCGTCGTGAACGACATGCCCGTTGGCGCCGTCAACGTACTAGGGCCGTCGATGGTCGCGCAGAACTGGGTCGGGTCGCCACTGATCGCGAACGTGACCTTGGGCACCGACATGTACCCGTGGGCGCTCACACCGAGAGGCGCCACGGCGGCGAGCACCGCGA
Organism: Globisporangium splendens; assembly: GCA_006386115.1. Taxonomy (NCBI): domain Eukaryota; phylum Oomycota; class Peronosporomycetes; order Pythiales; family Pythiaceae; genus Globisporangium; species Globisporangium splendens. Next base: position 123,145 of record VFIW01000040.1, on the reverse strand, counting down.
GCACTCCCGTCATCTTGGAAGGCGCCATCATGATTCTGTTTAATGCGGTTGGAGGACGGAGGGAGATCGAACGCGCAAATCGGAAAATGAACCGACCAGAGACACAAACAATCGCAAACGCCAGAGGAGAGCTCGAGAGCCACGCAGACAGGGCTAATCAAGTGAGCTCCTCGCTTTTCGGTAGCTATCCCGTTCGCGAATTGCAGATGGAGATCATTGGGAACGCGGTCCCTCTGCCACTCGCAGCAGAGTCTCATCTCGCTCATTGAAAAGGAACCTTCCGATGCACCAGCTGGTCACGGAGGACCAGTCTCAAGCGACTAACAAAACAAACCTTTGAGGGTACATTGATGCAATATAGTGCCAATTGTGACAATATTGCTAATAATTGAGTGCAATTGCCAATGAGGATGGCTTTGTGTTGTGGAGGAGATTCAAGCGTGTAGGCATGATCAACAGACCACACGAGTCGTTTATAAGCAAGAATGAAGATTCTACGCTGTAGTGGTGCGGTTAGACGCCACTATACGTGTGCTAGAGGGGTTGAATTGAAATGGAGTGTGCGGAATAGCTGGTTTGGTTTTTTTCACGCTCGATCAGAACATGCTGTCTGCAATATATCTGTTGTGTAAATAGTGCCCACATTGCTGCAAACACGAAGGTGCAACGGCTTTGTGTCAGTGGCCATTGGCGAATCACAAAACGAACTGACTATCTTGGTCCACCTCCCTTCAACGCTTGTGCGGATTTATTCCTTCTGCAGATAAGTCCAATAGAAGTTGCCAAGCCGTAAAGCAATAACAAAGAGGTAAATAATAGAAATGATGATCAGTGAGCCAGCGTCCAATTGTGGCCGACCATATGGGGGACAGATTTGCCAGCTGACGCAATGTGCGCCGTTGTGTCCCTTTAGTGCGCGCCAATGCGTTGAGAAGCGACCTCAACTTTCGATTCACCTCGAGAGTGTCGTCAAGCGCACTCGGCCCGCATGGCGTCGAGGAAAATGCGCCGTGGCTCATTTTGAATCGAAAAGACTTGCCCAGGTTCCCCAGTCACGCGGTGATGATGCCCTGAAAAAAATGCGCAGGAAAGTCTATGCAAGTTGCTGTCGTCCCCATCGAGTTATTCAATAATTGTGCCATCCACGTTCGCATTTTGCTCCTAGGTCTGTGCATCCATCGGTCTTGCTGGTGGGTTGTAATCGTGCAAACAGTGTGAGATTATGGTTTTTCGATTTCCTGCTCTGATAGAACTTCGATTTGCGAGTGATCTTCGATGATTCCCCATGCTCAAAGTGTGCTCAAAGTGTGCTGCCTGCCTCCCCCATCTTGGTGGGTTCTATTCCTCCTCGTTCAGAAAATTCCGTGAGCTGCTCCGATTTGTCGAACTTCGGAGCTTCGCTCTGTTCGTGTGGTTGTGTGTGACGGCGCGTGGATGCGCAACATCGGCGCGTTGTAAACGAAGGAGAGGGAGGCGACGCCAGTTGTCAGTGATCTATGCAAACCATGCTGAAATGAAGATCGTTGCCGGTGGTGATGACAGGCTCAAGCTCGCTGGCCATGATACTCATCTTTTCTTTCTCTAGTTGACCTAGTGTTGCTCACGCTGGACACTTCCAGGCTGCCTTTGATGCAGAGCAAGTGTTGGCTCAGCAGCACAATGCGATATGGAGTTTCGAGCAGCAAGCATGACGCACTTCTATTTATCAGCAAAGATAATGCAAATTTGATAAATCTGGAAGTCGCCATGGGGATGTGTGCCTACTGCTTTTCAGTTTATGGCACAAGAGTTCTACCAAAGGTCGACGTGCTGTATGGAAATCAGCAGATTCACTTCCTTTAATGGCATTCGGTGTGGCTTTGCTTCACACTTGTAAAGTACAACCCACTCTCATCTGTCGCATCGTAACGACATGGCGGGATCTTGGGGCATTTCTTTTCCAACGGCTTTGCATCGAGAGAGAGAGAGATCGTCCAAAGTCTCTGATCCGAATGTTGAGAGATCTGTGAACGCTCTCTTCCATTCGAAACGACGCGTTCGAAACGACAAACAAACCGAACGCTAACAAATGTACATAACTAAAAGTATCACTCTACAAGCAATATCAATTTACAGAGTGTGAATTATCGACAAAGCAATTGACAATTTGAACATTATCTGTAACTAGATTGCAAATATAAAATCGTACAAGGAAACACAATACCATCGACTACTGTACATGTCTGATACCACCAAATCACCTGGTTGGCTGGAAAACCGACGACAACGGATCATAAAACAGACGCTTTTCAGCTGGAAGAGAGACCATGGCGCACCGAGTGAGTTCGTCGTGGCGACGCACTGCGCCAAGAAGAACGAGGAGCTGTTGGGCACGAGCAGGATTTAGTCGGCACGGTTATTAAAATCGGCTCATTTGCCATCTTCCCTCGGATCACTCAGATCCCCACCAAGCCCCCGATCTCAAGTCACTCGCCCACTCAAGTGCTCCAAAATGAACGCCGCCCTCTGCTCCGTGTTGATCGCTGCCGTCTTGGCGTCGACTGTGAACGCCCACGGTCAGATGATGGAGCCTGCGTACCGCCCGGTGACTGACAAGTACCGCGCGGACTGCGGTGCGTTGAAGAGCGCCGGCAACGATGAGTTGCAATGGGCTCCGCTCGAAAACTTGAGCCAGCGCAAGCAGGCGGACATGCCTCAAGCCGCGACCTTCGACATCATGAACGGTTGCCGTGGCATGGTGTACGAAGCCAGCAACCCGGTCACTGCGCTCCAAGCTGGTGTCGAGTTCCCAGTGAAATGGTTCATCCAAGCGCCTCACCCAGGCTACGGTGAGTTCAACATCGTCAAGCCGAAGACTGATGCTAATGGCAAGATCACGTACGAAAAGGTCGTGACCTTGAAGCGTATTGAAGACTTCGCCACGTCGGGCGGTAACTTCGACGACAAGTTGACTATCCCATCGAGCGTCACTGGGTGTGAGAAGGCGGGTGCCTGTGCCTTGCAGATGTACTGGCACTCGGACATCGCGAGCCAGACGTACCCAACCTGCGCTGACATCACGATCGGAGGCAGCGGAGGCAGCTCTCCAGCCACTGGTGATGCGTCTGAAGCTGCGTCCAATGATGCGTCGGCTGCTGCGTCGGATGCCGAGGCCACAGATGCTCCAGCAGAAACGACTGATGCGCCAGAAGCTGCAGACTCGGCTGCCGGGGATGCTGACGAGAGCGCAACCCCTGCTCCCGCCACCACGGCGCCAGCAGACGATGAGTACTCGACGCCAGCGCCAACCAAGAAGAAGTGCACGGGCAAGGTCCGCAGCCTTCGCCGCAACTAGATGCATTAACACCAAGTATACACTGTAAATACCCGTATATGTAAAGAGAAGTTCGAGCGTTGCATCTTTTCGACACGTTTGCACAAAATGCATTCCATGCCTTTCATCATCAAAATGGTCTTTTTGGTTGAGCTCTCCACCGAATTTATGATGGCAAGAGGTGGTATATATTGCTCATTGGGGTATTTTCTAAATGCCAAATCATGCCATTTTTCAACCATGTTGCTTTCTTGGAAGTGGGAAGGATCGCAAATGATTCCTTGCATCGTGCGCTCTTCATAGCCCATTCGATCGAAGCGGCCAGCTCACCCGCTTGATGCACACAGTTCACAGATCGACGTAAGCCGTTCTATTATTCAGGTAAATACATTTGAATCAGACATGCTACTTGAAGCCTATGTGGGCGCCTCAGCATTGAAAAAGATGAAACGTGTCACACTCCAAAGCCAAAACGCCACTCACTGCGTTGTGTCCCTAGGAATCCTCGCTAGTGTCGAGTCTAAAGTTGCATTTTCGAGTGCCAGAACCACCAAACAGATCCCAATCTCGCTGATTGTGTGTGACCAAAGAAATTGTATAGTCAGTTTCTGTGTGTGTGTGTGTGTGTGTTTCAGTGGACCACCAGATGGCATATCAGAATGCTCAGTGCTAAGTCAGACTCGTTATCAAGTGGAGCCATTTGGCACCGAAGAGCTCAATTCCTCTCGCAGATGAATGCCTCGGAACATCTTGGGCTATCATGTCGCGCCCCCGCTCAGCGAGAGACTCACGCTAATGGGGTTTTGTAGGTGCTCGCATACTGTTCAAGTGCGAAATGCGTGCGGGAATCTTTTTCCTGGACACGGCAGATGTCGACCTACGGCCGAGATAGCAATGGAGTCGCCACCTTGATGAGCCCATAGACGGCTCTCGTGTGCCTGTGACTGCAGCTGATGTGGACGCACGAGAGCTGCGTTCCACATTGCTCACTTTTCAATTCTCCAACTCCTGTGCATCAATTCGCCACCACTGCAACGAAAAACAATGCTTGCTCCATCGTCCAAGACTTTCTTCGCGTGCGCCGTCGCCGCCCTTGTCGCCGCTCCTGCTGCTGTGGATGGCCACGGGTACATGTCTGTCCCGAAGGTGACGTTTTCCATCTCGGGTGACACCACCCAGTTTTGTGGCACGATTGATGGCCCCAGCACGTTGACGGCTCCAGCGGGCATGTCGTTCACGTCCGACCCAGCCTCCAACACTGCTGCGTTCACCAAGGCGCTTGCCAATAGCTCGTACACCTCGGTGCGCGAGCTCGTCGAAGACAAGGGCGTCTTCATCACCGGTGCGACCAAGGAATGTGGCATCACGGAGGAGACTGAAGACCCGCAACCTCTGCCAGCCAAGTACGTCGAGTGGTCTCACAGTAGCACCGAAGGCTTCACTGCATCGCACCAAGGCCCGTGCGAAGTCTGGTGTGACGACAACCTGGCCTTCAGTGACAAGAACTGCGCCGCGGACTACACGACGGCACCAGCACTACTCCCTTACGACCGCACTAAGTGTCTTGGTACGAGCCTGCTGAAGATCGTCTGGCTGGCGCTGCACTCGTCCACGTGGCAAATCTACATCAACTGTGCGACGCTCGAGAGCACGACGGCTTCGAGCTCGACCAGTTCTGCGGTTGCTTCGTCCACGAGCTCCGAGTCCGCGTCGGAGGCCACAACGGCGCCAACTTCGGCATCAACTTCGACTTCGACAACCACTGGCGACGAGTACAGCGCTTCGTCCACCACGGCGAGTGAATACAGCTCTGCCTCCGCCGCCTCCACCACTGAAGAAACATCCACGCCAGCGCCAACGCCATCGACCACCAAGAAGTGCACGGCCAAGACCTCGCGCAAGCGTCGCAACTAAGGCAACGGTCATTCCATGAGCCCACAGCCTTTTGCTGGTCTCTTTGTAATGTTTTTTTCATCTTGCATTAAAGAATACAGCTTTTTGAATCATTGATTCACTTGTGGCCAGAACAAAATCAATAAAAACATTGCCGACTTGGTTACGACTTTCTTCTTTCGATTCACGTAATGCCAGTAAAAAAGAGAAATAATTAAGAACCAACTTTGTGATGGCACTCATGCTATTTGATCAATCGATGACTAGAAATCAAGCAACAAAACTCCATATGCCAGCGTTGTCATGACACTCAAATGCCTATTAATTGTTTCGGCTTACATACAAAGGCTTCCAATCAGCAACGATAAGGAAAAAGTCATCTACATATTGCGTCGACTGACTCAGATGTGTGGGTCTTCGTGCTTACGGATGTCGCTGAGCTTGCGGCTCGTCTTAGCATTGCACTTCTTCTTCGTCGGCGTTGGGGTCTGGGTCGAAGTGGCGGCTGGCGTAGACGTCGCTGGAGCTGGAGTCTCGTCCGCGTACTCGTCATCCGCTGGAGCTGGGGTCACATCGTCGGCATCCGAGTCCACTGGAGCCGTGGTCGCAGGGGCTGGAGTCGCCGCCGCTGGAGCCTTGGTCGTTGGCTTTGGGGTCGTGCTGCTCGAGCCGCCCGACGTGGCACCGGTGAGGCCAACACAGTCCACTGTGTGTCCATAGCAGGCAACAAAAACGTTAGAATGAGGTATCTGAGATTGCGAGGTGCGATAAGAGGGGTGAGAAGTAACTTACAGTAGACTTGCCACTCGTTGCCGTGCATGGCGATCCAGTAGGTCGTCAGTTGCTTGGCGCCCTTGCACTTGGCGACGTCGATCGGGATGACCGCAGCCTTGTTCGGCTTGTTGTACGTCTCGTCGCAGTGCATGTCCTGCTGCACCATGACGTCGTCGCACCAGGTCTCACATGGACCAGGGTGCACGAAGCCTTCGCCCGTGCCTTCAAAGTTGCGTCCGTACGTGATGGTGCTGTTGGTGAGCGTGTAGCTCGTCTTGCTTGGGTCAGTCCATCCGCACTGGGCATCGGCTCCCGCGGCGACCACCTTGGCTTCCTTTTCCACAAGCGCGCGGAGGTTCGGGTGCTTGGTGTCGTTCTTGAAGTTCTTGACAAAGTTCTCCATGTTGATGGAAGGCGCCGTGTTGAAGGCGAAGCCTGGGTACGTGGCGTCGCCCATGATCGTGCTCGTGTACGACGTGATATCGACGCCGCTCTTGAAGTATGGCGCAGGGATCGCGAGGAACCCGTGCGCGTTCACGCTCGCCACACCGAAAGCAGCGGCGACGAGAAGCCCCGACGAAAAAGTGCGGCCGACCATTGTGGATTTGGGGGGAAGAGTTGGGTCTTGGAAGATGCTGGGGAAGCTGCGAATTAAAGACTGAGTTCCTGGATGAAAAGCAGAGCTGCTGGCGCAGCGTGGAGCTCCGTTCGGTGCGCCATGCATGGCCCATTACGCAGGCAGAGGATCCAGTTGGGTTGCCGTTGCCTGAACGAATCAAGTGTTTACTATCCTCGGAAAGCGCGTGATTGGCATCGCCTTTACCTGGTGTACGAAAACCTCCTTAATTTGCGAAATTTTGCTGCAATTGGCAGTTGGACAATTAGATCGCATTGGTGTAAATTTGAAGCAAACTCTTTAAATTTGGTAGCGATTGATGAAGGAACACGTCTGACTTTCTTTTGTGGTCACATGGTTTCGTGCCAGCCAGATGGTAAGGTTGGGAGGGAAGAAGGAGATCGTCCGATTGTTGAACGATGAACAGCATCCGACAGAGCCAGTAATCCGCTCATTGAATTGATGCTGACAACAAATTATGTCAGTGTGCCGATCACGACGTAGTCGTCACTAACGATCTTCACCTTGATCGAAGCAGCAGAGAGGTGTTTCGCAGCAATCGCATGAGTCGAGACTAAGCTAGATTAGCCCTGCACACTCATGTAGTATTCGCATACGTAGAGCTATCCATGTGGGAGGGCGTTGAGAAGATCGGTGATGTGGTTCTTCCATTGTCGCCGATCTTGTGCAAAGGCGCGTAGGAACTCCAACTCGTCGGTGTCGTGTCGTGGAGGGTAAGCTCGAATTGCGAGCGCTGGAGGTGAGAGTCGAGCTGGCTCGGGAGCGTCGTAGATCGTCGGCCCTGTCAGCGTAGGCGGGACAAGTTCTCGAAACTTGCTGAAATCGCGAGTTTGGCTGGAATGTCATCTGGTCGTCGGAGAATTGATCGGTAAATGAAACAAAACAGAAAATATTGTGTCAGCATTCTTCTATTGTGGTTGATGGACTTGCACAAATTCTGTGGAGTAATCAACCAGACAGTCAGTTTGAAAGGAAGTCTCCCAGTTAGTTCATCTGGTCTTGAGGCACGCTCTTTCGAAGGCACAAATGCGGGAGCTGCCATGTTCCCACGTATTAAAGGAAATTACTGGGTGAAATAAAGTGCTGAATTGCCACGATCCACTTCAGTGCATTAGACTCGAAAGTCTGTAAAACACTGGATGCAAAGTGCGCAACAACGCAAGGCAATGCCTAATATTGGACTCGTTCCGGAGCACTGTGCGAACGAGTATTATCTATCAGGAGCCATCTTCTTTTTGAATATTTTGAAACAGAATCTGTACGTGCTTCGATTGCAATAGTAGATCTTAAGCAAGTCCAGCACTAACAGAAATCACGCTGGCGTAGTGCTCTCACGCTTTAAATGGTGTAGAATTGTCGTCAGCTTCGAAAACACATCCTCAGCTTAATGCATAACCTCGGTGTAATAGCCTACTCACCACGGGGCAATTTCTACAGACAACCAACAGCAAATCGTATCAAAAAGAGGCAACCTAGTTTTCGCGCATCAACTTGCGTGCAGACTTGGCCGTGCACTTCTTCTTGGTCGACGATGGAGTCGGAGCCGACGTCGTCGCGGCTGGTGTGGCCGTCGTTGGCGCTGGAGTCTCATCTGGGTAGTCGTCATCAGCCGCTGGGACTGGTGTCGCGACAGCAGGGTACTCATCATCAGCGGCGCTAGCAGAGTCCGCCGCCGAAGACGAAGCAGTTTCATCTGGGTACTCCTCATCCGCACTGGATGCTGCAGGGGCTGGGGTCTCATCCTCATCGGCGTCAGCGTCTACTGGCACCGTGGTGGCTGGAGCTGGAGTCGAGGCGGCAGGCGCGGCCGTCGTCGAAGCTGGAGTTTTGCTGCTGCTGGCACTGTCGCTTCCGCTACCACTTGCAAGAGCAACGCAATCAGCTACAGGATAAAGAAGAAAATCATTAGCGCCAAGGATAAACAAAGTGGCATGGAGCAAGATAAGCTTGAGGTACTCACTGTAAACTTGCCACTCGTTGCCGTGCATGGCGATCCAGTAGAAGGTCAACTTTTTGGCGCCGGCACACTTGGCGACATCAATTGGCACTTCGGCGGCGTGGCCTGGTTTGTTTGGGTACGCACGCACGCAGTTCATGTTCGTCTGCACCATGTTGTCGTCGCACCACACTTCACACGGACCTTCGTGGGAGTCCACGAAGCCTTCACGGTTCGCGGCGTCGTTGCGTCCCCAGTAGACCGAGCTTCCGTTGATCTTGTGCTTGGACTTGGTGATGTCGGTGTAGCCGCAATCCTCGCTGGCGCCAGAGATCACCTTTTGCTCCTTCACGATCATATCGCGAATGTTCTTGTAACGCGTGTCATTCTTGAAATGCGCGACAAACGAGTTCACGTTGCCCTCTGGGTACGTGTTGAAGATCCCGTCTGGGTACAACGACGTACCGATGATCGTCGACGTGTACGCCGTAATATCGACACCCGGGAGGAAATCTGGCGGTGGGTCGACCAAGAAGCCGTGCGCATTCACACTCGCGGCCATGGACACGACCGCGACCGCGGAGAAAACGACAGCAGAGACCATGGTTTTCGGCAATAAGAGCAATGGGAATGGAAGGAGTGCTTTGGAGCTGGGCAATGCCAATCGCAGAGTGAGCAGTCCAAGACCCACAGGAGCTCCAAAACGAATAACGTCCTCCTACATCCGATGACTACGGCCACCCCACCGCCCATGCCCCGTAAACTTTTTCTGTACGACAGCACCGATCCTTTCGGATTCGTGCGCTGAAGCCAGCTGATTCCCCAGCACACTCGTTCGAAGAGACAACACGATGCCATCTATTCATGAGTGTATATCACTGAATACATGTCTATATTTGCGTGTCGATATTGACAGCAATTGGCACATTTGAATCAGAAGAACACTGGTGCTAGAAGCAATTGTAAGGTGCGTGATTAGATGTGTGGACGTTCTCCAATGTTGACGATGTCATCCTGGCGTGAAAGTCATCTGGAATTGCGGCAGGAGCAGCAGAGGGAGACCATTTTAGGAGAGAGACCATTTTCGACTAAAAAGTCACGTTGTATCGCAACTTTGGTTTTGGTAGCCGCGACAAGCCCTAGAAACTCAAGTTTTTGTAAAATAAGTGACAAACCAAGACAATCGCCGATGACTTCGAAGGTCGGTATGCAGTCTTACCTTCTTGTAGAATAGATCACCTTACGCCGTGGTCAATGAAGCTCCAAAGTCTTTCTATTCTCACTTGGTTGCAAATCATCAGCTCGGTCATTTCAAATCCATAGCGGCATTTGGCTTCGATTCTGACTGGGACTCGCATAATACAACTGGAAGAAACGCAAATGTTGTGTTCGAATTATGGCAAAAAGCGAATCTCGCATGAAAGCCCCATAGGAGAAAATGATGTTGTTGTGAAAAGCCAATTACTGCATTAGAACTACTTGCGACTCGGACCTGAGATTGTAGAATCGAAGACCAACAATAGAGCCGGGCAAAAGTACTAGCAAAATGATCCAATTTGCACAATTCGACACCAGTGCTCGACCAACCATCGTGATTAGGTGAGGATGCGCAGTGTGAGTCGCAATCTGCATTAACAGATAGTTTTGGGCTGGAAGTTGCTCAGCCAAGCGACCTCCAAGTGGATCAGGGATGGCATCAAATGGTCGATCCCGTCTTGCTGCCGACGTCAAGGTGAGATTGAGCCATTCGCTTTGCTCCAGCACTCGCATCTTTTTGAAATCAGCTACCGGAGATCTGTAATATATGAACGACTAGCACTGCTAGTAGGATGAGGTCCAAAAAATACTCTTACTGTGTTTACTTGTCATGTAAATACCGTTGTTTGCTTTTGCCCTTGCACACTTTTGAACAGACTTCACCAGCAGAATGTCAGCATCACTGGAGGTGTATCCAGATGTCCTTGTCAAAAACAAAATATCGGTCTGAACCGAAATAGCGGACTGTAAATTCGACTCGGTTGTACAGTGTTAATCTGTTAAAATAGTTGTGCATCCCCAGATGCAAGGAGTTAAGGCTCTTGGAAAGCTTCCTGCATCAATTGCTGCTTTGCTGACGGCCCGTGTCGCGAGACGCAACCTCCGAAGATGTGTGCATGAATCATTTTCTGCACCGAAAACGTTTTAATTGGTCCTTTCATTTGGTATCATTACGATTAGTCTCAACTATCAATTTCATAATTGAATGTCTCGACACAACGTGGACAACTAATTTCCTTAATCAGAGGTCCAGTTGTCAAAAAGCACACTTTGCAAAAGTAAAAAAGTGAGCTCGATACGATTGATAAACGACACTCGGTTTTGATTTTATCAGTATTGCTCGGCAGCATAGAAGCCGCAGTGACTCACTACTTTAGATCCCATGAATATAAAAAACAAAAGTTTGGCTCTATGCACTTGCAGCGACTTAGTTGCGGCGAGTCTTGGCCTTGCACTTCTTGGTCGAGGCAGGGGTTGGCGCCTTGGTGGTGGTCGCTGGCGATGGAGTGTACTCGTCATCGTATTCGTTGTCCGACGATGGCGCTGGGGTGGCCGCTGGCGCCTTGGAGGTAGCAGCTGGCGCCTTGGAGGTAGCAGCTGGTGCCTTGGAGGTAGCCGATGGCGTGGTCGAGCTGGAGCCACCCGAGCTGGACGACGAGCCGCCCGCGATTGGGGCACAGTTGGTGTAAATCTGCCACGTTGGCACGTGGAGGGCAATCCAGAACGAGGTCAGCATCTTCTTGCCCACACACTTAGCCTTGTTGTACTTGAGCACGGCTGGGGTCTCTGGGATGTTGACCGAGCAGTTGTCGTCCTGGAACACCAACTCGTCGTCGCACCACACTTCGCAAGGACCCATGTGCGAGTTGTCAAATCGGTCCCACTGCACGGTGTCTGGGAGTGGCTGTGGCGTGCCGTTGATATCCGAGAAACCGCACTCCTTGGTGGCGCCAGCTTCCACCTTCTGCGCATCCGACAACGCCAAATCCTTGAGCGTCTTGTACTTGGTCTGCGCCTTGAACGCCTTCAGGAACGCGTTCGTGTTCGAGAGAGGGTCGGTACCGAACGACATGCCCGATGGCGCCGTCAAGGTCGAAGGACCGTCGATCGTGCCCGAAGGAGAGTTGGTGCCGTAGCCGTTCGCCCACGTTGGCTTTGGCAATGCCATCTTGCTGTGGGCGTCAGCGGTAGCGGCCATGACGGCGAGCGCGAGAACAGCGGTCTTGGTTGGGGTGATCATCGTGGCTGTAGTGGCTGTAGTGGTGGTTGGTTACTCAAAGGAAGGAAGATTGAGGAATGAGACTGCAGGCAGAGCACTGGCAGCTCCGGCGATTGTACCCCCGCGATTACGGTCCGTTAATGTAGGAGCCACCGCAAAAGGGGATGTTAATCTTCCAGCAGATGGTCTTCAGCATCCACTTGCCCACCTCCCCCGTGTCGCCCCACCGCAGTGGAGAGATGACTTTCGCGATCAAACGAGTCCGTCGTTCGCTCATTCCATCTGGCGGTCACCTGTCCCTCGAAATTATTCGGTGTGGTGTGTAACTGCCACACTGACTCCAGTGAAGAAGCGAGTCCAACCTGACATGAAACAGATAGTTTCGTTGGTTTTCAAGTCAGACGAGCCAGCTATCCTCATCACGACATCCCCCAAAATGGGACCATCACCTCGCGCACGACCCGTGCGACCCAACCTGCTGCTATCACGACGCGTTCCTCGTGAAAGAGAGCGCCATACAACGGCCGATCAGCGAGCAATACAGTCCGTTCAGGGTATTGTAATGCATTTCGGGATGCTGGGCATGGCAACCTCTCTCTCCTCTCTCTCTCTAAGAAGAAGAAGAAGAAGAAAGGTGTGATGGATTGCACAGCACTAACATTTGTTTCAGCGGATTGCTCTTGGGCTGATATTGGAACCTCACCAAGCCGAGATTCATTTTCGCTAAGCTTGTCACTGGTTTTCTTGACCTTCTTCGAAATTCTGAAGAACTCGGGAGCCTGGTCGCTGCTTTGTATTCATGCAAGCGCGCATTGTAACATAACGTCGTACACTCCTTCAAAGCCGAGGAGCTGCAATGGGGTCGGCAGATTAAAACGATGTTACCAAATTGCACTACTCTCAAACGACTCAGAGAAAGGGAGTGCACGAAATGCGGGAACACACTAGAGCTCCGTCCGATCGCGAAGCCACCTCATCGAAATTTCTACACTTGAAGAGCTAAACCTAACAGCAGCTCGTTGGAGTCGACTCGAAATAGAAAAACAGAAAGAAAATCGGAAACAGAACTGGTTGCAACGGCAACAACTTCTGTTAGGCGCACGCACACTCAACCGTCCAGTTCGCGTCCACTTCCAGTCGAAGCGGTCTGCCTGCATAACCTTGAGACCTGCTCGAATATGGAATCGCGTTAGTCTCCGTCTGTACGTGCTTGAGTGAGTGAACACCATGGCTGCGTGCGCGACATGGATACATGGTGATAGCATTTGAATCTATTAACGCTTGAGTAGGAACAGAATGATTAACAAGATGCAAATCCTATCTTAGTCTGTTTGTTGATAGTGCAGCATCGGTCTCTCCTATTGCTGTTTAACGGGAATGCGTTATACCTCGTCCATAATCTTTGCTACGGCTAATTTGCTCCTGTCAGACACGACTCAACAACGCCAGCACATAAATCACGACGTGCATTTGGTTGATGTATGCAGCCAAAGCCATATTTCAAGATCCAATTAGCTTAGACTTTCTTAGCTTTTGCGATACACTACATAGAGGTAAGATAAAAAGACAATCCATCTAGAACATTTAGTTGGCGTGGACCGTGGCGGCGCCGTCATCACCGTCGAGGGTGTCGAAGTCAATGTCCGACGTGCGCTGTTCAGACGTCTTCTTGGTCTTGGTTGCCTTTGGCGTCTTGGTCTTCTTTGGCTTTGGGGTCTTCTTTGGCTTTGGCGTCTTGGTTGCCTTTGGAGTCTTGGTCTGCTTGGTCTTGGCTGGGGTAGGAGTCTTTGCTGCTGGTGCTGGGGTGTCAGCCATGTCCAAGTCATCCTCGCAGTCTTCGTCGGCGCCAGTGTCAGCGTCGCCACCAACTTCCGAAGCTGGAGCTGGGGTGTCTGGCATTTCCAGATCGTCTTCACAGTCCTCGTCGGCACCGACTTCCGAAGCTGGGGCTGGAGTGTCTGGCATCTCCAAGTCATCGTCGCAGTCTTCGTCGTTCGAAGAAGCTGGAGCTGGGGTAGCGTACTCATCATCGTACTCATCGCTACCCGAAGCTGGGGCAGTCGTGGCTGGGGCGGACGAAGCCGCTGGCTTCGAGGTGGTCGCAGGAGAGGAGCTCGAGCTGCCGGCAGAAGCACCAGATCCGCCTTCCAACGCAGCGCAGTTAATGTACGCTTGCCACGTTGGCGAGTGAAGAGCCAACCAGACCACCTTCAACACGCTCTTGCCAACACACTTGGACTTGTCGTATGGGAGCTTGGCTGGAGCCGCTGGGTAGTTCTTGGCGCAGTTGTCGTCGCTGAACGCCAAGGTGTTGTCGCACCACACTTCACAAGGACCTTGGTGGGATGGCGTGAACCCCTCGCCGCTGCCGTGGGACCACTCGACAAACTTGTCAGGCAATGGCTGCTTCGTACCAGTCGAAGTCGTGATACCGCACTCCTTGTTCGCGCCGGCGATTGGCACACCCTTGGCAGCGATCAAATCCTTGACGGATTTGTACGTGCTGGCCTTGAGCGCGGCCGTGAACGCCTTCGTGTTCGACTCCGGGTCCGTCGTGAACGACATGCCCGATGGGGCAGTCAACGCCGTCGAGTCAACCGTGAGACCGAATTGCGTGGTATCACCCTGGATGGCGAACGTTGGTGGGGGCACCGACATGCTGCCGTGAGCGTTGGCCAGAGGAGCCGCGGCGATGGCAAGAGCGAGCACAGTCGCGAGACGAGCCTTGGTCATTGGCACAATCATGATTGATCAAGTGGGGACTTTGCTGGAGTTGATGGGGAGAACGCAAATCGCCGAATGAGAGGGAGGATCTGTCGCGCGCGCGAAAGCCAGGATTAAGCGCCACCCCACCCCGCCTGCGCCTGCCCTCTCTCTCTCTCTCTCACTCTGATGGTGAAGTTATCCGTCCGAATACATCTGTTTCGGCTGTTGGGCATCCCTCCTGTTGAAAGTGCCATTGTCACGTTGTAGAGCTGGCCCATCGTCAGCACGCCGAAACTTCTTGAGCACCACCTGCTCTGGTTTGAGCCCTGTTGCGTGGACCGTATATTTCGGACAGTGGTACCAAACTTCCTGTCTTCTACTGCACCTTGGAAAGTTTATGTTTCTATAATTCCGTAGCGTACAGTGGACTGTTTGAGCCTTCTTGAAGCCTGACACAATTCCATATAACTCATTATTCACATCAGTCTGAGAATGACACTGCGCAGTGCTGAGCACAGGGATATCAGATCAAACGCGAAGCCATCGCTGGACGCAAAGCCAGTCTGCTGCCGTTTGAGCTAATTTGAATGCTGTATGTGTACACACGCCAACTGAACAAACTGGGTCTAATTAATTCTGTAGCCCACACCCTTGTCCACGCCAGCTGGTTTTTTGGCGCGGTGCGTGATGCTCGAACCTTAGGCACCTGACTACGGGTCACATCGAAATCAACAAATGTAAGCATTGCCAGTAGCGAGATGGCCTGATGCTCGGCGTATGACCTAAGTCAACCGACACAAACTGGTGTGAGCGTGTGCTTGTCGTGACTTTATGCTTTGTAACTTTGGCTGCTGTGACGATTCGTGAGTCCTGGTCTGTCTGCAAGTTGTACAGTGTTGTGCCTTTCTGTCGTTTTGCCACTTATTTCGGGACCTGAAATCGTACCTCGGACAGTACAGGTGGAGCGACAAATCGTTGTCAGACACATCTAAAACAGAGTCGCAACCATAGAGAGTAGGATTGTTTAACCTGTTGGCTGTCGCTGGTGTTGGTTTGTGTGCAGTGCTTTGGCACGGCAGCAGCGATTGTCTCTGAAATGGACGCCAATCGCTGGCTTGGTGCAAAACGGCAGTTTTTCTTCGAAAAGGTGCCTCAGGAGGCGTTCTCATTGGTCAACTAAATAATTCGTCACTCTATTTCTTTGATGCTGCCAAGTAAAACAGGATCTTAAACCTACACTCTGTATGAAAAAAGGTAGTTTTTCTGGTCCGATCTGCCAAAACAAGCGAAAGGCACAATACTGCAAAAGTCAAGGTGTACATTGGCCACAACTCTTTTTATTCAACTTTGTGACATTTGCCTGTTGACCCTCACATGAAATGGAAGTAAACAGTGAGGATGCTGGTATATTTCTTCAGATCCATGCGTGAAAGGGAGATTTGCTTCAGTAGGAATGCAATTAATGCTGGGTACAAGCTGATGAGCTCCGCCGCATGTTGTACCTTGGACCCAATTGACGGCTTTGCGAAAAGGAGCAAAGGACACTCATCGAAATGTCTTTTCTGCAAAGCGTGACTCGGTTGCCCACTCGCGATTCGAACGGGTGTTCGTGGAAACCAGCTGACGCTTGGAGAGTGAGAGGTTGGAATCCAAACAACCGGTTTCCTGAGCGATTCTCGTGTTTCGGATGATAATCAAATAAAGTGATTCGTGAGTTGGGCCGGACAGTAATCACCTCTCACTGTAGGGACGTGACAGTGTCGTCAACTCGATCAGGTTTGAGATCCAGTTCGCGCTGGGGAAACAGTTGGTGCGATAGTGAGTCCCTTTTCGCGCATGCTGTAGAAGGGCGGCTTCGGCTCTTCCTCCACGCTGACAACCGACCGCTTGTGAGTCGGTGAGCACGGACGTGCTGAGGAGGAGTGGCAATCCCATCCAATACAGACGTCATTCTCCAAATCTCCATCGAAGACGACAACCGTTCTCCTCCACATCCCAAAGATGAAGTCTGTCGTTTTCTCCGTCGTGCTCGCCGCCGTGCTCGCGTCCACCATCGAAGCCCATGGTATGCTGACCTCGCCAGACATCCGTCCCGTGAGCGCCAACTACCTCGCTAATTGTGGTGCCTTGAAGAACGCCGGTCAGCAAGAGCTCCAGATTGCGCCTGTCGAGAACTTGAGCCAGCGCAAGCAGAAGGACTTTCCTGAAGGTCCAACGTTCGACATGATGAACGGTTGCCGTGGTATGGTGTACGAATCGGCCAACCCGGTCACGACGCTCACGGCTGGTGTCGAGTTCCCAGTGAAATGGTGGGTCCAGGCGCCTCACCCTGGCTACGCCGAGTTTAACATCGTCAAGCCAAAGACTGGTGCTGGTGGCAAGATCAAGTACGAAAAGGTGGTGACCTTGAAGCGTCTTGAGAACTTCGCCACGTCGGGCGGTAACTTCGACGACAAGCTGACCATCCCATCGAGCGTCACTGGCTGTGACAAGGCTGGCGCCTGCGCTCTGCAATTCTACTGGCACTCGGACGTCGCGAACCAGACGTACCCAAACTGTGCCGACATCATTGTCAAGGGCGGTGGCAGTGGTGGCGCCTCCTCGAGCGGCACCACCAAGCCATCCACGCCTGCCGCCACGCCAGCGGCAGCTACCGAGGACCCTGAGAACTCGGACGAATCTGCTGCCGGTGACGCTGAGACTCCAGCGACTCCAGCTCCAGCTGCGACCTCGGCGGCTCCATCTCCAGCTGCGACGAAGAAGAAGTGCACGGGCAAGGTCCGTCGTGTCCGTGCTTAAATGTCCCAGTAGTATCTTCTCCGAACTGCGCCTTCTTTTTATGTATCGTAAATTCCCGAACAGTAAAGTTGAGAATTTGGGGGTTTTGAGCTTCGTTTGTTGACTTGATGTTGAATTTGCAATTTTGCAATGGCCTGTTCTGGAAGTCTCGATTTCGTCACTGCAGCCAGACTCGATCAGGTCTCGCCATTTGTCGTGCCGTGTGCTCTTCAGCAGTTTACTTGGCATCGATTTCCTGTGCTGATGACCCGTGCTGGTCTGCATCGAAAACTCACTCGTATCCGTCAGGTCGCTGGTGGGCTGACTGGTTCTGCATCGCGAGAGCTCATTGACTGCGAATCTCAACCTGTTTCCTTCCAAGCTCCTCTAAATAGTAAGTTGATCCGCCCTTTAGCATTCTCGATACGAGGTCACATCTGTGCAGGAGCTTTTGAGTCAGGAACCGGGTCGCTGCACTGGTCAGAACAGCCTCGAGGGCACGAGGGAAAATTGGAAATGAGCTCCTATCCATAACGAGGCGGAGAGAAATGGAGAACGCGGACCAAGGCACCGAGGTGCATTTCTGTGGAGGATACTTTTGGCATCGATGAGATAGATGCTGCATGCATCCCACATGACACTCGTACGATTTTGATTACCACTTGTTTACCAGTAGTAAAAGGCATTTTTGGCTCGTGTAGTAGTTATTATCCAGTATGAAAAGGTTTTATTGATGAAAGAAGGTTAAAGGTAGTTGCATCCTCATGCATCATCATCGAGAGTGCCACTTCTGGCACAATCTTTGTCTGCTGATAAAAATGCTTTCATGCTGCATCCAAATACAACGAGCCATGTTTGACAATTGTAGCACATTCTCGCAGTTTCCGTCGAGGCAGATGTGCAGCATTTTATATCTTTTTTGCTCATTCGACCACCCACACTTCGTGTCACAAACCTGCTCATGATCTTTTCGATCCATCGACTGCGCAATCAACAATACCTCGCATCAGCACAAAGGTTGTGCCTGTGTAGGTCATCAAATCGGCGTTCCATTCAAGAGTCCAAACGGTCGCTCAACCGGCGTGCACTGTATCAAGATCACCAGCGTGTGAGCGTTGGTTCACGCGGCTCAGAGTGCGCCTCGTTCTAGTGTCTTCTTTTCTTCTTGTCCATGCGCACGCCTATATGCATAGAGCCAATGTTTGGAGAAAAGAAGCCGTGCTCAGCTGAAGAGCGTGACCGATCACACAGCAACTATAAAATTGAGCCGACAGTTGACACTTTTATATCCATATTGAAATACTGTTTGTTTGCTTCAATATCGTATAATATTGTTAGTTATCATTTTTCACAGAATAGAGCTCCGATAGAAATAAAAGTCCTCTTGTGATGTTCACCAACACTGTCATACAAATGTCAAGTAAAAGATACCGGTGTTCGTCGATATTTTGTAGGTACCGATAAATAGAAGATCGGGTTGCGTTCGGTGAAACTCATTGGTTGGGGGACTGAAGCAGTTTATCGCAGCATTTTGTCATCGTTGCACCACTTGGATCCTCAACTTTACGCTCGTTTAGCTCACTCGTCATGCATTTCGCGTTTCTGAAGCATAGTGTGTCCCTCTCTACTTGCGTTGGCGTCCTCCATACGCAAAACTCGCATTTCCTTTTCGGAGGCGCCGAACCCAGCACATTGGCATTGGAAGAACCTTGCGCACACGTCAAAGCCGCTTGCATTGCCCTCCATACCAGTGTATCTGGCTAATTGCGGTGGCTGAGTAGACAATTGGTGATTACAATATCTCACTGTGCTCCGTGGTGATCATTTTAACCCTCGTGATGATGGTCACTTTCACCTCCCCATATGCGTCCTCCAAAGTGAGACCTTGCACCAGCTGGTCTTAATGAAGAATCTTCCGCCTTCCAGGCACCCACTCACCTCTGTTTGTTGCTCTCTTCGACTCGAGGCTTCCTCTGCTCTTGTTGTCGTCCTCTCAAGTCTCCTTTACTTCATGCAGCCATGTTCCCAGCGCCGGGTAACCTTAACACATTTCACAGCGTCGAAGGACGAGTTGCTCCTCTCTCCATCTGCTCTGACTATCGTTCGTTTGTGAGTCTGTGAGTGTCAGCTCAAGAAGGAGAGGTAAGCAGTTTCGCTTAATCTCGTCTGTTACTTGTTGAGCGGGATTTCGTGTCATTTTCGAAATCTCATCGAAGACGAACAGCCATTCTCAGTCGCACACCTCCTCATCCCAAGATGAAGTCTGTCGTTTACTCCGTTGCGCTCGCCGCTGTGCTCGCGTCCACCATCGAAGCCCATGGCCAGATGATGGAGCCTGCGTTTCGTCCTGTGACCGACAAGTACCTCGCCGACTGTGGTGCCTTAAGAAACGCCGGTGCAGGACAAATTCAAATTGCGCCTGTCGAAAATTTGAACGAGCGTAAGCAGAAGGACTTCCCTGAAGCTCCAACGTTCGACGTCATGAACGGCTGTCGTGGTACGGTGTACGAAGCCAGCAACCCGGTCACGACGCTCACGGCTGGTGTCGAGTTCCCAGTGAAATGGTCCATCCAAGCGCCACACCCAGGCTATGCCGAGTTTAACATCGTCAAGCCAAAGACTGGAACTGGTGGCAAGATCAAGTACGAAAAGATGGTGACCTTGAAGCGCCTTGAAGACTTTGCTAAATCCGCCGGTGAGTTTGACGGCTTGCTGACCATCCCATCGAGCGTCACTGGATGTGAGACCGCGGGTGCGTGCACCCTGCAGTTCTACTGGCACTCAGACGTCGCAAATCAAACGTATCCAACGTGTGCCGATATTATTGTCAAAGGGAATGGCAGCACCACTCCATCCCGCCCTGCGGCTACGCCCTTACCAGCTGCCGAAGATGCTGGCGAATCTGCTGCCGGCGACGCTGATACTTCAGCGACTCCAACTCCAACGAAGAAGAAATGCACCGGCAGGGTCCGTCGTGCCCGTGACTAAGGTAGTATCTCTTCCGAACTGCGCGTTTTTCTGTGTATATCGTAAATACCTACATAACAACAGTGAAGTCGAAAATTCGGGATTTTGGTCTTCGTTCGAGTTGGACTTGTCATCGATTTCACAACCATATCGAAACTCCTGGTTCATGTTGGTGCTTTCTCACCACCAGGAGCGTTGATAATTTCAGGAGTCGACCAAAGTCTCGCCACTTCGTTGACAATGTGACGTCGCTTCAGCTCCATCGGTTTGGTCGACTTTGTTAAACTGCTGGTCTGTAACCTGAAGCTTTAGTCTCTGAAAAGCTGCGCTGATCCCGATCATTCCTGAGATTGAAGGTCGCCTGAGTAGGCCGATCTTTGCTCCATGAACCTCAGGACTTCGCAAACCTGTAGCCTGAGGGTCTCGTGTCCATGCAGAGAGAGAGAGAGAGAATGGAGAGCTCAAAGCAGCGCATGACGATGCATTTCCGTTAGGGCTATTATCGGCATCGACGAAGATGCTAATCGAGTTCTCATGATGCTAGACTAATTCGTGCGACTGCAACAATGTAGATGGCGCATTCGTGGGATCGTTTTAGTCAGTTGACCACGCAACTACCACTGAGTTCCCATTCAAATTCACGTTTCGCCTTACTGTTTTGGCAAATGCTCAATCTGAAAACTCCATCAATTTCGCCAAACAAGTAAAAATGTTCAGCGATACCTTGAAAATTTTAGCCACTGCAGAATATACATAATCTATTACAAAATGCTGACAATTAGCGCCTCATTTATATCAGGAGGTACCTCAATTGTCCTACATTTGGCTCCACCTGGTCTGGCCAACTTCGACTTCGACGTCCTCTGTGTGCAAAACTTGCATTTTCGTTTTCGCGAAAGCCATGCGGTGGTGCAGAAAGCAGCGAGGGAACTGCATTACCATTGGATAGTCCTATCACAGACGTACCGAGCGGGGCTGTCAGGTTTGCATTGTCCGCACCGATATCAGGCAAACATACCCGAGAGAAACAATTGGTTACAACTTGCCGCAGAGCTGATCATTTTGATCTTCGTGTGGACGGCCGCTTTTCTCCATTCGCGTCCGCCAATGTGAGACTTTGGTCTCGACGGAACCTTCTGTGGCCACGAGACATCCATTCGACAGCGATGGCCGGCGGCTACCAATCTGAAGAATTGTATGGAGCTAAGTGGGATGTCGCCGAAAAGAGTCCCTTTGCCGAAAGGTGGGCTCTCTCTTTTAGTTCCTCTCTGCTGGTGTCGGCCGCTTGTGAGTCGGTGAGCACGGACGTGCTGAGGAGGAGTGGCAATCCCATCCAATACAGACGTCATTCTCCAAATCTCCATCGAAGACGACAACCGTTCTCCTCCACATCCCAAAGATGAAGTCTGTCGTTTTCTCCGTCGTGCTCGCCGCCGTGCTCGCGTCCACCATCGAAGCCCATGGTATGCTGACCTCGCCAGACATCCGTCCCGTGAGCGCCAACTACCTCGCTAATTGTGGTGCCTTGAAGAACGCCGGTCAGCAAGAGCTCCAGATTGCGCCTGTCGAGAACTTGAGCCAGCGCAAGCAGAAGGACTTTCCTGAAGGTCCAACGTTCGACATGATGAACGGTTGCCGTGGTATGGTGTACGAATCGACCAACCCGGTCACGACGCTCACGGCTGGTGTCGAGTTCCCAGTGAAATGGTGGGTCCAGGCGCCTCACCCTGGCTACGCCGAGTTTAACATCGTCAAGCCAAAGACTGGTGCTGGTGGCAAGATCAAGTACGAAAAGGTGGTGACCTTGAAGCGTCTTGAGAACTTCGCCACGTCGGGCGGTAACTTCGACGACAAGCTGACCATCCCATCGAGCGTCACTGGCTGTGACAAGGCTGGCGCCTGCGCTCTGCAATTCTACTGGCACTCGGACGTCGCGAACCAGACGTACCCAAACTGTGCCGACATCATTGTCAAGGGCGGTGGCAGTGGTGGCGCCTCCTCGGGTAGCAGCACCACTCCTCTCCCTGCGAGCGGCACCACCAAGCCATCCACGCCTGCCGCCACGCCAGCGCCAGCCACCGAGGACCCTGAGAACTCGGACGAGTCGACTGGAGGCGACGCCGATACGACGCCAGCTCCAGCTGCGACTAAGAAGAAGTGCACGGGCAAAGTCCGTCGCGTCCGTGCTTAAATGTCCTAGTAGTATCTTCTCCGAACTGTGCATTCTTCTTTAGTGTAGCGTAAATTCTCCAACAGTAATGTGTTCCAAACAGTAAGCATCTGTTTGCACCACCAGTACCCCAGGACTTCCTAGTGGAATGGTCCATCCAAGCGCCACACCCAGGCTACGCCGAGTTCAACATCGTCAAGCCAAAGACTGGAACTGGTGGCAAGATCAAGTACGAAAAGGTGGTGACCTTGAAGCGCCTTGAAGACTTTGCTAAATCCGCCGCATAATCATACAAGTTAGCGTTGTGCTCTCATCCAATTTCACAAGGCTCAAATTTTACAGTGATGCATTGAAAAAGTTGAGCCACTACGGAATATGCACAACTTGCAACAAAATGTTGACAATTTATCACCACATTGTCGTCAGAGGGTACCTCAATTGACCCGCATTTGGTTCCACCAAAATATCAGCCGAGATCGTGTGTCTTCACTTGATCTGGCTCGCTTCTTCGTCCTCTGTGTGCAAAACTCGCATTTCCATTTTCGCGAAAGCCTTGCGGCGGTGCAGAAAGCAGCGCGAGAACTGCGTTATCGCTGGTACAGACATATTACATCATAACGGCGCTCTCAGGCTTGCATTGTCCGCACCGATGTCGGGTTAAATGCCTCTAGACGAACATCGTTAAGCCAAAGACCGATGCGAACGGCAAAGTCATGCACGAAAAGGTCGCGACGATCAAGACCTTCGATAACTTTGCGACCGCCGGTGGCAACTTTGACACGACGGCAACGATCCCAACGAGCGTCACGGGCTGTGGCAAGGCTGTCGACTGCGCGCTGCAGTTCTATTGGCACTCTCTCGTGGCCAACCAGACACACCCAACGTGCGCCGACATCACGATCGGAGGCAGCTGCATCGTGGGCTCCTCGACGACTTGTGGCAGCGCCTGTGGCCGCATCGGCGGCACCAGCACCAATCAAGAAGAAGTGCACGGCCAAGACCCGCCGATCCCGAAAGTAGATGCGTGGATAATCGAGTTATTGCACTATAAGTTTCTTGAGTGGCGAAAATACACAAATGACGTGCGCGAAACAAAAGAAATCCTGATCCCCATTTTGGTTCCATCCATTGATTTGCCCATTCTGACGCTGTTCATTACGACAAACTTGCTGTCGGATTGTCAAACAGTTTCAAACGCGCCTATCTCGGCGATGATCCATTTGCTTGTCGACAACTTCAAGCAGTAGTGACACCAGCAGACAACCAAACAACAAACAAAACCAGATGTCGGATCCCTCTTCAACAAAGCTCTGCGTGAACGCGCGACAATGTCTTCAGTACGTAAAGGCTCGTCAGTCATCTGGTGGCTTCCCGCCTTTGTGTGCTGGATGCAAAGGTGGGGGAAATGGGTGCAAGCCCAACCAAAGTCAGCGAAATAGCAAGTGACATCCAGCGGGTTATCTTGATAACGCGCTTCTACTCATGTCGAATTCCTCTGTTTTGCGCCTGAGTATAATTGACCGGAAAAGAAGGGTATCATGTTTATCCGCCACTTTCTGCACATCCATACACAAATCTGTAGGTTTCATAATCGATTTACAGGGTATTTGAATGGATAGGAGTCTCAAAGCAGAAGATAAAGGGACTCGAAGATGACAGTGTCGACTTACTTGCCCATCTTGAACCATTTCGCTCAGGGAAAAGATGGGCGCCGTCCTGTCTTCTTCGGCAGATTCGAACAGTCACGCCTTGTTAGCACCGTAGACTCAAGTGGTGAGTGCAACTCCGCGAGCGGAAAATGCAGTCATACTATGCTTCAGAGCTGCTTCTACATATTTAATAAACCCACCAACACCCATCCATGTGGACGAAGGGTTCCCATGTTTGACTAAGCCCCATGCACCAAGGCATGTTCGCTCTTGTTGGGTATTCATTCATGTGTTCAAGGAACGCTCCCCGCATGCGTCCTCTACGCGGAAAAGCAACGCAGTAGCGGGTCTGACGCCAGTCCTCATTCTCCAATTTGCCGTCTAGCGAGCAAGCAGCAGCCTCCATCTATCTCCAGCCACCACACTCCAGCAAATCAGCGCCATGGTTTCCACGACCGCGTCCAAGTTTTTCCTGCTCGCAGTCGCCGCGTTTGCAGCCTCGGCCGATGCGCACAGCAAGATGTCGCTGCCAAAGCCCACGTGGGACAACGGCTACGGCACCAACTCTCCTTCCGGCACGATCGACGGCCCCACAGCATTGAAGGTGCCTTCAGGCATGTCGTTCTCGACCGACCCGACGTCCAACACCAAGGCGTACACGGCTGCGATCAAGAACAGCAACTACGGGTCGCTCAAGGCGCTGGCGTTCGCGACGCAGAAGACCGAGTCTGGAGCCACCAAGGAGTGCGGGTTCTCCAAGACCAATGGCGTCGCACAGCCGCTCCCAGATACCGTGCAATGGGACGAGTTGACGTCGTCCCACGAAGGTCCGTGCGAAGTCTGGTGCGACAACACCATGGCGTTCCATGACGACAACTGCGCCAAGAACTACCCAGGCTCGCCTGCGAAACTCCCGTACGACAAGTCCAAGTGCAGTGGCGCCAAGATGCTCATGTCGATCTGGTTGGCTCTGCACACGCCGACCTGGCAGGTGTACACGAACTGTGCTCCGATCGGCTCGGGTGGCGGCAGCGCAGCGACTTCAGGCTCGACTTCGACGAGCACGGGCGGTAACACGGGCGGCAACAATAACAACAACAGCAACAATGGCGGTAGCAACAGCAATAACAACAACAGCAACAATGGCGGTAGCAACAACAACAGCAACAATGGCGGTAGCAACAACAACAACAACAGCGGTGGTAGCAGCAGCAACAACAACAAGAACAACAACAACAAGAACAACAGCAACAACAACAACAACAGCGGTGGTAGCAGCAACAACAGCAACAAGAACAACAACAACAACAGCAACAACAAGAATAACAACAACAACAACAACAATCAAAACAACGGCAACAGAAACTCGGGCGGCAACAACAACAATAACAACGGCTGGGGCAACTGGGGAGCTAACGGCCAACAGAACGGCGGCAGCAAGAGCTGGACCTTCGGCAAGTAAGACGCTTCCCCTGTAATCTGTAATCGCAAGACGTGCACGAGATCTACCTCGATTTCACCAGCAGTGCAAGCCCGGTCTTCCTCGAGAGTAGGATGGTCACGTTCCTAGATGTATAAATTCGTTCGGGTCATTCAACCAAGTAGCGTCCGCTGTATGGGAGAGAAAATGTCAGCGTGAGCCTTTGTAAATACATGGAAATTGCAAACAGTGATCACCTTGCTTTCTTCTTGCACATAGCCGTACCTGTGCTCGATCGTCTTACTTTCATTCATTCATTCATTTTGCAACACACTTCCTCATACTCACCACTTGGTAGCGGCTCGCAAATTTTGCATTCCCAGTTCACATCGATTCTTTTGACACGTCTACTGGCCGTGCGTCCAAGTGAGTCGGCCGAACTGCTGGATGTGTGCCATCAACGATGGAATCTGGAAGCTGGACGCGTGCTTTTGTCGAATGCCCCAACGTCACATGCCTGGTATTCCGTGCACTAATCAAGACAAGACATACTCCAATCGGCTTCAGGCTCCACAGTCTCACCGTACCTCGTTTGTATCGCTGACTCCTCCAACAGACACTCGCACTTCTGGGCGACACAGGCGAGTATCCTGGACTCCTAGGGATCTTTAATCGTCGTTCGCAGGTTTTGGGGGAATGGTGGCTGCTCGCCTACTCGAGTGTGACTCTGCTGACAGCACAATATAGGCTAGAAAACGTATTTTCACCACCACCATGCACTTCTTTCCACATGCAGAGGGGCAACCTACTACACTACTCCGCTGGGTATGCAGGAATTGTTGTGACATGATAGCGGAATTGATTCTTTTCTTCTTCACAAACCGCATCATTGGCTTTGCACCTACACAAGAACAACGTCCATTCCAGAAGCAAATTACCATGCAGGCGCCTGTTTCAGCGATATAACATCCAGGATTGAATGATACCTTAAAGAATGTGCCACGTGCACTGCACAACTCCTGGGGCTAACACTGGACTGCGATAGCCCAAACACATTAGTAGATGAATTTTGTCATAACTGCAGGAAAACGGGGACTGCTCGCTTCAGTACTCCTGTTCTTACAGTCAACATACACACTGATGAGCGAGCTTAGGAACCATAGCGGTATGGCAACACAAGCCAGGAGAGTCATACCTTGGCGTTTTGGCGGGTACGTCACTGATGAATACATTCTACCACTTTCCAGTCTCATTTGATTCCAGCGATAAACCCGGTAGTCTTTGTCATGGCTCTTTGAAAATGCAAGTAAATTGCCACCTGATATACCCTCATCGATCGATTCGTACTGCCGCGTCGAGTCTCTGGAAACACCTTCTGCGACGGATGGGGAGATTCTGCGGGTGAATGTGTCTACCTCCATGCTGACTCGATAACTAGCACACCACCTTCGCTGTCAGGTTTTGCCGACCACCGTACGGTTGATATTCGTCTGTACAACGGCGAATGCAGATCCAAGTAGGCTTTCAGAGATGACACGCACCAGCACCACCAGCACGAGTTGCTGCAGGATAACTCTGCCGTCGCTATTCTCGAGTGAGCCACCACCCAGGACTTCGCTGGCACGAGCCGTCACCAGACAGAAACTGGGAGAGATACCTTCTGTCCGCCGTCGGGCCACATCGCCTGTGTCGAGGCACTTGATCGCGAGTCAAGAATTATGAGCGAGAAAAGCGCCGCACGCGTATACGACGTACATCTTCACCTGCTGACGAACGACTTTAAACGTCAGCTTGAGTGCATTTCTCTAAAACACACGCGGGACATGTGACACGCTATTGGGATCATGAACAAAGTCACCTGCACGAATGCATACACGAATGAACATGAGCACATTCCATCCACAGATAGCCACGCCTACACAAAAGCTACACACCTCAGCGCGTACTTTTTCGGCCGCGATCTCTTTCCATCGGTCGCCGACGGCATGTGCAGCTTGTCAAACTGCCGCGACATCTCGAACGCGAGTCAAAACAGATACGGAATGTAAAATGGGATGCCCGCTTTCTGTAACAACGGGATCGCCATTTTCTCGTGTCAGAAAATCGAGTCGACATTCCCACCCAGGTAAGTCGATCCTTCCGTGTAGCTTTCGTAGAATTTGCATCCGAAATACTGCACGATGGACTTCAGTTGACAACATCCACAGGGCAATTGCAGTGCTTCTCGAGCACCGAGACCGTGCACAGGATCTCGCCGAGCGAGACCTGCGGGGTCCGTGCGGCCACCTGCTCCTCTTGCGTGAGCGCGACGATGTCCCGCCCCAGCGCTGGACCGTCGCGGAACGTCGATGCCGGGCAGCCTTCGCGCACGAGAAAAATCGCTTCGTCGTCTGGTGCGGACGTGTCTGCTTGCCACCTTCGCATGGCTGCGTTTTGCTCCAGTTGTTCTTCTGAGTTTTTTCTTGGTGAGTACTGGAATCATATATGGCCATAATTGCTTTTTTTCAACCCATCTATCCGGATAATTGTTCCGATCACGGGGACTTGCAATGTGAGTCTCCTGGTGCAAATAACTTACTCTTGAAAGCTATTTGTTTATGAACGCTTTTTTCGATGGGGCTTCATGTGGCAATTCGAATGACATGCGATTCTGTTTTGTTGACGGATCTTCTGATAAATCTACTGGTGCCGTATATGCATATGGACAGGACCATCGATCTGCAATTTTCGCACGAGGAGCACCTGACAATACCTGACATTATTAGCCTAGCTTTCCAAACCTATGCATGTGTGCAGGACCATTGAACTTCGAACGAGAATCACCTGCTCGCCACCACTTCAGCCCTGAGCATTGCTAGGTAACTTCCATATAAAAGAAAGCACAGGCAGCCTATGATATCTGTGCATAAGCAACAGAGTTGAGCTATTGCAATATTATGCAGATAGACTTCTTCGAGGCGGTGCTGACTCGAAATGTGTTTTCATACCGGTTTCTTGCACCGAGCGATCACGGTGCAGGTGGCATCATCGAGTGTACAGTTGAAGAAGAAGCATTTTCGTGGGAAGCGGCTGGCGTGTCAGGACCACTGTACGATCGCATGAAACGGATAGTGAGGAAGAGTAATGGCCCATCTCAGCCTCGTTGCGCAACGCGCTAGTGACAGCTCCATTGAGCAGTTAGGCACTCATTCTCCAATTCACCGGGCCACACCGAAGCGAAGACAACAACCACTAAGCTTCTACCAATATGATCGCGCCAACAAAGACCATCCAACTCGCGTGCGTCGCAGCCATGCTCGCGGTCGCCAACGTCGAAGGTCACGGCTACCTGGCGGTGCCCAAGTCGACGAATGCCATCAACGGCGACCCGACCCAGTTCGCCGCGACCATCGATGGTCCATCGACGCTCAAGGCTGTGAATGGTCAGTCGTTCACGACCGACCCAGCGTCCAACGCCAAGGCGTTCGCGGCCGCGTTCAAGGCGCAGTCCACGTACAAGTCGGTGCGCGCGTTGGTGGACGCCAAGGGTGTGTTCCAGCCTGGCATGAACAAGGAGTGCGGTGTGACCAGTCCTAACGGTGCCAAGCAGCCGCTGCCAGCGCAGTACGTCGAGTGGGCCCACTCGAGCTCGGAAGGCTTCACGCCATCGCACACTGGTCCGTGTGAAGTGTGGTGCGACAACGAGTTGGCGTTCAGCAACGACAACTGTGCCACGAACTTCCCAACGGCGCCAGCCAAGCTTCCATACAACCGCTCCAAGTGTGTGGGCAAGAGCATGCTGAAGTTCTACTGGTTGGCTCTGCACTCGTCGACTTGGCAAGCGTACATTGCTTGTGCTCCATTGTCTGGCGGTTCGTCGGGTGGTTCGACCTCGCCAACGGTGGCTCCAACCACGAAGCCAGCAGCGACCACCAAGCCCGCTGCTGGAGCTGCTCCAAAGCCAACGACGAAGGCTCCAGCGTCGAAGACGAAGACGCCAAAGCCCACCAAGACTCCAAAGCCGAAGAAGACCAAGACGGCAAAGCCAGCGTCGGGCAACCGCAGCCTTGACTTTGATGATCTCAACTAGAACAACAACACAATGGATCTGAGCGCTTCATTATGCTTCTTTTCTTTGTCACCTCCAGTTAAAAACATAGCGTAATATATAAACGAATGCCCAAGCTATTTTGCTTTTCAATTTTGTCTAGGATCGATTCGTCTAATGTCAGAAAAGCCACACAAGGTCTCAGATGGCTACATTTGCCTGTCTGCAAGTACAGCAGTCAACATTCTTAAAGGGATAGTCAGTCTATAGAAAATGTCGCTGTGCTCCATTTGCTCTTTCACGAATCTTTGCCACTGAAATGCCGAGATATTGGCGGCGGCAAGGCCCGTGGCTGCCATTTGCAAGCTTCAGTGCCGTGGTGGCGCTTACAAAGGCAAAATACGACCAGGAAATATATGAGCATGCAAAATGGAGCTTTCAGCTCTGCACATAGAAGTAACTGTATTTGTTTCAAAAAGGATATATACACAACATTAAGTGGATTCCTCCAAATCGTTTAGAGATATGCAGAATCGACGGTAACGCTACATATTTAGTCGCGGCGGCGGCGGGTGGTCTTAGCCTTGCACTTGGACGTGGTCGCCGCTGGTGCTGGGGTCTCGTCCGCAGTCGCGCTACCAGCCGAGGACGCCGCTGGCGCCGAGGTTTCATCCGCAGCAGAAGCCGCAGTGGATGCGTATTCATCAGCGGTAGCAGACGAAGTGGACTCGTCAGCACCAGCAGAAGCCGCAGTGGACGCGTATTCGTCATCGGCAGCAGAAGCAGCTGGAGCAGTGGTGGTTGCAGTAGACGCGGACGAAGCGCTCGATCCCGAACTCGACGCACCAGAGAGAGGCGCACAGTTGTAGTACACTTGCCACGTTGGCACGTGGAGCGCCAACCACACGGAGGTCAGCATCTTCGCACCAGTGCACTTCGACTTGTCGTATGGGAGCTTGGCAGGGCTGTCCGGGTAGTTGATCGCGCAGTTCTCGTTACTGAACGCAAGCTTGTCGTCACACCAGACTTCGCATGGACCTTCGTGGGACGATGGCAATTGGTCCCATTCGACTTGGTCTGGGAGTGGCTGCGCGGCACCGTTAACAAGCGAGAAACCGCATTCCTTCGAGGCACCACTTTCAAGCTTCTGGGTCGCATCCACCAACTGCTTCATGGAAGTATACTTGGTCTGCGCCTTGAACGCCGCCGTGTACGCCTTGGTGTTGGACGCAGGGTCGGTCGAGAACGACATGCCCGAAGGTGGAGTCAACACCGAGGGACCGTCAATCGTGCCCGAAGGCGAGTTGGTGCCCCAAGCAGGGTTCCACGTCGGCTTTGGCAGCGCCATCTTACTGTGGGCATCGGCAGTCGCGGCCATGAGCGCCGTGGCAAGCGCAAGGGTCTTGGCAGAGGTCAGCATCTTGATTCTTGGAGTGGGGTTTAGGCAACGACTCGGATGCTTGGAGGCAAATTGGAGAATGAGGTCGCTCGTCAATGGCGCAGGCGGACTAGGAAGCCGACTAATAATAATAGCGTGCACTGACTATCCTTCTCTCTCCCTCTCTCAACGCTCTCTCGGGCGAGTCCCTCACCAATGGCGTCGCGTTGAGATCATTTGTTTTCCTCTGTTCCTCCAGGAGTCCTTCAATAATGTCTTTTCGATGATCGCACATGAACGTTTCGAAAGTTCAGCAGAACCAGCTGGCGAAATGGTTGTCACGTCACTCACTAAAATAAAGTGTTAGAATAGTGACATCAGATCTGGCATAGGGTTTAACACCTCAAAGACGAGTCAAAGTACCGGTATCTACTATTTTATTGCTCATATTTTTAGCTTTTAGGATTTGTGTGTGTTCTTTTAGGGTTTTATGCACTGGTCATGCTGAGAACAGACCGAACCGGATAGGATCCGTCGAGATCTTCACCAACTCGAAGCGCGAAACCAAGTCACACATCACGAGTTTTGATAGAGAAATGAGCTCAAGTGTCCCTTTACCGATCACAACAGACGCCACCGCGAAAGGCACGTGATCAAAAGGGAGCAGCTCATTTCGGATCCTTTGGAAAAGTGCAACAAAAACACGAGCGCTCTGTCGAGTCAGACATGTTGGTTATTCCCCATTTACAGACACGTCCTGATGTCGTAGACTCAAATTAGCACTTTCGAGAAGACCGTCGGCGCGGTGGCCGGCACCATGCATCATTGACGCATGTCTGCTGCGGTTTTGACGCAAAACTTCAACAGAAATCGGTAATTTGAGCATATAAAGGTTGGCAATGTTTACTGACACATTAAGGTCCATGCAAAGCGCCTTCATCGTGTGACGAGGAACTATCACAATTGCTCGCTGTGTGCATCTAGGCTACCATTGCCAGTTTCCTTCATGATTAGGGAAAAGAAACGACAAGCTTAAACGTGTGGGTCTTCCTTCTTGCGGATTTTGTCGTCAAGTTTCTTGCGAACAGTCAGGTTGCGGTGCGTCTTGTCATCGATCTTCTTGCGGATCTTGTCGTCGATCTTCTTGCGGACAGTCAGGTTGCGCTTTGTCTTGTCATCGATCTTCTTGCGGACAGTCAGGTTGCGCTTCGTCTTGTCATCGATCTTCTTGCGGACAGTCAGGTTGCGCTTCGTCTTGTCGTCGATCTTCTTGCGGATCTTGTCATCGATCTTCTTGCGGACAGTCAACTTGCGGGTCTTGGCCTTGCACTTCTTGGTCGAGGCTGGAACAGGAGTCGCGTACTCGTCATTAGCACCCGATTGTGATGCTTCGGTAACCGGGGAAGTGGTTGGCTTCGGGGTGGAATCACCGCCGCTGGATGAGGCATCTCCCGATGAGGAGGCGCCAGAGAGAGGAGCACAGTTGGTGTACACTTGCCAGGTAGGCGTGTGGAGTGCCAACCAGATCGACGTCAGCATCTTCGCACCCGTGCATTTGGACTTGTCATACGGGAGCTTAGCTGGAGCACCTGGGAAGTTTTTCGCGCAGTTTTCGTTGCTGAATGCCAACTTGTTGTCGCACCAGATTTCGCACGGACCTTCATGGGAAGGCGTCAACTCGTCCCATTCGACGACATCCGGAAGTGGTTGCGGCGTGCCGTTGACGAGCGAGAAGCCGCATTCCTTGGTGGCGCCGGATTCCACGGTTTGCGTGGCGAACACCAAATCCTTGAGAGACTTGTACTTGGTCTGCGCCTTGAACGCGGTCGTGAACGCCTTGGTGTTGGAAGTCGGGTCCGTGCCGAACGACATGCCCGCTGGCACGGCCAGCGCCTTGGGGCCGTCAATGGTGCCCGACGGCGAGTTGGTCCCCCACACAGGGTTCCAGGTTGGCTTTGGCAGCGCCATCTTGCTGTGCGCATCTGCCGTAGCGGCTAGAACGGCGATGCCGGCGACGATCGCAGCGACCTTCATGCTTGCTTTGCTTTACGTAGCGACTCGAGTCGGGCGGCGGAGAAAGCGGAATGCAGTCAGGCTCTCGTCTGCGATGTGAGCTCGTGGACGAGAAGGTGAGCGTACGTATACAGTCCAGAGCCGGGCAGCGGGCCACTGATGCGCGTCAAGTTGCAGAGACCTTGACAGGGCCAGGTCGTGGTGGGGTTGAAGAGTGCAGAAACCTTTTTATTATCGATATTGTACAGAATAACATGCAGCAATCAATATCTTCAATATTATGAGGAAGGTCAACAGAATTGTTCATTCCAAACAATGTGACGAATACTGTTTATGAGAGGCGATCAAAAAAAGAATCTGAAGTCGACAACTTTATTTTTGTATACTGCCTTGCATTCGAAAGAAAAAGGTAGTTGTTTTCAAAAGCAGCTGGCAGAGATCGAGTCAGTTTTCGATCAGTTGATAGATACCCAAAATGGTGGCTTTCGCCGAGAATGGGTCTATAAACTGCTAATTAATTCGAAATAGGGGTGTTGGGACTAGACAGGGTGCGATCAACTCGTAATCATCCGAGAGGCTGAGTAACTGAGGATGATGACAAATCGGCGTATGCAGCAGAGTTAATCCATGATTCTCGAGGATGCGAGGGTTCCTACTCGCACTTTACTGCTCTTGGTCGACACTGACAATAGGACACTGCCACGATTTCTGTGGAAAGAAATGCGTATCAGTGTCCCACACCCCAGAATTGACTCGATTCTCATATTGTCAAATAGTTCCTCTTTGGCATCAATTGCTATTTTAAAACCCTTTTGTCAATGTTTCTGTTCACTGAACAAGAGAAGAGCGCAGGTCCAGTGTAGACGCACACTCGCACAGTCTCATTCTGATTCAAACATTACAACCACACGCGCTCACGGGAAGCAGGGAACGACCGCGGGCTTTGCAAATGCTGCAAAACTATGGACGGAGATTGCTGCGCGATCTCACAGTTCTATGGGGAGGTCAACTGGCGACCTTGGATTTGATCAAATCCTTCCTCATGATGGTCGCCCTGCTCATCCCCCAATGTTCTCATCAAATTCTTCACGCTGTCGTGTGGGTCCATAATGCCGAAGCTATGTTCACCACAACAGGTTCAAATGACATCCCGAATTCGAGTCATGACGTGCAGGTTCGGATGCATTTTTGCGATGCATCGTCTCAGTTTAGCTCCTCAGAGCATAGATGCAAGTAAATGATGGCATTGTCGTCACTTATGGGAAGTTGATGCTAGTGAGAGATTCGTGTAGCTATGTCTTCCATGATCGGTTATGATAAGAACACACCAGGGGGTCTGTCAATTGAAAAGGCTGCATCATTTGGATCCAATAATACTTGCGCTATGAAATGGACAGCACAACCAATGCTTCAAACTCAACAGGATATATGGATATTCGCAAAACTTACAACTAGTGTCTTTCTTTAAAGGGTAGAAGAAAATAACAGACTTAACTGCGCATTACCGCTTAGTTCTCGTCAAGCGTGTCAAAGTCAAGGCTGCGGTTGCCCGACGCTGGCTTTGCCGTCTTGGTCTTCTTTGGCGTCTTGGTCTTCTTCGGCTTTGGGGTCTTGGTGGGCTTTGGAGTCTTCGTCTTCGACGGCTTCGTCGTCGCTGGCGCAGGGGTGTCAGGCATCTCGAGCTCATCGCAGTCCTCGTCATCGGCGTCATTTCCAACTTCACCTTGGTTTCCAGGCTTCTTGGTCGGCTTAGCTGTTGGCTTGGTGCTTGGCTTCGTAGTTGGTTTGGTGCTTGGCTTCGTCGTTGGCTTGCCAGTAGTGGCAGGCTTCGTGGTTGGAGCCACCGTTGGCGAGGTCGAACCACCCGACGAACCGCCAGACAATGGAGCACAAGCAATGTACGCTTGCCAAGTCGACGAGTGCAGAGCCAACCAGTAGAACTTCAGCATGCTCTTGCCCACACACTTGGAGCGGTTGTATGGAAGCTTGGCTGGCGCCGTTGGGAAGTTCGTGGCACAGTTGTCGTTGCTGAACGCCAACTCGTTGTCGCACCACACTTCACACGGACCAGTGTGCGATGGCGTGAAGCCTTCCGAGCTCGAGTGGGCCCACTCGACGTACTGCGCTGGCAGCGGCTGCTTGGCACCGTTAGGACTGGTCACACCGCACTCCTTGTTCATGCCAGGCTGGAACACACCCTTGGCGTCCACCAACGCGCGCACCGACTTGTACGTGGACTGCGCCTTGAACGCGGCCGCGAACGCCTTGGCGTTGGACGCTGGGTCGGTCGTGAACGACTGACCATTCACAGCCTTGAGCGTCGATGGACCATCGATGGTCGCGGCGAACTGGGTCGGGTCGCCGTTGATGGCATTCGTCGACTTGGGCACCGCCAGGTAGCCGTGACCTTCGACGTTGGCGACCGCGAGCATGGCTGCGACGCACGCGAGTTGGATGGTCTTTGTTGGCGCGATCATATTGGTAGAAGCTTAGTGGTTGTTGTCTTCGCTTCGGTGTGGCCTGGTGAATTGGAGAATGACTGAAGACTGATGTCTGAACCGAGCTGCTCGCCTCTTGGACCTCTTTGTCCGAGGCGTTTACACCGAAGTCTCCAACATGTGTGGCATGGCAGTGGTACGTGTGAATGGGTCCTACAATACGGTACGAGTCATCCACAGGATGTCGCGCGGGAACAAACCACTGGACCAGATGGTCGGGTGCAGTGGCACTCGTGAACTGTCTGATCGTGCGAGGCAACGAAACGACGATAGTTGACAGTAGATGACGACGGCCATCCTTTCTTTTTTGTGGATCGCCTTTACATCACAGACATTGTGTTGGCAATCACTGACAAACCACTCTCTATGTCGTCAGCACATTTGTGTTATGCATTACGTATAATGTTTCACAAGAAGATAAGTACTAAAAGTTCTGAAATCGGGATGCAGTCATTCGTGATTGGATATAATTATAAATCATACAAGGGTATGATGATGTACAGTTGAATACGTGGAGAGGGAGTAGATTTGCGTTTTGATACTGCCACGAAGTCATCTGGCAGCTCCCAACAAGCACTGACAGTGAGATCGTCATGCAGTTCTCAACTCGCTGTACTTCTCGCCTTCTATTTCGTGCGGAATGGCAGGTATCAATCTTTGTGTGTGATGCCGCAAAGTCATCTGGTTGCAGTCTATAAAGTGCTGCAGAACGTGACTGGTGTCGAGGAACGCACATTGGTATGGCTTCTACGGAATGATGTTTGCAAAATGGTTCTGTGAACCAAAGCCATCGGAATTGTTACGAGACTACGTTGGCACGGTTGACTTCATCGTCAGGCAACCTTTCGCAGCGCTGGCAGCATTTCCGAGCCTTCTGCACTGCTTGGAGTTCCTACTGGCGACAGTAGAAGACTCGCACGACAGATGTCCCCATGCATGATCCTGCATTACACGAAAAGCCTGGGCAGCTTAGTTATGATTCGTGAGGTTACCACGAAACGTGTTCCTACCCTACTGCTGTTACAGTCGCAAGCGTGCCTCAAAATCACAAGGCTGGGCAAACTCCTGTCGCTGTTAGTCGCCAACTCGTCCAACTTGCTGTGGTGAGTAGCATGGGAAGAGTCATTAGAACGAGCCTCACGATCGAGCAACTCTATCATACAGTACTGATCAAAACGCTGAGCCCCAGACGCTCAGACAACAGCAAACCAATGATGTAACCAGGAGAGCACAGTCTGGGCTAGCTACGCAGTGATGTGAGATGATGCCGAGTAATACTTCAAGTAATGCCATCGCCCGATCTTTGTTCTTCGACATTGCGCTGGCTACAATATCAGGAGACGAGGATCTTGGTCCCACCGAACAGCCAACATTTGAGAATCCCATCAGCACAATTATGAAATTTGGGTGTGAGTGTCAATTTCGACTGTGAACCAGGAATCCTGACAAAAAGACGGACATGCATTCCCACGATTTCTGTGAAAAAAATGCATACAGTGTCACCTACCACACTGCTGAGAGACCAGCTCAATTATCACCTGATTCTTCTTTAGCATCAATTGCTTACAGTAACACCCTTTGTGGCAATGCTTTTGTTGGACACAGGTCGAGTGTGGAGTCTGTCAGGATACACTGCAGACTCACACTCTCACAGTTCGGCGCCTCATTCTGATTTGGGAATACAACCACACGCACACCATTGCGCTCACGGGAAAGAAGAAAAGGTCACAGTTTTTGAAAATGCTGCTTATCTATGGACTGTAATCGCTGCGCAACATCACAGTTCTAATGGCGGGCGACCTTCATTTTGACCAAGTCCTTCCTCATGATGATCGACTCATCAAATCCTCTACGCTGTCTAATGGATTCGAGACAGCGACTAAATTACGTTAGGCACGATAGGCGAATCGACTTTGGACAGCCCTCAAAACAATGACATGACACCATTTCGCGGTCAATATCACATTCTCCTCGGTCACATGCAAAACCTGGGCAGTCCGAGTCAAATACAGCATACTTGCCAAACCTCATACAGAACATTGATCTATTGTATTATTGACACTGTTTACTGGTGCTGACCTGCTGGCATGTTTTCTTTGTCGAACACATTGGGCAGCGACAACGAGGCTTGAACAGTTGCGACACAGCACAAGAGCCAGCGCTTCAAAAACACTTATCTGTAGCATGAGCAACAGAGACCCATCCTCGCGAAGTGTGTGCCTTAACGTCACTGTGGGCGGCCACACTCGCCAGTTGTGAGCCTTCACGTGTAGTGTCCAGCACTCGCTTTGATTCGTGCTCCGTCTTGATGCCAAAACAATGTCCGTGGACGAGTGTCTTGCCCACTCTCTGTTGTTGAACAATAATCTGTTAAAATTAATACATGGCGCGACACTAAATTCTAGAGGTTGTGTGTCATTGACTGTGAAGGTGTTCAAGGAGAATGTGACACTGACCGCGAAACGGGGTGCATTTGTGCTCTATGTTACGCTGCGATTCTTACTTTAAAAAAGAGAAAACAACAAGAAGTGCGATGAAGCGCTCAGATCCATTGTGTTGTTGTTCTAGTTGAGATCGTCAAAGTCAAGGCTGCGGTTGCCCGACGCTGGCTTTGCCGTCTTGGTCTTCTTCGGCTTTGGAGTCTTGGTGGGCTTTGGCGTCTTCGTCTTCGACGCTGGAGCCTTCGTCGTTGGCTTTGGAGCAGCTCCAGCAGCGGGCTTGGTGGTCGCTGCTGGCTTCGTGGTTGGAGCCACCGTTGGCGAGGTCGAACCACCCGACGAACCGCCAGACAATGGAGCACAAGCAATGTACGCTTGCCAAGTCGACGAGTGCAGAGCCAACCAGTAGAACTTCAGCATGCTCTTGCCCACACACTTGGAGCGGTTGTATGGAAGCTTGGCTGGCGCCGTTGGGAAGTTCGTGGCACAGTTGTCGTTGCTGAACGCCAACTCGTTGTCGCACCACACTTCACACGGACCAGTGTGCGATGGCGTGAAGCCTTCCGAGCTCGAGTGGGCCCACTCGACGTACTGCGCTGGCAGCGGCTGCTTGGCACCGTTAGGACTGGTCACACCGCACTCCTTGTTCATGCCAGGCTGGAACACACCCTTGGCGTCCACCAACGCGCGCACCGACTTGTACGTGGACTGCGCCTTGAACGCGGCCGCGAACGCCTTGGCGTTGGACGCTGGGTCGGTCGTGAACGACTGACCATTCACAGCCTTGAGCGTCGATGGACCATCGATGGTCGCGGCGAACTGGGTCGGGTCGCCGTTGATGGCATTCGTCGACTTGGGCACCGCCAGGTAGCCGTGACCTTCGACGTTGGCGACCGCGAGCATGGCTGCGACGCACGCGAGTTGGATGGTCTTTGTTGGCGCGATCATATTGGTAGAAGCTTAGTGGTTGTTGTCTTCGCTTCGGTGTGGCCTGGTGAATTGGAGAATGACTGAAGACTGACGACTGAACAAAGCTTCTCTTGTGTCTGTGCCTCTTCATCAGTGGTGCTTACACTGAAGTCCTGCCATCCTTGGTTGCATAATCGCAATAGCAGTGAGACCTGCAATACGGTCAGGTACATCCACACACTGGAACAAACCGCTGGACCAGATGGTCGGGTTCGGTGGCGCTCGTAAACCATCTGATCGTGCGAGGCAACGAAACGAATGCAGTTTAATCGTTTTCTTTTTGTGGATCGCCTTTACATCACAGTCATTGCGCTAACGAAAGTGATCGGTAGTCTTCGTCTCGTCAGCACACTGGCCGCTGTAGTCAGTGCACCAATAGTTGAAGCATCATAGCGACTGCTATAATTTACAGCAGCAGTGCAATATTTTGTAAGAGAGAAACACGAGTGTGATTACGTTAGCGATGGATTCTGTTGTCATTCGTGGTCATGCGCACAATACAAATTGTGTAAGGCTGTGAAAGATGCAGAGCACCAGTGCGAATCTGCGCTCACTGCCGCGAACTCATCTGGCGGGACGGCAGTGAGATCGGCACACAGCACTCAGCATTGTTGGTGCTTTCTGTGGAAACTCTTTACCTTCAAGTGGATCACGCAATAGAATCCGAAGTGGACACGGTGCAAGCCCAAGTCATTCCGTTGAAAAGCATCACATGCGACGCATTGATTGGCTGCATTCAGAAGCTTCGGAGGAACTTGCTGGCAGCCTTTTCGCTGTGTATGGCTCTTCTTCCAATCTCTGTGTGTGATGCCGCAAAGTCATCTGGTTGCAGTCCTTAAAGTGCTCCTCGACCGGTGTCAAGGAACGCACAGTGCTCAAGCATGGCTTCGGTGGAAAAGCCTCTCTAAACCGGTTCTGTGAACTAAAGTCATGAGAATTGTCACGAGGCAACGTTTACGCGTAGACTCATCACCAGGCAAACGTTACAGGACCGGTAGCGCTTACCTGTTGCCCTGCTTGGAGTTCCTAGGCTCCGTCATTCAAGACCGACGACAGCGGAGGACTGACATCACCGATCTCCTCAAGCATATTTAGCTTAGCCTAGCTTGACTCATAAGGTTGCCACGAGGCATTTCTATAACTACTGCTGCACTGCACTTCTCGCGAGCGCGCTCCGAAATCGCAAGGCTGGGTGAGCTGCTGTCGCTGCTGGTCACCAACCCATCACTCCACCTTGCTGTGACGATTAGTATTGGGAAGAGTCATTGCCTCACGATCTGGGAACTCTACGGTAGTTATCAAAATACTGACTCCCAGGCGTATTATTCGGCACAGCTACGCAGTGGCGTGAAACGAGTAATGCCTATCGTCCGATCTCTGTTCTTCGTCATTGCGCTGGCTGACACACCGACAGACGACGATCCCAGCCACACCGAACAACCAAAATTTGAAAATCCCGTCAACAATTATGATTTTAGGTGGACGCAGATACTTTGGATATCGGAGTGTGCAGCGAAAATGATACAATATCAATATATTGCTGTTCAAGAGTTCAAGACAATTTCAGCACTGATGCAAGCAGCCATCAATTATCCTCATCGTGCGCTCCCTCTGACTTCATCCAACCATTTGGGTGTTCTTCTCCTTCGAGCTCTGTCTGCGATCTAAAGTGTGGAAATGGTAGTGGGTGGTGATCATATGTGGGGGAGGAGTCGACAAGTGGAGATCTGAGATCGTGGGTGGAAGGAAGGATTTCTAACCAAAGAAAAGGCTGGTTGTAAGTTAAACGCGCTCAAATGCTGCAACCAAAGTGACACAACGGATGGTGGTCCGGAAGGTTGAGGATTATTTGATGGCAGGCATGCCCTCGCAATAGCGTAAACTGGTCCAAGACTGTTTTGTCACACAGGTCCGCGTGTTTGGAGCAATTAATTGTATACGATCCGCTTAGACGAGCCAGAGCAGTCGCCTGCGCCACTTGAGAAAGCAAACCTTGCTTCGATCGAGTATGGTCGCGTCCATCAAGCGAGATACAGAGAGATGGTGCTGGCGCTGTAGTAGATCGGATTTGTCTTATCACAACGGGTATTGTACCTTCATCCACACAACGACTCTGTGCGCACCCACCACTTCTCGGTATGGACTTGAGTGCGCGTATCCTTTGTGGCCAGGAAATCTCGCATGAGTACCACGCTTTCACAGAGCGGAGCGTGAAACCAAACACATGGCTCTTCAAGATACATTTCAAACACGTAGATGGCTTTATTCATTACATGGACAGGGCGGCTTCAACAAGATGGATTATTTAGAGCGAACATCTTTTAACTGAATCAGATCTCTCGTTGATGTGCGGACATATGCAAGGCAGCAATACGCACAGCTTAGCTGCGGAGTGCCTTCTTGCCCGCCTTGACCTTGCACTTGGAGGTTTTAGCAGGAGTGGCGCTCTTGGAGGAAGCCGCAGGCACCGGAGTGGTCGCGTATTCGTCGTCGCTCGAAGTGCTCGGCGCAGCGGACGAAGACGCTGGCGCTGGCGTCTCCGAGTCGGCATCCGATTCGGCGCTGGAAGTGGAGGCAGCACCAGCAGAGCTTCCTTCCAAAGGCGCACAGTTGATGTACGCTTGCCACTGTGGCGAGTGCAGGGCCAACCAGTAGATGGTGAGCAACTTCTTGCCA
The DNA here is from genome assembly GCA_006386115.1 of Globisporangium splendens. Taxonomy (NCBI): domain Eukaryota; phylum Oomycota; class Peronosporomycetes; order Pythiales; family Pythiaceae; genus Globisporangium; species Globisporangium splendens. The sequence goes on along the minus strand of VFIW01000040.1, from coordinate 81,647 downwards.
ACACACTTGGCGTGGTCGAATGGCAGCTTGGCTGGCGCCGTTGGGTAGTTCTTGGCACAGTTGGTATCCGTGAAGGCCAGGGTGTTGTCGCACCAGATTTCACATGGACCTTGGTGGGATGGCGTGAAGCCTTCGCCCGAGCCGTGCGACCACTCGACGTACTTGTCAGGCAGTGGCTGTGGAGTGCCCGTGGCACTGGTGTAACCGCACTGCTTCGTGGCGCCGGTGACGCCCAAGACACCCTTGGCGTTCCACAAGTCGCGTACCGACTTGTACGAGCTGGTCTTGAGGGCGGCCGTGAATGCGTTCGTGTTGGACAATGGGTCAGTGGTGAAGGACATGCCGGCTGGCGCAGTGAGAGCCGACGAGTCGACAATGCCAGCGAATTGGGTCGTGTCGCCGTTGATGGTGAAGGTTGGCTTTGGCACGGACATGCTGCCGTGAGCGTCAGCACCATTGAGCGTGAAGATGGCGAGCGCGCCAGCGAGGACAGCGGTGGACTTGAACGATGGAGCGATCATATTGCTGGAGGGGTGGTTCTGTGCGGCAAATGGCAAATTGCAGAGTGGGTAAGTGGACCCCTGCTGCGGTCCGACAGAGCCTCAGCGAGTTCAGCACGCCGCTGTGAGACACCAGTAGCTGGTCCAGTCCTTGTGCACTCGGCCAGGTCGCTTTCGGGTGGCTGTGACGCAGAGGAGCCGGACCACGCCACATGGCATCTAAGAACACTCTCTGAGGCAGCCCCTCGCCTTGGTTTGATCGGCACAAGAGGCGCGACTGACTGAAGAGCGCCGAGAAGGACCACCAGTTGAGCGCCCTGCTCAGCTGATCAGAAACCTCCGTTTCACTCGTTTAAAGTATTTGTTCAGAGCCAATCTGTATCGATTATCAGCGAATGGATACTTAGGAGGACTGTGACGGTGCTGTTCGTGGATACCATATGGTTTGATTTGAAAAGCCACAAGTGGTGCGTCTGGTACTTTTCAGTGTACACGAGGATCAAAATGATCCCTTCCTCGCCAAATGCCAGTACGATTCGTCAAAGAAGGAGCAAAATGATACATGCGCGGCCACCCGCTGTTTGGAAGCTCGCGTCGATCATGGGAGTGCGCGAAGCCCAGGACTTAAGAGCAGCCAAACTGAACCAGTTCAGGCAACTGAATGCTGTTCAGTCTCCCCAGGCTGAATCAGTGCACAAGTCGTACTCGTCTGAGAGTGCGCGGCAAATGCACCAGATGCAAACAAGATGCCCACCTTTACGTTGAATGGGAAGAGGAAAGATGAGCATTCCCAACTACGCAGTACGCAATTGAAAACTGTCTTTCCAACCACGCATGCTGGAGCGGAACTCAAAGTACCATTTCACACCAGTACGCCAGTGCGCAACTGAAGACTTGAGACACAAGCACATTTTTGTGTTGCAGATTGTTTGAGAAGTCTGTCGTCTTATGATTGTATCAATTGGAGTTTTATTCCTTGTTTCTTTAGCTGCTTGGCGCGCATCAGTTCGCAGCAAGCTGTGCTTCCCAAACCTGAACGGACAGTGAAGAGATGACAAAACTTTGTAACACGAAGTGTGCAATTGAAATCTGCCATCACCACCTCGCAAAGCGGTAGGTGCAGATAAGTGGATGCCTCAGCAATTTCGACCCACCAGTTTCTCTGGTGTGGATGGAGCAACACAGAGCAGTCTCTTGTTTACCTGCTTGTGTCCGCCAGCAGCGCTGCTTTGCTGTATACCAACGCAGAAAGTTGCTGCAGGCTGCACAGATCGGCATCTATTTACAATAAAGAAGAGATGTCAATCCTCCTAGTACGAGGCGTGCAAGTGTGTCTGTCATTCTAACCACGCGACTGGGGACATTAGGATGCATCATCGCCTTGGGTCATTGGATCCATGTGTAATGGAGCAAAATGGAGTCGTTTGTTTTACACGATGCAGCACGCACGCTGGTACGAGAATGCGACTTTCATAATCTTCATGCATCGCTCCTTTCGGTGGTTCCATCGCCTTCGCATTTATGCTGTGACGTATTTGTGACGTTTTAGACGTCTCACACGTCACAGACTTTTTGCTGTCGGAAATAGTTGACACGGTTCACTCGAGGCACTTCCAACATGCGGTTCAGAATCTGAACCGTGAACCTGCATTCCTCCCATCATGTGCCGTTTTCACTGGTACACTCTCTCACCTAAAATCTTCGTGCAACATGCCATTCTCTCCATTTCCACATCCAAACGGAGTGATTGACTCGGGTCAACCAAAGCCCACGGGTTTTCATCCATCACTGTGACTGACAGTGTCACAGTTGGACCCAAAACGGGCCGGAAACCCGCCGATGAAACCTGCCAACCCGCGCGTGTGCCAGCACCCGCGTCACCACCCTACACGCGCTCTCCTCCGTCCGAACCAAGCAGAAACAAAAAGTGTGGAGAACAGCGCGGGACCACCATGCAGCGCTTCCAAGTACGTCCGCTCCCCCTCCTCTCTCTATGCGCTTCCCCCTATACACAGCGACCCGCAGGCGCTCCCCTTAGCCGCAAGTCTGTCCTCTATCACTCTCCTCCTCTGTCGTCGTTCCATTTGAGGTGCGGAAAGAGAAGGAGGGAGGGAATGGAGGGGTTTTGGCGCTGCGAGGAGCTGCCTGCAAGGAGCTGCAGTTGAAGGGGGAAGATTGCGCGTATGCGGGATGGATATGCATGATATACTGACTACGAATGATTTTGGTGGCGGTGTGTAGGTTTTGCGACAGACCCGTAATGTGTGGCAGCGTGTTGCTGTGTTTGATGTGCGCTCGGGCAGCTTAGATGCGCAATTGCGTCGCAACGGCTTCACGGCCGTGCGCACGTTCGCGTCGCTCCCAGATCACGAAGTCGTCGGTCTGCCAGCGTTGTCACCTGTGAGTATTGCGGCTCTCTGTAGTGCAATGCAGAGCTCGCGACGCGGAGGTTGACTAGACTTGTGCTGTTTCTTTGTGCTCAGACGATGGAAGCCGGCAACATTGCCAAGTGGCACAAGAACGAAGGTGATCTCGTCGCGGCCGGCGACATCATCTGCGAAGTCGAGACCGACAAGGCCGTCGTGGACTACGAAGCCACCGACGACTTCTACTTGGCGAAGATCTTGAAGCAGGCGGGCTCGGGGGAGATCAAGGTCGGTGAGCCGATCTTCGTGACTGTTGCCGAAGCCGACGACGTGCCGGCGTTTAAGGATTTTGCTCCTGGGGCTGCCGCGCTCCCAGCTAGCGAACCAGCTCCAGCTGCTACGTCCTCTACTCCGGTTGCTCCTTCGGCTGCTCCAGTTGCGAAGCCTCTCACTCCAGCTGCCGTCACTGACGCTGCTCCAGCTCGTGCTTCGTCCGACCGCGTTTTCGCTAGCCCATTGGCGAAGAAGGTACGCTTGCGTTGTATTTCTTTATTTCAGCAAGTGCATATGTGCAGCAACTAGTGCTGATTTTGTATGCTACTCTCCATTGCAGATCGCTCGTGAATCTGGCGCTGTGTTGTCGGTGATCAACGGTACTGGACCTAATGGACGTGTCTTGAAGGCCGATGTCGAAGAGGCTCTTGTTCGTGGCCAAGCGACGCAGACTGCTGCGCCTGTTGCTGAATCTGCTGCTGCTCCTGCCGCTGCTCCAGCTGCCGCGGCTGCGTCCCCAGTTGCGACCCACGACTACGTCGACTACCCAATTGGCCCTGAAGCTCAGGCCCTCGCTCAGCAGCTCACTCAGCAAAAGTTGGACGTGCCACACTACCACCTCACGGCCGACCTTATGCTTGACAAGTTGCTCGCTGCTCGCGCTCGTTTGAACGCTGGCCGTGGTGAAGACGAACAGTTGTCGGTGAACGACTTCATTGTCCGTGCTGCTTCGCTCGCGATGCGCAAGATTCCAGAAGTGAACTGTGCCTGGAAGGGTTCGTTCATCCGCCAATACAACGATACCAACATCAACCTCATCGTGTCGACTGCCAACGGTGGCTCGGTTGCGCCAGTGATCTCGAATGTGAACCGCATCGGTCTTTCGGATATCAACAAGAGTGTCCGCGAGTTGGTGGCCAAGGCGAACGACGGCTCGCTCTCGTCGTCGGAATTGGCGAACGGCACGTTCACGATCAGCAATGTCGGCATGTACGATGTCAAGTCGCTCGCTGGCATTGTGCGTCCAGACCAAGCCTGCCTGCTGGGGTTGGGAACGATCGAAAAGAAGGTGGTGCCAAACGATGGTAAGTTGGCTGCCTGCATTGTGGATTGTGCTTGTTCTGTGCCATAGTTTTCTAAGCAGGCAATGACTGACTATTTATCGCTTGCACAATTGTAGACCCAGAGGCCACCCAAATCTATAAGTACGCCCAAGTGATGTCGGCAACATTGGCGTGCGACCACCGCGTCATCGATGGCGCCGTTGGTGCCCAGTGGCTCGCTGTGTTCAAGGAACTCGTCGAAGATCCACTCAAGATGATATTGTAATTCTGAAAGACCACAGGAGAATCGAGACTTTCTTCCTCCCTCAACGGCTTTTGATAACGGCACAGCTGACGTGCAGTCCACCCTCAGGCTGTGAGCAAATAAAACCAAACAAGAGTTCAATCATACACCTGTTGAAGAGCTACGAACGAAAGCATCGTATCAAGACAACCACTACCGCTGTCCCTGGATTGCTTTCTCAATTACCTGATGAGCGTGTGTGTGTGCCCCAACGTCGTTCTGCCACAGATGCAGCCATTGTCGTGTGTGTGCTTCTGTTTCTTTTTCTGCTTGGTAGATGATCATTGGTGCTTGGAGGATCGACTTTTAGCGCATCATCGGTGGATGGACAGTTATGTCACAAATCCACCATAATAGTAGACTTTTTCTCCAATTTTATATCTCGACGAAAGCCAAAATCTGATGTTGACAGCATATCAGAGAAGTGATGAGCTTATAAAAGCTCTGTCTTGAGATGCATTCATTCTCAACTTGAGCTATAGTATCTTTCGGCGTGTTGTGGTGGGGTTTGATCCTATGCCTTGTGATCATTTTTGCAGCGAGCTGATCCATGATTCCGTGTGGACGCATTTCGCATATTGCTGCAGTCAGCTTGCTGCATTTCAGGTATTGCACCGTGCTATTCTTCGTCTCACATTCTGTTTTCACCTACTATGCCTAGGAGTCATTCGTCGTTTAGGCTGTATGAACTCAGATGGTTGTCCAAATTCAAAGACAGGTGTCGTTCAAGCGAATAAGATGCCTCCTCTAACCGTCAGGATGTTGCGCATGGATGGTCGTGGGTGACTGAAAAGCATCACTGGCTTGGTCCCAAGCTTTGGCAAATTCGTGTGCCGCTTTCGCACGTGCTACTCATTCATTGACCCCTGATTTTGATGGCCGTCCGGGATCTCGATGGTGTTTTGCAGATGCGAACCGCACTGATCGCGGACCTAACGGCGAGCGATCTGAGTCATCTCATGGTCAGTGACAAATCCATGTGCTGCTTCGCCATTGCCGAGGAAAAACACACAGTTTTCAGCATCCACACGTAAGACACTCGTTACCATCCATTACCCATTAAGGCAGGAGGCCATACGGGGAATCTCCATGCTGCTGCGCCAAAGTTCAACTGGCCCCATCTGTTGCAGCGTGCGTGCACTTGACTGGTGGACAAAGCAACACCACCGCCACAATAGACGAGGAGCAGCAAGCAAACAAGCGCATTGACCCTTTCGTGTGGCCGCCTTGAAGTTTCGCGGTAGCAAATGCGCAACCGCCTTAGGGCGTCAAATGAACGATGATTCCAGCCAAAAGAACGGAGAAAATATAAAAGTCGGACCGGATTTTTCTCTTGTTGCGATAGGATTTGCCCATGGGAGGCCAAGAGCTCCCCAAAGTTCAACTTGAGCCTTCGTATCGCACTTTTTTGTTTTTCCATGCCGCGCACCGACTCCAATTGCCTCCACGTGCTTAATCGCGCTACACGTAAGCATGCGCATATCAGTTGTGTGCATCATACCACGAGATCCAGTGTTTTGCCATGCAGGTGACTGTACTACTGTCTACATGAGCGCCATGCCGTGCTTCATGGGTGAGATGCGCTGCATGAGACAAAACACAACACGGGATAATCTGTTTCTCTTCCTATCAAACACAGCTCAACACCTTCCCGATACTGCACTGCACTGCCATGGCATCTAGGGCAACAGCGCCATGACGCAGCGTGCTGCAGCCCCCAGTGCTCGAGCTGGGCATGCTGCACGCAGCTCCGTCGCATGGCGCTGATTGGGCTACGCGTGCACCCTCTGGGGTGCTCCACGGCGCATGACGTCACTGACCAGCGTCACTGGTCATTCGTTCGCAGCAATCCATGCGCTGTGATCGCAGCGCGTCATCGGTCCACATGTGACAGGGATTCACTGCTTGAATCTCGAATCTCGGCGTCTGATTGGCTGGATCTACCACCAGCAACTTGAACTCACTTTGAAAACCGGTAGGATGTCGGTACTCTGCACTTGCTGTTTGTATGTTTCTAATATAGATTCCGAGCCAAACTGTCTCTGCGACTGGCGTGCGCAGGTGTGGGAGAGGGGTAAGACAGTGCTACTTCGTTCGTGTGCAAAGATCGGGTTGTTGGACCGGTTCACGACTCGGAACCGCGGTTCAGTTGCAGTTGAAGATGCGGCACGCGGACGGACGCGGGCTTCACACACATGGGTCCTCGCATGGAGGGACAGGAATATACGCGTCAGTGTGGGGGCGGCGCGCGTGGGGATTTCGCTCTCTCATTTACGGATTTCCGTCCAAGCGCGCAGATCAATTCGTGTGAGTGAGTGAGTGAGTGAGTGCAGCAACACTTCTGTCACTTCAATCGTCCTTTTCCGCAAACACAAACACAAGCAACATGGCTGGACTCGAACGCAAGGCGAGCATCTCGCGCGGCAGCAGCATCGACAAGCAGGTATGCTGGACGGATTGCTGCAATGCTTTGTTTGCGATTTTGTGCTGATGGGAAATATGCGTAATATGCCAGATGGAGGAAGTGACGGCGCTGATCAAGGCGACCAACTTGTTCAACAACGACATGGTGACGAAGGAAGTGGAGTGGTTCTACGGACCATTGGGCCTCCACGATTTCTACTTCTCCGGTCAATCGGCTAGCGTGATCGCGCAACACATCCAGAGTCTGATCGCTGCGAAGCTCATGTCGAAGGCATCGGGCAAAGCCATGGATGTCAAGCTCGAGCAGGAGTCCGAAAAGGAAGCGTTCTTTGCCGCGAGAAGTAACGTGCAGGGCGATGTGGAGACGAACACCCGTGTGGCACAAATGGAGCGTGGTCCCACCGAAGTGGAAAATCTCGAACGTCGCATTGAGAAGCAGTACTTGAGCGGCTCGTACGAATGGATTGGCGATGGCGTCAAGTCCGGCTACCAAGTCTTGGAAGAGCACGAAGCTACCAAGGGCCGCACCTACCGTCTTCAATGCTACCGGTCGAGCGGTGTGTTGGACGCCGAGTCCGTGCCATACCACGTGCGCATGTACTTCTTGCAAAAGCCAAACTACGTCAACGAAAACCCTGGCGAGTTCGAGACCGATATCAACAAGGTTGCTGACAAGACCTTCCTTGCTCGTGCTGGTACCACCTTGAAGCAAGTCTACCAACAGTGCATGGAGAAGGCAGTCAACCAAATGACCCCAACTTTCCACACCGAAGTGTGGACGGAGCCTGACAACGCCAAGATGGCGCGTATGACGATTGCGTATCGTGCCGGTGCCACGCACAGCTACTTCTCCAGTATTGCGGATGTGTACCGCCAGCACGGACTGTTCTCGACCCGCAAGTACGCTGAGTTCTTCTCGAACGGTATCGTTATCTACGGTTTCTACTTGCAAGTGCTGGACAACCCAGCGCGTGGCAAGGGCACTTTCGAAGAACGCTTGGAAGCTGTCGTTGCCGATGCGTCGCTGCACTTTGTGCTGCCGCGCACTTCGCTGACGCCGATGCTGACCGACAACTTGCTCAACCCGCAGCAAATTTCGTACGCCTATGCAGCGTGGAAGTTTACCTTCCACTTCATGCACCGTTTGCCTGAAGCGTACACGGTCGTCGCGAACTCGCTTCGTGAACGTGATCCATCGGCATTTGCCCGCCTCGACCAGTTGCGTACTACGATGAAGCTCAACACGTACACCGAAACGCAGATCTTGGACCACATTCTTGCGTCTGCCAACATCGTGAAGATCCTGTACGACGAATTTGAGTCGTTGCACTCTCCAACTGCCAAGAAACATGTTGACCCAGCTGTCACGCTGTCGACGCTGCGCAAGTCCATCATCGCGGAGCAGGCGTTGGCCATCTTCTCGCTTTTCCACACGTTCAACATGCGCATCAAGAAGACCAACTTTTTCAAGAAGGACAAGGCTGCGCTTGCTTTCCGCTTGGATGGTGAATTCTTGTCCAAGACCGAATACCCTGACAAACCATACGCTGTCATCTTTGTGATTGGTTCTGAATTCCGTGGATTCCACGTGCGATTCTTGGACATTGCTCGTGGTGGCATTCGTATGATTCGCTCGTCGCACGCGCAAGTGTATTTGAACAACGCGTCGTCGCTTTTCGATGAGTGCTACGGTCTTGCGTCTACGCAACAGCGCAAGAACAAGGATATCCCTGAAGGCGGATCGAAGGGTGTGGTGTTGCTCAACCAGGCTCACCAAGACAAGGCCGATGTTGCCTTCCGCAAGTACATCGATGCGCTCATGGACATCATGCTGATCAAGGACCAAGGTCCAGAAGACATTCTCTTCCTTGGACCTGATGAGGGTACGGCTCACTTGATGGACTGGGCTAGTTCGTACGCGAAGAAGCGTGGCTACTCGTACTGGAAGGCTATCACGACGGGCAAGTCTGCGAGCCGTGGTGGTATTCCTCACGACGTGTACGGTATGACCACCCACAGTGTGCGTGAGTACGTCGTTGGCATCCAGCGCAAGCTCAAGCTCGGTGCTGATGGTCAAGTGATCACCAAGGTGCAAACCGGTGGTCCAGATGGTGATTTGGGATCGAACGAAATCCTGATGAGTGAACAAGAGAAGACCATCGCCGTTGTCGATGGTTCTGGTGTGCTTTTCGATCCAAAGGGTATCAACCGTCCAGAGCTCGTCGCGCTTGCGAAGGCTCGTTCGCCAATCGCCGGTTTCGACACGTCGAAGATCTCGTCTGAAGGCTACTCGGTGCTTGTGCAGCACAACGATGTGACGCTTCCAAATGGTGAAGTGATTGAAAACGGAACCGAGTTCCGCAACTTGTACCACTTGCGCTCTTCGCTCACTGCCGACTTCTTCGTCCCGTGCGGTGGACGTCCAGCCGCTGTCAACTTGAACAACGTTGAGAAGTTCATGTACCGCGAAGACGGTCGCACACTTCGCTTCAAGTACATTGTTGAAGGTGCCAACTTGTTCTTCACGCAAGATGCTCGCTTGCGTCTTGAAGACGCCGGTGTGGTCTTGTTCAAGGATGCGTCTGCCAACAAGGGTGGTGTGACCTCGTCTTCGTTGGAAGTGCTTGCCGCTTTGGCGCTTGCTGATGATGAATTCGCCGAGCACATGCAAGTCGACGAAGCGAACAACGTTGTGCCTCAGTTCTACGCTGACTACGTCAAGGAGGTGCAAGGCCGCATCGACTTGAACGCTCAACGTGAATTCGAGTGCATCTGGTCGGAGCACGAACGCACAGGCGAATACTACTCGGTGCTCAGTAACAAGCTCAGTGAACGCATCACGGACCTGAGTGTCAAGATCCAAGACTCAAAGCTGTGGGAGAATGCCAAGTTGCGTGAAAAGATCTTCGCCGACGGCTTCCCAGAGATCCTGCTGGGCAAGGTGTCCAAGGAAGAGCTGCTTCGCCGCCTTCCAGAGAGCTACACGCGCGCGTTCTTCGCGTCACAACTGGCGAGTCGCTTCGTGTACTCGGTCGGTCTGAGCGCCCCTGAGTTCGCGTTCTACGAGTTTGTCGAAGAACTGACCAACAAGAACTAGAGCTGAAACAGACGATAGCTGTTGATGGCATATATTCGTAGCATGTTGCATGTTTTGTCCTCCATAGGCACCTGCATGAGTAAAACAAAAAGTACATAAATGAATGCATACACATGAGCCCTGCCATTCAGTGTCTGCCGAACGTACATCAGCACAATCTAGACATCAATTGGCTAGTCACAAAAGACTGGCGAATGCCTGGACGCACAGTGTGACGATACCTTTGCTGCCTTGGTGCCTACCATGCAGCACGCATCGCCGCAGCAACTTCGCGCTTCATTCACAACGGTTGTCAAGGTATCGACACTTGCATTGGGAAAGTACGCTTCTTGGTGATGAGATACCATCAATCAGCCAAAATTGACCAGCACTCACTGGTCGTTTGTACAGTAAGTTCGAGTTCTGTGAAGTGCGTGGTCCGCCATCATTTTGAATACGGCAAAATTGCTGTCCCCCGATCAGCATTTTCGCTGATGGACCCTAAGCAATTGGATTGTGCCAGTTGAAATTGGGATCAGCCAGAATACCGACCACTTGATGAGTTTACGATTGTTGTACTTGAGTAATCTTACCAAGAGCTGGCTGGCGATTGAATTCTTGCGTCGTCAGCGCTGTTGTTGTTCCTTGCAGATAAAAGCTCATTATTCGTTTCTTCTTTCCTTGTGCTCTTACTCGAGATGATACGCTATCACCCTCCTGTTCGCATCCACCCCACGTAAAGACCGAGGCTTGCCAGCATGGCATCGGTGGGAAGGCATCATAGTGCATTTTTCTGCCAGTGCACGCCTGAAGTCAAAACTGTGCATGCATCGGCTCATGTATGCATTCAGATGTGTGTGTCTGTTATCGTATATTTGTGTTGCTGGTTATGGAGAATGAAGATCTAAACTGTCGACATCGTCTGATCATGTTGAACATTATGACGTGAAACTCTATGTATTGTCTGAGATCCATTCGTCCTCAACGCGTATGCTCGTTTTTCTTTTTTACGAAATGCATGTTACACTTCATTATGAAGGAATTCATATTTTGGCTCCCTGGTGTTTGCAAGACGAAAGACTTGCATCCGTACGCTTGTATATCAGCAGTATTATACTACATCGTAACATCTTCACATTTGATAGACGTGACATATGTCAATAGTATAGTACAGTGGCACGCTTGCTTTCAGTTCGTTCGTACAAGGCTCCCGTAGTTGTGACAGAGAGATCTAATTGGATACGAACGGGCCACTTAGAACTGCAAGCAACAGTTCATCAATCTCGAGAGAGACACGACGCCAATTGCCTTTCGCAGTACTATGCACGACTATCTAAGAGAAGGGGTGCAGTGTTGCAAGGTATCGACACTGCAGTGGGAGAAAGTGGTTTACAGAAACAACTTCTCGGCGGCGCATTTACTGTAGTTGCAGACCCCCAATCAACGAAATCAACCATGACTCACCACACATGCATACAGTGAAGATGCATCTAAGTACGTGGACCGCCATCATTTTGAATATGGCAAATCTCCCTCCTTCAACTTGTCGCCGATGGACACTAAGCAACTGGATTGTGCCAGTCAAGTGTGGGATTGAAGAAAATTGTCATTATGTCAGCCATTAATTGACGACTTCAGCCAGTATACTGCAGTACAATACTGCTACCACCAGGACGAAGGTCTGGAGCAGAATCTGTGCTGTAACTTGGTGCAAACAACACCAGCTCATTATCTTTTTTACCGTCCTTGAGCATTTACCAAAAGCAGACCTGCTGCTTTGCGCATGACCTTGGCCACAGTGTTCGGAAACTGATGATATCGAGTTGACATCGACAGGATGCGATATCAATTGCACGCTTGCATACGTGCTGTGCATGTCTATACTATGCATTTTGTGTATGTATGCGTGTTTCTGGCATGGAGGATGAAGATTTAAACTGCCGACATCGTCTGATTATGTTGAACATTATGACGTCAAAACGCTATCTGTATCTGAGATCCATTGCCCTTCTTTCAGTACATTTTGCGAATTGAAGCACTTGAGCAGCGTTTGTGCTTTGAAACTTTTACTCCACGATATGTAGAAAATGGATGAGTCTGAGCTTTTGCATTGTTGCATTCTTGTCATATGATGTGTGTGCTGTTGTCGAATACTTCTTCATTTTCTTTAAAGAGTGTTTAAATATGTGTCTGGTTTCAGCGCATCTTTTCAGGTATGTTTCATGCAGAACAATGGCTAACAGTTGTCTAGGATCCATTCGAGTTTGATTTCGTTGCTGTGGCAGAATGCAGCTTTCTATCTGGATGCCTGCCTCACGCACACAGGGACATTGTGTTTCTTTCCTTGATACCAGTCGAGTTGGATCCTTCCACTGCAACACAGACGACGACCTGCCAGGCACGATAGATTGATTGATCTCTCACGCCAGACTCCGTTCTCTCTGTAGCGCCGTAGCTTTTCGACCATCACTCATTCCTCTCCAGAGAGGTTCAAACGCTGGATTCTTGGTGGAGGAAGTTGTGCGCAGTGCTTGAGTATCGGCAATGCATCCGCCACCATGCCTCATGCGTTAAATCGAGTTGTTCCTTGATTTACCGACACCTTCAATTGACAAAATCCTTAGTTTAGCAACATTCTCTCTTGGATCGTCAATTTCCGGTGCACACAGAGGATAGGCACACAATAACGACACCTTGATGCACCGACAATAGGCGTTGGATTACTCTGTGTCGTTAAACCAAGGAACTGCTCTGCGACTGTTACCAAAGTAGAGTGTCCCACATAACCTCATGGACACGATCCTTGATTTCAAGTTTCGAAGATGCAATTGCAAATCTATGTCACTAAACAGATGGCATGTCCATGAAGCGGGGTAGTGGTGTCGATCCCCTTATCTGTAGCCCCTCGCTCTCTTCTCAACCACCACCGATCGTCGTCCCCATTCGCACGGCATATTGAGCAGCTCCAAGACCGCGATCGCCATGTTCCAGCTCCGTCGCCTCATGGGCTCCATGCGCCTCTCGGGCGGCAACGTGTCCGCCGTGCCTCGTCGCGGCATCGAGGAGTTCTTCCCGGTGCAGAACCAGCTGGGCGAAGGCGCCAAGCCAGGCAACCCGACCAAGGTGCCGTCGACTGCCGGCACCAAGTCCATTCCCGTCGGCGGCGACTGGAAGGCGTGGATGCTCCGCGAGAAGAGCACCGACGACCTGCACAAGCTCTGGTACGTGCTGCTCAAGGAGCGCAACGCGCTGCTCACCGAGCGCCAGCAGTGCCGCGCCAAGAACATCGCGATGCCCAACCCGTCGCGACGAGTCAAGGTGCGTTTGGTCTTATGCTGCAGAGTCGTCCTTTTTGGATACGATGCGCGTATGTGCACCGAAAACCAGCTTAGAATGCTGTTGTACTCACGCGCATTGTGTGTATTATATGCGCTTGTGTTTGCTTGTGGTTCTGCAGGTGAAGAAGTCGATGGCGCGCCTTAAACTCGTGCTCCACGAGCGAAGCGAGATCTACAAAGCCAACGCGGCAAAGAAGCAGGAGGAGGAAGCAGCAGGGGCGCAGGAATAGAAAGTGTATAATTTGGACTCTGTGGACTCGAACCAATTCGCCAACACCGAGACAACAAGAACAAGACGAAAAAGAAAGAATTTCCATATCCAATGGACACGCGCGTCGCTCTTCCCATTTTTCTCATCCTCTGGTTCAGTTACCATATCATCATCTGGTGCTAATTTGCGAGACTTTTGTGCCGTTTTCTTCCCGTAGAAAATTGTTTTGAAGCCTGTGGGGGTTGTAAACATGCTGACACAGATTTGTACTAAGGTATTCCGGCACGACGCCCTCCTTCCGATCGAAATTTGTTCGATAGAATGAGGAACGCGAGCCAGGGATAGCATCGCAGTCATCATCATGCGCGCCAAGAATGGCACGGGAAATCCTAGTTTTTCTATCTCGAAACCGACGTGGACTCAGAAAAATGAGCTGTTTCTGCCATTCGTGTTGCGTGATGGCGTGAGTGCTGGCGGTAGTTGAAGCGAAACGCCATTCCCAAGTCTTCCCGCGCACGTGGCTTCCCCGCATCAGTCATTTTGCTGCGTGAAGCGCCAATGCGCATCCTGCTGCTCGCTCTATATGCTGCGGCGGCGCTCTTCCATGTTGCATGTGCTGCGGTGGTGCACGTCGCGATGAATGGCGTCGACGTCCCCAGCTGCGGCGGCACATCCACGACGCCATGCGGATCGCTTCGATACGCGCTGACCGACATTTTCCAGCCGTTTGATACGATTCAGCTCGCAGCAGGCGTGTACGAGGACGACGGCCCGACGATCGTGTTTAGCGCCGAGTCCAGAATTCATGACGTCACGATCCAAGCCGCAGCATCTACGAGTCCGTCACCAGTCACGATCGATCGCGCGTACAACGGAAGGCTGTTGACGTTCATGGCTGGCGCCGGCAGTGTGCGCATCACTGGCATTCACTTCTACCGCGGCGGTTGGCAGGTGCCCGATGCCAGCAAAGACTACAGCGGCGCGCTGCTGCAGTTCCGCGCGGAAGATCCCGACATCGAGTTCAAGGATTGTGTCTTTGAAGCAAATTTGAATCCAAACAAGGGGTTTGCTGGCCGCGGCGGCGTTGGCACGATCTCTGAAGGCTCGCCGCGGTTCACCAACTGCGTGTTCACCGCGAACTGGGGCGGCATCGCCGGCACGTTCCATGTCAGCGGCACGTCGGCGCCCGTGTTTGACGGGTGCATCTTTGAGCATCCCGGTTGCCATCCGGGCGGATGGGGAGGTGTCGTCGTGCCAGAAGATCAGAGCAGGGGGATCTGGCGCAACAGCGTGTTTCGGAACAACACGTGCGACTACGGCGGCGCTGTCGACGACGGAGGCATCGCCTCGCCGCTGTTTGAGAGCTGCCGGTTCGAGCACAACTTCGGCAAAACGCTCGGCGGCGCGTACTACGGCTTCGGTAACACGCACACGAAGTTCAAGGGCTGTCTGTTCTTCGGGAACCGCATCAACAAAGGCGGCGTCGGTCAGGACTATTACCTCTCGAGCTCGGCGTCGACGATGTTCGAAGACTGCATCTTTGACTCGGGACCGAACCCCGTGTTCGTCTCGGACGGCGCGTCCGGATCGGCTATGGACAACACGACTGTCACGATGATCGGGTGCACGGTCCGCGGCTACCGCGCCGCGCTCGGCGTCATCATCTTCAGCATCGACGGCCACGGCACGTTGGAGTCGACGCTGTTCATCGACAACGAGTGCGTCAAAGGCGGTGTGATCTACGCCACAAACGGCCCGTTGATGATCCGGAATTGCATGTTTGTCAACAATGTCGCGACCGAGGGTGGAGCGATCGCGCATATCGCCGTCTCGACCGTGCAAAGTCGTATCATCGGTAGCCATTTCGAGGGCAACGTGGGCAAAAATGTTGGCGGTGCGATTCGACTCGCCGGGACAGCGAAAATGGAGATCACGGGGTGCACGTTCGTGGTCAATTCGGCGCAGGGCATCGGTGGCGGCGCGATCTGGTCCGAGGGCCAACTGACCGCATCGGAGAGCGTGTTTCGCGGCAATTACTTGCTCTCGAGCGACGACGACGCGAGCGACTCCTGCGGTTCTGCTGCCGGCACGGGCGGCGCCATCTACAGCTCGTTGCCGAATACGATCTTGTCCGTTTTAGATGAAAGTAGCACGACGACGACAAGCAGCACAAATGTATCATTGTGCAGCTCAGCGTACCTGCAATTGAACTCCCTGGTGTTTGACGGCAACAACGCGTCACTGGGAGGTAGCGGCGGCATTTTCCTGGACCAGTACATGCCAACGTGCATGACGTCGAAAGAAATCGCGTGCAACAAATGCACGTTTACGGAGAACGATGCAGCGTACGGAGCTGACGTCGCAACGATCGTGAACGATCTCGAGCTCCAGTACTCCAGGACTGTCCCGAACAAATGGACGCTCATGGTCGGCAATGAGATCGTCGTTGGCGCCAGGGATCTATTGAGCCAAGCCCTGCAAGGCTCGCATTCGCCAGTGCTTGTGCGTTTGAAGTTGCTTTCCCGCAGTCAGAATGGTGGCGGCAGCAATGTTTCGTCCGAGTCACCGCCGACGACGGTGTATCTAACAGCCAACGCGTCGCGAACGATTCGAAATGGCGCCGCGAGTTTCAAGAACGTCATGCTGCACATGACCTCAGGTCGCGCTAATAACGTCGATCTGCCACTCACGCTGAGCTTTACAAGCGATTCGCCTCGCAGTGGCAGCAGCGCGACGATTAACGCGTCCATGGCGATCACGCTCGCAAAATGTCCGCAAAACGGACTCGTGAATGCCGTCGACGGCAGTTGCCTCATCGAAGCCAGCGGAGGCAGCGAGAAAGTGATCGCGGGCGTCACCTTCTCGGTCGTCGTCGGCGGGTTGTTCCTGTTCGTCCTCTACTGGTCACACAAGAACTCGAACGGCGTGATGAAGACGATCCGGCAGCTCGTCACGGGGTCGGGAGCATCACCATCAAGTTTGTCTTTGAGCTGCTCGACATCGCGTCTGACGTGCAGGCGCTCGTCAATCTGTTCGTGTACGACGTGACGCTGAGCCACCCGATGTTCGTGCGCGTGGCGTACGTCACGTGTTTTGTGTTATCTGTGGGACCGTCGGGGTTTCCCATCCACGGCACCGTGAAGAACGTGCTGGCGCAGTGGAAGCGCACCAAGTCGAGCAAAGTGTTTGCGCTCAGGGAGAGAGTGCAGCTGACGCTGAGTAAGGGTTCAGACCGCGAAAAAACGACCGCTGATCTCGAAGAAAGCACGACGCCAAGCAACGGACCTGAAGACCAGGACGCCGTCGCCACCGAAGTATGGTCGCTCTTCGTTTTCCATCGCGAGCTCGTGGATACAGCACCGGCGCACACGCGTGAGCACTCCGAACGTCAAGGTCCAAACGAGTCAACACTGACCCACGCACATGGAGCGACGCATCATGGGCACGCTCATGGAGGAGTATGTCAGGCGCGAGATCGAGACCCATGAGCAGGAGCTGGAGTACTATCGCACGCGGACTGTGCTCATGAAGGGCGTGCTCGCGCGGCTCGTGACCGAGGACTTGCTGCTGCTCGTGCTGAACTTGTACATCTACCTGTCCAACCACTCGAACGACGTGTTTCTGCGGTCCAAGTTCCGCACGTCGCTCGAGCTTTCGATCTTCACGAGCGCGATCCACTTTGGTGCGCAGGGCCAAGCGATCGTGGCGTGGCTCCAGATGAACAAGGTCGGCGAGATCAAGAGGAATCTACAAACGATGCGGAATCTGCAGTCGCGCATGGCAAGTCTCACAAAAGCACCCAAGCTTCTTTCTCCTTCTCCAGTCGTGGAGAAGACGCAAGCGAGTGGTGGCAAGGCGTGGACGATGGCTTCAGCTAAAGTCGGAGTTGAGCCATTCTCGAGTGTCCAGACAGAGAGAGTCGACGAAGAGACTCTGTGAGCGCACTTTTGTTGTACCATTTTGGCACTTTGAGGTACCAATGAAGCCAGCAGAGTTTACTCTGTCATTCCCGAAACGAGCTCGTCGTCGGCAAGAATGCAACGGCGACCAGCTCATTGAGGCGAACGCATTCTTGAAAATGCAAAGCCACTCCTGTGCTCGTAGAGGCTGCCAACGTTCGGACGACGCGTGAATCAAAAACAAGATTGGCATTATTTAAACTAGGGCAACAAGATACTACGCGAACTCCAGCGTTCCCACTCAGACAAAATACACATACTTCCAATTCGCAAAACACTCAAAGATTCCTTCAAGAAGCTGTTTGTGTGTCAAACTAGTGCGAGATCACTTGCTTGGAGGCTCAGAACGACTTGCCTTCCATCCGGGTGGGTCAACACTACACGCTCAATGCGGAACCCGTCCAGAGACGAATCGCTTGCAGCTCCTATGCCGTCATTTGGAGGCAATTGGCTTTTTTCCCGTCAACTTTATCGTCGTCTATCACCGTCTTCAAGAGCAAGGGCGGGGACTTCCGCTCGTTAATCAGTGCTTCGGCAATGTTGTGTGCGTCAAGCGTTTGCTGCAACTTTGTCTCTCTGGTTGCCGCAGATCAAAATCGCGATGGTTAGAGCGAAGAGAATGGCGGCACCAAAGAGAGTCGGATGCTTTTCCGCTTGGAAGCAAATGCGCATGCAACCAGGGGTTGAGAGGAGCAACCTGGATTCTTGGATACTGCTACTCTCCTCCCATGAATGATCCTTAGATAGATGATATGACGCGACACATGGTAAACAAACGAGGAAATCGGTTCCACCGACGATCAGGGGGAGTCAAGAAAGGTTTTCTGGGTTGTGTCAGCAGCAGCAGCAGCAGCAGCACGTTGACGCGCCAATCTTTTTGCTGGGAGTCTAAAGAAAGGGTTTCTAGCCATCGGAAATGAAAGGGTATTAGTTCTCTTTCGACTTTTCCTCAACCTCCATGTACTGATATAACGACAAAGAAAGCAACTTGATTGCATTAGTTGCTTCAATGGATTGAGAATTTCAGTGATCTTGAGTGCTCTGGAAATAACACCTGTGTGATGCCAACAATTTTGATCGTTTCGGGCGTAGAGAATTGTGACTTGGACCCAGGACCTGGGGGCATGCGCAAGTTGCCTTTGCTGAGACATCGGTTCACGCCCACCAATCAGATGATTTATTCCCTGCGATTGCTGCATCATGCAAGAAGGTAACAAAGGGGGCAACTGTAGCTTTCAATTTGATTGTTGTTGTGCCATGGAATCTGTAACTCCGAAAATGGCGCTGTGGGTGCTGCGGTCTTTGTCCAATAAGTGTTCACTGGTTTGATTCGCTTCCTGCTTAGATGGTGATTGATTTCTCGTCGCGTCGCTGGAAAAACAAAATGTACGCACTTGAGCTGCTCAGTTGCGGCTTCTTGATCAGCGACACACTCGCGTCGTTGAAATCGTACCAGTCGCCATCGTTGTGGTTCTGGCACTCGCTGATTTTTTTCGGATCCGAGCAGCACAAGTAAGCACAAACAACATATTTAGAGACATTGAAGAAGCATTCTCACACAGAAGCATGCATACTTACGCCGTGTAGTGCCCACCATTGAGCGTGCCGACGTGGTGCACGACGCCTGTGAGATCGTACAAAGTGCTGCCTCCGACGACTGCATCTGTGGCGCAGTACACCGCGACATCGAGTGAATTGGTCGGGAACTGGATCGCAGTGCTCACTTTGTCGCGGCTGAACGTCGAGTATGCGAACGCTTCAAGTGGATCACGAGCACTGGTGGCAGCCGGTAGAGCGCGATTTTCTTCGACACGGCGCGGTGGGTCTTGCATTTCGCGCAACAGTACGTGTCGCTTTCGTGCAGAAACTCCTGGTTCGTGTACGCCTTGAGGCAGTCTTCAATGGAACAACCGTTGGAACTCGAGGCATTCGAGGACGACGAGGACGAGTGGTTGGAGTCGGTACTATCGGCATTGCTGCTATTGCTACTACTGTTTGATTGCTTGGACGGCGAAAACACGTTTGATATTCGCAAGCGAGGTGAACCATATGCGCTGCCGCTCTTGGGCTTTTTCGGGACGGGCAGCGAGAGGTCCCAGAACACGTCGAAGCAGATCGAGCGATGGTGGCATGTCGCGCAGCGGATCTCAGATCGCAATTGACCGCAAAAGAGCTCCGAGAGCGCACTCGCGTTGCGCTCCAGGTAGAATTTCCAGTATTCGTCCGAGACCTCGCGGTCCTTGACGTGCGCGTCGTCGCGGTCTTTGATCTCGTAGTGCGGCGGCTTTTTCTTGATTTTGTTCAAGTCTTCGTGGAGTCCGTCAAGCAGGAACCGCAGAAACTCTTGCGCGTCCTGCTGGTCGTACCCGGTGAACCGCGACGCGACCTTGCCGATCACGCGCTTGAGCTCCACGGGCCGTGTCGAAGTGAACTGCTTGTTGCTCCATAGTGCCTTGATCAGCTCGCCAAATGCGCTGAAGTACATAGAAGATGTCGTTAACACAAAGTTGTGTCCATTCCATGTCGTGAGGACTTGCACAAAAAATGGCCATGAGGACAATTCAAAGTGAGACACTTACGAGGCGAGCGCGCCTTTCGTTGGGCTTGTGTAGTTGATCTCCTTCGCGTGCATCCCGGACTGGAAGTATTTGGTGAGCCTTGGGATGTTGCTCACACACTGTAAGCAGCTGTTCATGAAGCTATACGCACATACATCAAGAGCTAAGTTGCTGTACCTTGCTTCCAACCAGTGCGCGGACAACGAGAAAACATGTCTCATACCAAGTATTGCCGAGGTTCTGGAGTCCAACGAGCCCCTTTGGGTTTGCTTTGTTGAGCCCTGCTTCGCTGGGAAACGTAGTCGACAGACCGTAGAGCGAGTTCAACGTGCCGTGGTCTCGCATCGCGCCGCCGATTTGAAGTCGCTGGTGGTACGACGATGATCCGCCAGATGCAGTTGTGATGATGTTGCTGCTGCCTGTAGTGCCGCTGGATGTGCCTGCGCTAAGTGCAGGAAGGCTGGAGGACACTGTGCTGCTGCTGTTGTTGTGCCTCGTGACATCGCTGTCGTCGTCTCGGTCTTTCGAGGAGACCGATCGCGAGTAGCTGTCCAAGTTGTACGTCGATGAGCTGCTCGCCGTCGAAGACGACGATGCGGACTGGTTGTTATTCCTGATACTCAGTGTTTGGAACCTTGTCAAAGACGTGAGCGCCGAGGACGCTGAGCTTCGCGATGTGCTGCTGGTGCTGTTGGTCGAGTCGGAGCTCGAGTGGCTCGCGATGCGGTTGCTCGGTCGATTCAGGAGCTTCCCACTGATCGTGGCTTTCGGAACTGCGCCAGCATTTGCAATGGTATTGACATTTGAAGGAGACGCGATGTCAATGTTGGAGGTGCCAGCCGTTCTCTTGGTTCGTGGGAATGGATTCCGGATAGAGACTGCACGAGATGCAAAAAGGGCATGACGCGTTAACCCCATTATAAATCACTTACAAACAGACAACGTACCCATGTGGTCCGATTTAAACATGCTATTCACTTCGTCTTGTTGCTGCTGGGGCTGTGGAGACGGCGATTTCTGCCGCTGTGACGACCGAGCAGGAGCGGTCGCACTGCTGACGCCAACGGTGGTGGTGGCGCTGCGTTCGGCCAACCTGGGGGCAGCCATGCACTCACACGCACTCTTCTCTTACTGACGATGAGGTTCAGCTGCCTCGACACAGCACAGAACGTGAAAAGAAAAGCGAAAACCAGGTGGAGGAGTGACTAAGTAAATGGCTGCTGCTGTGCTGCACCGCTGCTTCCACGTCCGCATTCACACCGGAACACGCGGACGGAGACCTCAGGGTCTTATCCTACGAAGCAGCTTCACCGACCGCGTGGCGCAACACCATGCGAACTGGTGGAGTAAAAATACCCTGCCGCGTGCAGTCCAATGAGAACGCAAACCGTCATCCTCATCGTAATGATAGCACAGAAAAGGAGTTGAGAGCTTGTCTGCTTTTCGGGTCTCGAAACTGAAGCCACTTCGCGCGACCGAAGAAAAAGCGAGAGAGCCATTAGTGATGCGCGTGAGCCATCCAGAATGCTGCGGCTGTTGGTATGAGGGCCACCAGACTTATCAGACGTATAGATACGTATTCGTAGAAGGGGAAAGCAATGAATGCTTGCCAAAAATCAAGCAGCGTTTGGTCGAAAGGCGTGAGGTCCCCAAACAGATTACTACAAGAGCGCCTCATCTTTCTCAGCATCCATCGTCAAGCAACTGAATCGATCGCATCCATCCTCTATATCGATGCAGTACATTGGTCTCTTCACTAGAAGATATTAATGTTGGTATTACAATCAAATAATTCAGTAAAAATTGGCAAAGTAAAGATCACGCAACTCCTTCCAATATCAATTGCCACATCCTTCCGTATTGAGGGTGGCTACGATTCAGTTGCGTTGTGTCAAACAGAGCAGTGCTCCTGCCCGATCCTTCCCATCGAAACTCTGAGATCGTTAATCGGACTTTATGCTCCTCAAGCTTGTTATTATTTAGTAACCTACCTGGAGCAGCGAGATCAGAGAAGTGATTCTTTTGCTATCCCTTCTGGCATTCGCAGTGGATCCTTTAATGCAAGCGCATATAAGATACTCGCACCAGATGGACGCACGGCACGCACGCCCGATGCGTCAATGGCTCACTTTTGAAACTGGAGCTCTTCGAACGAAACCTGGCTAATGGCGCGCAGGCTCATCCCTGGCGTTCAGTTCGAGCGATTCAATTGGCACCCTGCGCCACTCCGCTGACGAGAATGATTGAACTGGCGAATGTGCTTTGCCGCCGGCTGGGTGAGGAGATCGCTTTGCAAGGCGTTGGACTTGTCTTCAGTCGATCGATCGCTCTTGTAAGGAGTGGTGACCGCTGAGTGGCAATGTGGTCAGCCAGCACTGCATCCCTCATTTCCACATCTTCCTCGTCGCACACACACACACACGACAACCCACTGCCACTCCAGCACCATAGTCAAGATGAACTTCCGCGTGATCTCGAGCGCCGTCGCGTTCCTTACTGCCTGCCAAGTGGCGCAAGTTGCTGCTCACGGGTACCTCGTGAAGCCTGTTGCCGAATTCCTGTCTGGCACTGGCGATATCACGCAGTACTCGGCGACGTTCCTGGGCACGTCCGTGTACCCAAGTGGGTCGTTTTCGGCGGCGCCGGCCGACAACGTCGCGTCGTTTATCACGAACTTTGCTGACGGTCAGTACAGCGACATCAAGACGATGATTCTCGAACACCAGACTGTGGTATCGGGTGCCACGGCTTCGTGTGGCTTCTCGACGCCAAATACGAAGCAAACGCTGTCGTCTTCAGTGTGGTGGGGCAAAAACACGGACCTCACGGGCGAGGGCTTCGTGGAATCCCACGAAGGTCCGTGCGAAGCCTGGTGCGACGACGTAATGGTCATGCAGAACACCAACTGCGCCACGGCGTACAACAAAGCCGGTCAGGCGGCCGAAGTGCCCATCGACAACTCGAAATGCTCTGGCGCGTCGCAATTCACGTTCTACTGGATCGCGATGCACACGAACGAGTGGCAAGTCTACAGTACGTACCTGCACACAAGCATGCCCATTTCATTGAAAATGTCTCACACAGGTGGACAATTGTGTCCTCCAAGTCTCGATACTTATTCACTTTGCGTCGTTTTTCTTTACGTTCATAGTCAACTGCCTGGCTCTCAGTGGCTCGACGACGTCCAGTAGCACTACGACGACAACGGCGCCAGCTTCGACGACTGCGACTCCAACCGCTACGACGGCCACGCCAACGGCTACCACGGCCACACCAGCGTCCACGACAGCCACGCCAACGGCGACCACGAAGACTCCCACCACTACCACTTCGAAGCCGACCTCGTCGTCGAAGAAGACGCCGACGCCAACGAACAAAGCCTCGAGCAACAGCAACCAGAGGAACCAGCAGTCGCGTGGCAACAGCAACAGCAGCAAGCGCCAAGGCAGCCAGCAGGCCGCCACGGGGTTTGCGGCGCTCAAGAACAACGGCACGTACACCATGGGCTCTGTGCGTCCGCACAACTAACTGTAGACAGACGCTGTAAATGTGAGTTTCTGTGTGCATGTTTCTAGTCGACAGCTTCAAAGTAATGAAGAGTAAATGCCTGGTTCATTTGAATGTGTCATGGCTTTAACAAAGCACTTACGCACGAGACACGATGCAAGTTCTTATGGCGATGCCGTGGTGTCCAACTTATCGAGCCACTTGAGCAGCACGTCGGTCACTTCTTGCTTGTTCGACCAGAGCAGCCAGTGGCCGCCTTCTTCCACGAGCGCAAACTCGACGCGCGGCACGATCTGTGGCATGTGCGCCGCAAGTTCAGGTTTGAGCACGGGGTCTCGGCCGGCTCCAACGTACAAAGCTTGGTGCGGGATGACGCGCGGCAAATCGCGCTCGGTCTCGAAATCCAATGCACGCGTCGCGTAGAAGTTGACCGCACCTTTGAAGCCGCTCTTGGTGTACTCGCTCACGTAAAAGTCGAGCTCTTCTTGGCTCAGCAGCTCCGACCGGTGCGTGTACACTGGGTGGCTCGAGTGGCCGACGCCGCGGAGCACGTCGACAAAAGTTGGCTTCGGGGCTCCGTCATCCTTCTTATCCGCGTCTTGCGCTGGTGGTGGAGGTGGAGGACGGTACACGGCCGTGAACAATTCACGTGGAGCTGCTTCGAGGTGCTTGGACGACGCCTCCGTGTCGTCCGCGAGGAACTTCATGTACGCAAACGCCGGCACCGTGGCGACAAGCGCGTCGAGACTCACGTACTCGTCGCTTGGTGGGAAGTACGGCGTGCAGATGCCTGCCACAGCGAGCACGCGGTCCGGGTGGTACAGGCACATGCGGTAGACGATGTTGCCACCCCAGTCATGGCCGACAAACACTGCGCGTGGGAGGTTGAGGAAGTCTATGCATGTGGCACATATAGAGCGACGTGAGCCGTTGAGCGATAAGAATATTGCAATGGTGGCAGACGTACCGAGCAACTTGGCGAGGTCCGACGTGATGTTCTTGCTCCCGTACGCTTCAATTTCACGCGGCACAGAGCTGCTGCCAAAGCCTCGCATATCTGCAGGGACGCACAGAGCATCTTCAGTCAATTGCAACAGCAGCATCATTCGTTCGATTCTGGTGAGTCGTACCTGGCGCGATCACTCGGTACTTTTTCGAGAGCTCTCCGATCTGGTACTGCAACGACGCGGCAACAGAAACAGTAAGAAGGAAGCAGTGAGGATACAGATTTGCAATGACATCGCCAGCTTTACGTACCCGCCAGGCAAACGAAAAGTCCGGCCATCCGTGGAGAAGCACGACGGGCGTGGCATCGCGGGGACCAACATCGACGAAATGCAGCTGGATGCCGTCGGCGACGGGCGCAAAGTGGTGCGGCAATTGCTCCCACTCGTCGACAATGGTGGCGCTTGGACTGCTCGTGTTAGCACTCATGGTGGCAAATTCGGAAATGAACTGCAGAGTTGGGAACCAAGGCAAGGTGCCAGCAACGAACGCACTGCCACGGATTACACCACCTCGGGCAGGTAGAATGTATGACGTTGCAATCTTTCAGTGCAACAGTACAGACGTTTGGATTATGCGTTTAGCTTGGGATTTGAAAAAAGCCGCTGGCAATCGGTTTCCTGATTGCGATGACTACCATCTTCAAGCTCAATCAAAACCTCTACAATCTAATGTTTGATCCCTTTCTGCATTTCATTATAAAGAAAGAAATATACTAATCACCCTTGTTTGAATACATCCCCTCGATAAACAGATTCTGTACTCCCAGTCTGCTGCGTCCTGGCTCTGTGCATGTGTAGCCACTGATGGCGAGCAGCTCATCTCGTCTACGTCGACACATGCGTCGGCACGTGGTTGCAGTCGTTTTACGCTTGAAAAAGTTAATACAGTGCCGGTTATTTCTATCCAAAAGCACGTGTGCACTGTGGCCAGGCTGGTCGCAAAGTGCCAATGGAATCCAACCGGATCGGTGCATTACGATTTGCGCGACAGGTGGTGCATGGAAAGTGATTTGCTGACATCCTGGGCACTTTGAAAAAGAGCAGTCGAACCCTTCATCGGTGTCTGTGAAGGTTTCCTACCCTGCAGGTTACAACCTGTCAATTTAAGCGAGACATTCAGTGTTGTAGATTCAAAGTCACAATTCCACGTGCCTCACCACATCGTAGGTCACATCCCCGGTTTACCCAAGGTCTCAAAAGTTGCCAGTTGAAGTCGACAGAATTCACACTCACTTGCGAGAGTCGAAGCTGCTCGGACGCCCAGTACTCGCGTCAGAAGACGCACGAGTTCTCAGGCTGGCTGAGCCTCCCCCAATGAGAATGTCATTTAAAACGGCAAAACGATCATGAACCAAGTTGAGACTGCAATCAGTACAAAGGTATGCTTATTATGAAATTCATTTTTCAATTTTCTTTCTTCGCTGCACGTTTGTTTTGGTCAAAAACCGACCTGATGAAACCAAATTTCAAAATCAAGGCGCAACAGTCTCCGCGTCCTGCTCCAATTTGCCGAGCCATGTGAGCAGGATCTCGGTCACTTCGTCCTTTTGCGTCCAAAGTAGCCAGTGGCCACCCTCCTTCACGAGTGCGGTCTCGAGCTTTGGCATGACTTGCGGCATGTGGGCGGCGAGCTCGGGCTTCAACACCGGGTCCTTGCCCGCGCCGATGTACAGGGCGTGGTGCGGGATCACGCGCGGCAATGACTTCTCGGTCTCAAAGTCGAGCGCACGCACGGCGTAGTAGTTGCACGAGCCTCGGAAGCCACTGCGCGTGTACTCTTGCACGTAAAAGTCGAGTTCCTGTTCCGTGAGCACCTCCGAGCGCTGCGTGTACATTGGATCATCGGAGTCCGCGACGCCCTTGAGAATCTCCAGGTACCACACGTTCTTCCCGTCGCGCATTTGCTCCTCGGGGAATCGGTACGTCGACGTGAACACGCGTCGTGGAGCCGCGTCCAACACCTTGGCGGCCATCTCCGATTGTGAGAGAAATTGCATGTACGAGAACTGCGGAATCCCCTTCACGAGCGTGTCGACGTCAATGCACACGTCTCGCTGGGGAAAGTACGGCGTGCACACACCACACACAGCGAGCACGCGATCCGGGTGGTACATGCACATGCGCCACACGATCGCACCACCCCAGTCGTGGCCGACGAACACGGCACGAGGCAGGTTCAAGAAGTCTATCGGGAGAGATCGAACATTGGTGGTGTAAGCGACAAGAGAAACTTCAGGATATTGACGCACAAAATGGGGAGTACGTACCGAGCAACTTGGCCAAGTCCGACGTGACGTTCAAGGTTCCGTACGCCTCGGTCTCCTTTGGCGCCGAACTGCGGCCGTAGCCTCGCAAGTCTACATTATCAAGATCGATTTGCAGGATATGAGATCAAACGCTATGATGCATTCCGAGCGTTTGGGTGTCCATACCTGGGACGATGACGCGGCAGTGCTTCGAGAGAGGACCAATTTGGTACTGTAAATTTTAATACGAGTGCCAGGAAAGGCGACAATGTACCAGAATAAATCAAACAGGAATCAGTCCGCATCAGAAAACGCGGCATTTGGAGGCGATATACAAAGCACAAAAGAACGCACCCGCCAGGCGAACCACAGGTCGGGCCACCCGTGCACGAGCACGACAGGCATCGCATCGCGTGGACCGACGTCGACATAGTGCAACTGGATGTCGTCGCTCACTTGAGCGAAGTGATGCTCCCACTGGTCCCACTCGGAGTTGCCCGTGACGATCGGCTCGCTGCTGCTGGTGCTTGTGGACATCGTGGCAGATTCAGGAATGACGCCATGGACGGAGGGCGAACGCGCCGCATGCTGGCGGCGATTTGATGCGCAGCGTTAGAGGAGCAGCGCTGCTGACACAAGTGCAGGGCTGATCCCGATCATCCTTTATGCACTGAGACTGTAATAGCTAATATTTTCTGTAAACAGAGTATGCGTAATGTTCGCACTGACTATTGGTTGTTACTTTACCTCTATATAATCGTGTCTGTTCAAATGTATATTTTGTGAGCATGTCGATGTAAAGAAGGTTTGCGGAGCGTGCCAGCTCCTGTTGGATGTGCTGACTAAACGCTGACGAAACAGTTGACCAATATGCGACACGGTCACCTCAGCCAACCCTTTCAAGTATTATATCCTGTTAACTCTGCCTACTCTTTTCATCGTAATCTATGTAATTAAGATAGCTTAATCCAATGCCCTGCTGATACCGATCGCAAGCAAAGTACATGTGAGAGGTGCAGTCATTTCACGCATCTATGGTGCCCCGAGTGACTCCGTCAATCGTCCAGAAGATGGCTGTTGCAGATGCGATTGACGCTAAAATGGAGCGTGAACGCGCAAGGACGTAAATCCCAGGAGCGAATTCCACAGATTTGCTGAGTGGCAGCAAACCCAGCATCATCAAAAAGGGAAGTCTCCAAGTTGATGCTGAGCAGTTCGCCTTCCGCTGCGATGACGAGGACGATCCTG
Organism: Globisporangium splendens; assembly: GCA_006386115.1. Classification (NCBI taxonomy): domain Eukaryota; phylum Oomycota; class Peronosporomycetes; order Pythiales; family Pythiaceae; genus Globisporangium; species Globisporangium splendens. Next base: position 53,587 of record VFIW01000040.1, on the reverse strand, counting down.
GAGCTTTTTGTCACCATGCGTCAAGGCGAATCAGCCCCGCTTTGCATCAAATCCTGTGCACACAAGAACGGAAGTTTGTGCAATTAGGCAACTTCTATGGTTGCTAGCGTGCCGGGCACAGCGGTGTGGCAGAATTTCGACCAGGATCCTGCCGATGTGGGCACCAAAGCGTCTTGAGATGAAACGAACAGTGCTTACACTTTACCGCAACTGCAACATGCTAAACGAATCGAATCCGGTGTAGAACACCGTTCACTTCATGCATAACAAGTCGCTATAGAAGGGCTGTTGCTGTCAGCGACAGGTCTTTTATTCTCAAATCCGCGTGCTCGAGCGACAAGCGAAGAGAAGAAGTAAGAAATAAGGTGTCTGAGCCTTCGAACGCGCACGCACCCGGGCGCTGGTGGGAGAAGTGGGCGAATGCGCACAGCTTCGTTCCCACGGCTGACGGCGTCCTGATCCACTACGTGGACGTGGGTCCGCGCGACGCGCTGCCCGTCGTGCTCGTGCACGGGTGGCCCGACATGTGGTTCGGCTGGCGCCACCAGATCGAAGCGCTCTCGCCCAAGTACCGCCTCATCGTGCCTGGTATGAAGCAAAACAAATCGATTGCTAGTGGGTGTGAATGATCTTGTATGTGTAAATGTGCCATGTGGTTAATGCAGATATGCGCGGCTTTGGGCAAAGCTCGGCGCCAAGAGAGCTTGAGGCGTATGGCGGCAAGAACGTCACGGGTGATTTCGCGGCACTCCTTGGTGTGTATGCTACGCTTTTACCGCTGTTACAGCTCTCGAATGCGGCAGCTAAGTTCTGTGGAAATGTGAAACTTTGAACCGTAGACGCGCTGGATATCGAGAAGGCGGTGTTTATCGGCCACGACTGGGGTGGCGCCATGGTCTGGCGCATGTGTCTGTACCACCCGCACCGCGTCTTGGCGGTCTGTGGCGTGTGCACGCCCTACACGCCGCCGCATGACAAGTACATCGATATCGATCTCGTCGTGAAGCTTGTGCCGCAGTTTGCGTACCAGAAAGTGCTCGCGGATGCCGAAAACACGGGCCAAGTCTTTGACTCGGCACCAAAGCGGTTCTTCACGGCCATGTTTCGTCGCAACCGCGAGTTTGCCAAGGACGTCAAGCCGCTCGGGGTCGTGGCTATGATCAACGGTTTGAAAATCAAGGTGGAGCACCCAATGTACTCGAAGCGGTCGGTGCTGCTCTCGGAGGATGAACTGGACTACTATGTCGAGCAATACTCGCGCAACGGCTTTCACTCGACGTGCCACTACTACGGGACCCGCAAGATCGACTTTGAGAACGAAAAGAACCTGCCAAAGATCCTCCCGCACAAGACGCTGTTCATCGCTGCGGCAAACGACTCGGTGCTTCGTCCAGAGATGGCCAAGAAGATGCCGACCGTGATCCCGAACCTGCAAATGAAGCTCGTGAAAGACGCTGGCCACTGGGTTCTGTGGGAACTAAAGGAACAATGCATTTTTCTCCTTCACAGCTTACTTGAGACCACAACAAACAAGATGAGTCTTACGAAACTAAGTACGAATCTCGATTTAAGCATTGATAGCTTAGTCTTCATTTTGGTATACCGATTAACAATCAATTCAAATTTCCCACCAAGGTTGTTGGCGTTTCAAAAAATACGTTCTTTTATTCGATGTTGTTGCTTTGGTGCTTAGGGGGGCAATTTGGGCGAGGAAGCGACTGGCAAAACCTTCGAGGTTACGTTGGGTCTCGTGCATGTCGAAAAGATGGCTCATTCCCTGTAAATTTGTTGCGCAGCAGGCACGCTACCGAGACGCAGTGAAGCAAACGACAGCGGCAACGAGCCCGTATACAGGGCACGACGATGCTGCCCAAGGTGGACAGCAACCAGAGTCTATTTCAGGTGGTGAGGAATTGCCGCAGACAGGAGAAGAGTCACTGCATTTGGGATCCGAGCAACCATGTCACTCGATTCCTTCACATGTCATAGAGTTTGTACCCATCTTAGTCCTGCTGCACACCCCTCCATCCACTCGTCTCTCGGTACAAATCCGGTCTACTATTTCATCAGTGCTTGACAAAATATCGATCAATCTCTATTTGTTTCAGACACCGAGTGGAGTGTACCACTCAAAACCGGCATTAAACTGAATCAAACTTCCCTTCAATGTACACACCTCTATTCGACAAACAACAGTACACAGAGGTACCGTGCAAAACGAAATGAACTATTAATGCGTCGCTTACTGCGCTCTGGATCAGTGGCAGTGAGCGATGCGAAACCGTTTCTTCGAGAGAAGAACAGGTCGACGCAAGGAGCTCCTCATTCGGCATTTCTGCCTTCGTAGTGCTCAAGCGTTGGCACCTGAAGTGCTCGAGCCGTTGCAATTGCGCTGATGAGCTTACAATAGAGAGCTGTATGTGTACTGTAGTGTGTGTGTGCTTTGGTGGTTGAAAATGATGCTAACTTGTCTTCCGCTCCCTGACGAGCAATTCGAACCATGGAGGAGCAAAATTCTACATGAGATTGCTGATTTCACCGATTCCTTTGTTAGATGCATGTGTGTAGTGAGTAGGAACGCGTTCTGTGTGTCTCTGTATCCCTGGCTGCATTCTCTAGAGTCTCTAGCACACCATTCCTCCTCCGTTGGTTGCTAGCGCTACTTGTTGCCTAGAACAAAATCAAGCGCTCTGCCTGGCTGCGCACTGCGGAGGATCTCTCGGGGCTCTCCGCAGTGGTCGCTTTCAGTTGGAGCGAGATCTATGACATACCCCAAACCATTCGGTCTGCTTTCAATTATTATGAAGATGCGCAACAAATATTTACAGCTCTTCTCAGTCTCAACAACTTGTTCTTTTCCCTGAAGGAATACAAATCCAAAGACGAACAACTGAAAGGTTAACACGCAAATTCCATTACTTTTATTACAGCAGCTCCTCAAATGGATGCTGAATGATATATTATGCAAAGCCTCGTTAGACCATCCCAAAAAACACAGCATTCTTCACTTTAGACTGATGTACTTAATCTTGGTTGGTTTCCGTGCTTTCACCTTCCTTAGCGAAGTCGGCTTCGCTGTCTGGGCCTTCAACGTATTCCTTGACGTCCTCCGAAGTAGGTTCAGTGGTCTCAGCATCGGCATCAGCACCAACTTCCTCGTCACTCTCAGGTGCCTCACGGTACTCCTGAACATCATCCTCGGTGGCTTCAGTGGTCTCAGCGTCAGCATCAGCACCAACCTCCTCGTCACTCTCAGGAGCCTCACGGTACTCCTGAACATCATCCTCGGTAGCTTCAGTGGTCTCAGCGTCGGCATCAGCACCAACTTCCTCGTCACTCTCAGGAGCCTCACGGTACTCCTGAACATCATCCTCAGTGGCTTCAGTGGTCTCAGCGTCGGCATCAGCACCAACCTCCTCGTCGCTTGGGTTCTCAGCGTACTCCTGCACGTCCTCCGACGACACATCAGCGGTCTCGTCGTCGGCGAGACGGCGAGTAGCTTCCTCATCGGCATCGGTAGGGTTCTCGGCGTACTCCTGAACATCCTCCGAAGAAGGTTCAGCGGCTTCAGCATCGGCATCAGCACCAACTTCCTCGTCACTCTCAGGTGCCTCACGGTACTCCTGAACATCATCCTCGGTGGCTTCAGTGGTCTCAGCGTCAGCATCAGCACCAACCTCCTCGTCACTCTCAGGAGCCTCACGGTACTCCTGAACATCATCCTCGGTAGCTTCAGTGGTCTCAGCGTCGGCATCAGCACCAACTTCCTCGTCACTCTCAGGAGCCTCACGGTACTCCTGAACATCATCCTCAGTGGCTTCAGTGGTCTCAGCGTCGGCATCAGCACCAACCTCCTCGTCGCTTGGGTTCTCAGCGTACTCCTGCACGTCCTCCGACGACACATCAGCGGTCTCGTCGTCGGCGAGACGGCGAGTAGCTTCCTCATCGGCATCGGTAGGGTTCTCGGCGTACTCCTGAACATCCTCCGAAGAAGGTTCAGCGGCTTCAGCATCGGCATCAGCACCAACTTCCTCGTCACTCTCAGGTGCCTCACGGTACTCCTGAACATCATCCTCGGTGGCTTCAGTGGTCTCAGCGTCAGCATCAGCACCAACCTCCTCGTCACTCTCAGGAGCCTCACGGTACTCCTGAACATCATCCTCAGTGGCTTCAGTGGTCTCAGCGTCGGCATCAGCACCAACCTCCTCGTCCGCATCAGCACCAACTTCCTCGCTTTCTGGGGTTTCGGCGTTCTCCTGAACATCGTCAGCGGTGGCTTCAGTGGTCTCATCATCGGCATCAGCTCCAGTCACGTCGTCCGTGTGGTCAACCTCGTCGTAGTCGAGGTATTCTGGGGCGGCGTCTTCGTCGTCGTTGGAGCGCTCCTCAGGCGTCGTGTCGACGGCCTCGCTGTCCACCTGGGGAACATCATCGTCTTCCGGACCGCTCTTGGGGAGGATCTCGTCAGTCAATGTGCTGTAGTTCTCCGTCTCGGTCGAGTTGTTGGCCACGTCCAAGTCGAAGCTCTCAGTGCTCGACGGGTCGTCGGCGCGCACGACCGAGACTGACGTCACGGCTACGACGGCTGCCAGCAGCGAAATCACACCGCGGATGTTCATGATCGGGGAGGATAAGGGGGCGAGAAAGAAGGGAGAACTTTGGAGCAAATTGCGGAATGGACGTTCCCGAGCTATCCTCACACATCAACGACACCCACAGAGAAGTGTTCACCCACACACAAAGTGGTGATTCCTCTACATATCCCGTTTGCCATTCTTCATCGCCCACCAGATGGAAATCGGGAGCACTATTTCACGGATGGGCTGACTCTCGGGATGGTAATCCCTCCCTCGTGCATAGCATACACAGTGGATGATGAGAGGCTATTACTTCCCGATTTACAGTCCTTTTTAGTGAGAAATAGGCCGAACTTTGAGAGTAGTTTGTGTCTGCATCACTTTCGTGGGAGGCGACAACTTGCTTTTGGATGCGTTTACACCAGACAAAAAGAAGAAATTTAGCAATCGATTTCACATTTGGGGAAACTTAGATGGACATCAAGTAGTTTTTAGAATATACCCAGAAAGCATCAGCAATCGGTATGCTCAGTTTTAAGCTAAAAGTAAGAGCCAAGTGTCGATTTTAAAACGGTGCAGGAAACCACAAATCCATATTAAACTCAAGTTTCAGCTCTGTAAATCTGAAGTTTGGAGTGACTGCGACAGAATTCAACGATACATTTGGAGCACTAAATCTGACCACGACTTCAACCAGATTGCTGCAGTGCAGCAAGCAGTGCTTTCGACCGATTCCTTGTCATATTTTGAGCTGGTCGTGCTCCGAATTCAGGATTTGCTACTGGCGAAACCCATTGGACGTTTGTATTCGAACTTGAGTTGCTCACTGATGCTCTGCGCCGAGATCTGCAAGCGGACGACACGCACCATCTGGTTTTGCCGCTTGTGTCACATAGACCGCGCTGCAATTCACAGTGAACTCGAGTGCTGTCCAATACCAGTAAACCACAGATCCAGGCGCAAATGACTCGAGATGTGTCCAGGACGATAGGCAACTGGTTGATTCAAATAGGACAAACTGGCATTCCAGTGCATCGTGTGATAATAATGCACGGTGTGGGATGATTATTGTGATCGTACATGGGGCTGTAATCACATCAAAACACCTGGTGCGATTTCTGAGGCTTGGATGCGGCTCCTGCACATGTGTATGGATAATTCTTGGCGAGCCGACTGCTTGGAACTTTAGGTTAAGGAGATTACAACTGGAACGGTAAAGGACTCTGGGATGCAGTGGTATGTCAATATATACAGCGACAATAAAAGTTCAACAGCTGCAGGACAACTTGGAGGCTTTCTCTGTTACGTGGTTGGCCGTGCTTTTGAAGGGGCACGGTTTAGTTCCCTGCGAGGACAACTGAGAGAATCACGCACACACACACACACCGAGCTCTGCGGCCAAAAGAAGAGTCGGTGACCAGAGTCTGTTTTCCAGGAACCGCGTGTTCGTCGCGACGTGATGGCGATTAGCCGCATCCAATGCCAGAGGATTCGTTCGTTGCCAGGAGCGTTCGTTGCGTGCAATAATCAGTTGCTGCTGTTCGGCAACTCGTTGAAGTCGCTGTTTTGTCAGACCTTGCTGCGCGATTTTGTGATTTCTCGCACAGGCTTCCCTCCATGTAATATCACCCATGAGAGCATAATGCCTTACACAGTTTACAACTACGCTCGTGACACTTTGCAAGGACAAAGGTGATGCGCCATCACTGATGCCCATTTGTATTGCATTTGCTCAGGATATCCACCACATCACTGAAAGCAAAAATTCGACCATCTTGTCACAATCTATTGAAAGCTTCCGCTGCACCTTGGTGTGTTTCTCAACGATCAGCCGTCGCTGCCCGTCGTTCAGGGCGATCCGCGTGGAGCCCGGCATCTTCGAAAGTGCTGTGTTTCACCACAGATGGTCTTGTGTGGACACGACATGATCGGACAAGCATAAAAGCAGGTGTGGTCAGCATTTGGCCTCCTATAAAATCTTATGCACGTGCCTTAGCGCATACGAGGGGGTGATTTTGCATCGAGTAGACACTGAGGATGTGTGGATCGCCACGCGCAGCTCATGGTTTCCAGTGAATCTTGAGCAACGCAGATTTGCTTGCTGCAGTTGTCGTTGTTTTTCAGCAGAATTGGTTTATAGACATGAGCGCCGCCCGATCACCTTGAAGCGTCTGGAACAGCCTCTCTTGATTGCGGCTGCATGCATGGCGTGGATGCAAACGCACGAACTGACCAGTCATCATGAGAAATGGGGATCTGGGGACGTCCTTCTGAGCTTCGCCCTAACTTTCTTCTGCAACTTGACGTAAACAGAGGCTTGAATCGCATGATCAAGCCTTGATCAAGTACCAAGCATACAAAGTTTACAAGGATTGTAGGATATGGTCCATATTCCAGTGAGAGTGAATTTGGTTTCTCCCCAACAGTATCCGCCACGACCGAGACTTTTGGATCTTTGGTTTTTAGCTCAGTGGATAGCCCTTCTTCCTATGACACCACCTTTTTCACCCTTGTGAAAAAGAAAATCCTTCGAAAACACGCGTCGAGCAAAGACGACTTGAAGTGGTCTTTCTTTTCTTGAAGAAACGCGCTTTTTGCTTTGTAGAATTCACAATCTTTCAAAAACGGTTTGGGACACGATCTCCGCCATGATGGGATGGCAAAATATTGAGGGATCCCTCAACGTTTTTGTCCTCACAAGGTTCGACTAGGGCGATCGTGAGCGTGCAGAGTGGCAACTTGGGGGTGGAATTGCTTGCTTTTTTGCACAATCCAGTCAGATTTGCCATTGCTCGAATTTCGAGCTCGGCGGCAATGCGAATGCAAGATATTTGTTTTTCGGCTCTTTGCCCCCAAGCTCTTTGCGATTTGCTGCCCCATCTTAAGAAAGGCGCCGATGATTCGTACATGATTGCACCTCACAGGATAGGCAGATCCTGGTCGGGTTGGGGTGACTCCCTCTCGGTTGGATGGAGCTGTTCCATCCATCGACACACGCGCGGCGACCCGGCGGCGCGCACGTGGTTAAGCAGCACATGCACCCCTGTTAGCTCCCCCTCCGGTGACGCCTTTGTGGCTCCGCCTTAGAGGCGCCAACCCCCTCCTCCAGCCCACCGTTTGTTGATCATCCGTCTGGCCGCCTCACCGTTCTCCAAGCCTGGAAGTCGACGCCCGCGGGCCGTGACAGTCCATACTCAAGAACATATGCTACGCGTCCCGGTCTGGAGTGCCTGCCCGACGTGACGGCACATGCGCCGATGACCAAGCGACTCTCCCTCCTTCCTCCAGCACCACCACAGGGACAGCATGTTCCTGCACGCATGCGGGACGCTGGAAGCAGATAGAAATTTCTATTTCTTAATTAGCTGACTGCGCTGAGCGTAATCGAATCTAACAAATCCGCAGAGATCTGGGGATTGTGTGCTGTCCAAAGTGTACATTCGTTGGCAGTCCACCTTGAGACAAGTCGGCGTGATATTCGTTGTGGACACACCAAAGTTGTCGTCTTGCGATGGACAACAGCGACCCAAGTACAGCACGAAGTTTGGGTGAATCAGCAGCAGACTTTCCCAGCAAACTGTGATGATAATTCGTTTCCTGCTATCATTCATATTCAGTGCTTTGGCAAATGTTTCTCCCATGAAGATCTGCTCATGCGCGAGCTTTACGATGCACGTTTGTTTGCAGAGCACCAATTTGGTGCTGGGGGTTGTGTGCGTTCAGTGATCATAATGCTCTCCTATCCATGCATCCGGGTTGTAAGGAGAGGCACTCGCTGCCATAGCAATGGCACTGCAGGTTGAAGCACGTTTGGTTGGGCATTTGTGTGCGGTGCGCGGTTCTGAGATCGTCAACAGCTTCACATGGATGGGAAATGAGTGTGCTGCTGGTATTCAGCGAATCCTCTAGCTTCTGTTAACTCCAGCATTCGTCCCATCTCGCACGAGGGGTGATGCGAAAATGATCGAACATGATCGAGGTCTGGGAAACCATAGGTGCACTGCGATCGATCCCCAGTCGCACAGATCGGACTTAACCGGACTTCGGGTTACTCAAACTACGACTGCATCCGACGTGTAAACATGTCGCCTCCCGTGAATGACGACCCGATTTGTGGAAGGCAATGAAGCGTGGACACATCAGAAGTACTAGATGCTCTTCTTACAGGCCACTTCCCGTTCTTCACACAGCAATCGCACTGTATCATACGATAGATTATACACGTTTCCCCACGAACGAAGATTCACAGAATGAGGATTGCATATGGGGAGCTGCTTACCTTTGAAAACATCCTTGCACCACTCGGTGACTGCAAATTTTTCCCATTCAGATTCTGGCTTTGGATGTGCTCGACTGAGACGCAGTACACAAAATACAAACCAGAACATGCGACAATTTTCGATACCGATACAGAGCAACCACACTGGCGCAACTTTTTTTCTTTCCTTTCTTCACCGCTTCAATGCAGTTTTCCTTCTCATCTTGCTCCGCATCGAAGAACATCAATGAGAGCATCATGGTTATCCTTGGTCAAGTCAGGGTGGCGTGTTTCCTTTGATTTACAATTTCGCGTGTCGCTTGTTGTTGATTGGCTTCTCGATCGTCTGCAGCCACTCGTCCAAAAGCGCATTCACTTGCTCTTTTTGTTCCCACAGAACCCAGTGGCCAGCGTCTTTCACGAGCTTCATTTGCAGGTTCGGGATCACGGTCGGCATCTTCTTGGCCATCTCTGGACGAAGCACCGAGTCGTTTGCCGCAGCGATGAACAGCGTCTTGTGCGGGAGGATCTTTGGCAGGTTCTTTTCGTTCTCAAAGTCGATCTTGCGGGTCCCGTAGTAGTGGCACGTCGAGTGAAAGCCGTTGCGCGAGTATTGCTCGACATAGTAGTCCAGTTCATCCTCCGAGAGCAGCACCGACCGCTTCGAGTACATTGGGTGCTCCACCTTGATTTTCAAACCGTTGATCATAGCCACGACCCCGAGCGGCTTGACGTCCTTGGCAAACTCGCGGTTGCGACGAAACATGGCCGTGAAGAACCGCTTTGGTGCCGAGTCAAAGACTTGGCCCGTGTTTTCGGCATCCGCGAGCACTTTCTGGTACGCAAACTGCGGCACAAGCTTCACGACGAGATCGATATCGATGTACTTGTCATGCGGCGGCGTGTAGGGCGTGCACACGCCACAGACCGCCAAGACGCGGTGCGGGTGGTACAGACACATGCGCCAGACCATGGCGCCACCCCAGTCGTGGCCGATAAACACCGCCTTCTCGATATCCAGCGCGTCTACGGTTCAAAGTTTCACATTTCCACAGAACTTAGCTGCCGCATTCGAGAGCTGTAACAGCGGTAAAAGCGTAGCATACACACCAAGGAGTGCCGCGAAATCACCCGTGACGTTCTTGCCGCCATACGCCTCAAGCTCTCTTGGCGCCGAGCTTTGCCCAAAGCCGCGCATATCTGCATTAACCACATGGCACATTTACACATACAAGATCATTCACACCCACTAGCAATCGATTTGTTTTGCTTCATACCAGGCACGATGAGGCGGTACTTGGGCGAGAGCGCTTCGATCTGGTGGCGCCAGCCGAACCACATGTCGGGCCACCCGTGCACGAGCACGACGGGCAGCGCGTCGCGCGGACCCACGTCCACGTAGTGGATCAGGACGCCGTCAGCCGTGGGAACGAAGCTGTGCGCATTCGCCCACTTCTCCCACCAGCGCCCGGGTGCGTGCGCGTTCGAAGGCTCAGACGCCATCTTCTTCTCTTGTCGCTCGCTGGAACACGTTGGATCTGAGAATGCAGGTTGGCGTTAATTGGCGGTTCTGTATGGAGTTGAAGTCGTACTTAATCGGATGTGATCTCGTTTGACAAGTTGCAGTTGCGTTTTTGTTTACCTCAACATCAGTGCAGTCTTTTTGTGAGAATGTGTAGTTTTAGTGAGTGAAAGAGTTGATGTGCGATTTATAGAGGGAGCAGTGATGGCGTTCAAGCGCTAATCATTCCTTTCCATGTTGCCTGTTTAGCAGCAACAAAAGGTTATTGTTGAGACCCCCAACAAGTTGATTCACTCGAAAATGTTGGCTACTGCCTCAGTCTGAATGCTTTTTGGCACACGAGTGTTTGACTAGTACCAGCAGCCACCAAAGCTGAGAAGATGAGGACAAGACACAAACACGAGCACTTGATGAGGCGTGCACATCACCATTGATCTCCTGAGAACGCCTTCGCAATCGTAGTTGTGGCTCATAGTCTACTCGGCTCCTGTGCAGTGAGTTGCTGCCGCCAGTCCATCAAATAACTACACGATCAGTCATCTCACTCTCTCCAACATTTCGTCTGAGGAGTCAAACAAATGATATCAACCCATGCATCCACTCCATTCGTCGATCGATCAGCCAGTATCACAAAGAAAAAATGTACCCAAAGATCATCACTCAGACCCCTGTGAAGAACACTTTTTGCACCATCACTCTCGAGAAAAACGAAAGTCTCAATGTAACCCTTCGAGCTGGTTCTTTCTGTGGAAAGGCAAAGAGAAAAGCGAACTCATTCTTCAAAAAGCATCAAGCGCTTCGCATCTCCGCCATCTATTAGAGCTACGATGGGGTTCCCTGACAGCAGCGACGACGTTGCTACGCGGGCAGCCGAGAGTCTCACCCTTGGCGGTGTCTACGCATTGGAGTTCGAGCACGAAGGACGCAAGAGCGCAGTCCTGTTGCAAATGGAGCAAGGCGGCGAAAATCAACCCATTACCGACATTCTAGAGTCCACCAACGATAAAGAAACACTCGAGAGCGAGAAGCTGCTTGTTGATGAAGCTGCGCCAAAGCAGGAGCTGCCTTCGTCCCCTTCTGAGCAGCTACAGGATGTTGAGACAGCGATGATGTCCTGTCAGGAAACGTGCCACGACTATGAAGAGCCAATGTTTGCGGTCTGCCAGATCTGCATGGACGTGATGCTTGTGGATGAGATCGTGACGCAATTGTGTGGTAAAACGTGCGTCGCAGAGACTTGCTCGCTGTGTCTCGTGCAGCACCTCACGGCGAGCGTGTACTCGTTTTACCCAGGTGTGCTCCCGAAAGTGCGCTGCCCCGTGTGCTTGAATCTGATGAACAAGAACCAGTGGGCAAAGTTTGTTGCAAGCCCCGAGCCACAGACGCCAGCAGCGACTACAGAGGCAACACAAGCAGGGGAGACCACTGAGACTGCTGATAGCGAGACCACAGAAACAGCACAGGCCGCAGAGACAACAGCGACGGAGACAGCAGAGGCAACCGATAACCAAGCAGCACCAGCAACTACTCCTCCTCCTGCGAATGACGATGCGTGGCAGTTCGACAACTCCCACGTGCTGGAAAAGTACGAGACGTTGTGCCGCCAAAGCTGTGAGTTTCAGTCCCCATGCTGCCACAACTCGTCCTACACGCACCTGCCAAACTACAAGACTCGATCGAGTGACGCAGACGAGAACGCACAAAGTTATTGGCGCGTGAAGCTTCCACGCTCGCAAGCGTTGCAGATCCCGACGCTGCGGAAACGCTGTCGGGCCTTCTGCTTTCACCGTGAAGACGCAGGCGTGCTCTACGATTTTATCGTGGACACCTTTCAGGACAACGCCGAGATGATCTTCTGGAAGATGCTGGGCATGATCGTCGACGACGAGCGACGCGCGACGCTGTTGCTGCACCACCTCTTTTTGCACCCAGATACGCGAACACACTGCTGCGACGGGATCGTGTGCTTCAAATGCAAGGCGAGCGTGCACCACAATGGCCAGTGCGACGACTTTGTGGAGGCCGACTGCGTGCTGCAGTGCCGCGGCTGCCACGTGACGCTCGTGAAGGTCGATGGCTGCGATTCTGTGCGGTGCGTGTGCGGCCAATCGATCCAGTGGGAGACCGAGGTCGCACGGCAGCAGCAGCAGCGCAAACAGCTAGCTCCGGCGTCAGAAACGGAGTTTCTAGAGTGGGAACGCTGGACTCGCAACTTCCGTCGCTCGGCACAGAAGATCCGTTCGTTGGACGCGACGATGCGTGAAATGCGCTTGAACCGATTGATCCGCACCCACCGACCACTGCTGTGTGCGATGGTGAGGCGCTACCGAGCCGCAACGAAGCAAACGACGAGTCCAGACACAGGGATCGAAGCTGCTCACCTTGAGCAGCAACAAACGGAGCAATAATGCTGCTTCAGGCTAATGAGGTGCGAAGACAGAGAGAAGCCATGGCTCTGGCAATTAGAGGAGCAGCTCAATCGATTTACCATCCTTAATTGTATTTTTTTAATTGACGTCCTTCAGTTTGTACGCATGAAATCGTATCCTGTGTCAAAAAAACTCAGGTCTGTGTAACCCATGGTAGCTGCAGTGCCCAGTCAATGGACTGTCAGGTGGGTGGATTGACACAAACACGACTGCGAAGCCATCGTTGACAAGCCAATGGTCGTTTCGCAGTCGTAATAGTGCTCGTGTCTGCTCAGATTGGCTTTTGCCGCGCTCGCCGCTGAATTTTCATAATCACACTCTTCTCCTCCTCTCGCTTTGATCATTTGTGGTGAATTCGCAGAGTCACCATTTGGTACTGCAAAGAGAGTTTGACTCTCTGGTGCTGATTGCCATCATAAGCGTTAACATTCGAGGGTATCTTGATATCCCAAAAGATATTCGTGATCTGACGCCGCAGGACCTGCAGCGAGTGTTTGTTGCTTCTCCATACGTTTCTTTCGGCCATGTGCATTGCATCTCGCTACCAGCTCCCATGCTTCAAAAGCATCTCTTTTGATCTGTCGGCAGGCGTCGGCTTGCTTTTGCAGGATCCAAGCTTCTTGAAACACGCGCGCTCTTCTCGTGGTCTTCACTCGTTCGCTTGCCTGGTGGAAACGATGCAATTGCTTCACATACGCTGACAGTTTTCGCTTTTGACGGCGCTTTGTAGCAAACTCGATCCATTTCTTCATCATCCACTGCTTTTGCTGCCATAGAATTCACCGCTGAGAGATTCGCAGCCACCACTCGACGCGCCATTGCGTTAACGACGAAAGCAACAGTCGGTTCTCGTAGCGAAACCTCACTTCACAGTACGCCTGACAATCGAACGCGTGACGCTTGAGCCCAAAGATGAACACTTTCCAAAGCAACTTTCGCTGCGAGGTGCGAATCCACTTTTGCACACGACAGCGCAGTGTCCATGTATCCCAAACTTTGCGAGTCCACCGACGGTTTTCTCGCGTTTCACGAACTAGTCGAAACGCGTGAACGAGAAGAAATTGCGACCACGCAGCAAAAAACGCTCTCATTGTTCGCTTTTGCTGCTTCTTCACCATGGCCATCATGCAGTTCTGGCGTTCCCTGAGCTGTTCCATACACTGGTGCCAGAAATGCAGCCATTTGGACAACCGGACTCGAATCATCGCGTACCGCCACATACTCTTCGCGACCTGCCGACGCTTGACGACCTGCAGTAGCGCATCCCAATACCGCCGCAGTATCACTCGATTCATTGAGTGTTGCAAGAGCGCTCTGCGCCAGCGGCTCCAGACACTTCGACCCACGATTCGCCACTGCACCGCACGAGCACACTGACGATAGCGCTCACTCTGCTCCACGTACGATTGCCACTTGCTAAACATCGTTTGCCTAGCGATAGCGATTCGCCACGAAATGGTGACTTCGAGCTGATAATGCAATCGAGCCGCCTGATCAACTCGTGTTTGCCACGTGGACACAGCACGGCGCAGACGGAATTGCCTCCAGTAGAAGTTTGCATTGCGCAATACCTCCTTTCGCTCCAGCAACTGCACCCAGCGTTGCCAATGCACACGGAGACAACGAATCTTCCAGGCTCGAACCCTGCGCTTGACATCAACCACCAGGCGTTGGAGACGATGGAACGACGCTCTTTTCAACGAACGCTCGTACAATTTCACGGCTTGCTTTCTTGCGACTCCGTCACGCCTCAGGAGCAACCAGCGCTTGAGAATGATGCTTTGGCGGTGTTCTCCGCGACTTGATGTAGTTTCTTGGACGCCAAACCGTAATTGGCAGCTTTGACGAGCCAGAGATCCACGAAAACATACTTCATTGTCGATATCTCTTGGCGCTTTGCCACCAGCTGTGCTGTTGCTCGTAATCGCGAAAAGTACCGACACTTGTGCACCCATTTTCTCCAGAGCATACGCTTGCGTATCCTGCAGGACAAACACTGGAGCTGCACATACAGTTTGCTCGTTTTCGGGATTGTTTTCCACTTGCTGAACACCCGCAGCATGCGCTTTCGTCTCCTCGCTTGGATGCACACTATCCACTGATCGAAGCACAACTGCATCGACAGTCGCGTCATGCGCACAACAAATTTCGCGAGCCTCTCGCGGCGATGTTGCTTATTGGATACCACGACCTGTGCCCATCGTTTCAAGATGCGACGGATAAAATGCATATCACCGACTTTGGTCGACGCTGCACTTGACTGGTTTTGCCTCAACATGAGAAAAACGCGCGTCATTGTGTGTGCACGATGCAGTCCGTCCGCTCGATCCTTTCTCGCCTTCTTCTCTCGCATAGCTGCACAGGATTGCAGCCATGACTGGAACCCACGCCGCATCCGCGTCTTGCTAAAGTACGCCATTGCCTTGGCATGAACCAATCTGCTTCCTCGTTGCCGCTGCACTGCGTCAACCAGTTTTACCCAGATGCGCTGCAGGTAACAATATCTCCACGTTGCTTCGTACTCGTGCTTCTTGACCGTCCACACGTACATGGCCCGCCACGGTGCCCACCCGACGTCACGAAGAACCCGTGTTGCCTCACGATTCGCTACCACCGACACAATGCTCTTGACTTTCATGGCGTCGCGAGTGCCTTTGTACCATTTCCATACGGCACGACGGGCTTTCTTGTGGAGAAAACTTGCCTCACGTGCCGCGAAACTCTTGGAGATCGTGCACCAATGGGTAAACGGCACACACACGTTACGCTTCTGGACGCATCTCTAGATTCCAAGAAATCAAAGACACACATACTTAATTGAGTCAGCGACCTGGTTAAACACCGCGATATGAGTGAACACATTACCAAAAGCGCTCTTTTCTGGTTCAGTCCAATCGCAACGCTCCGATTCCACGTCGCGAACACCGATTTCACCAATTTCCTCGCTCGCCGTCGACTGAAGCGCTGCAATGCTCGTGATCGCTGCTTTTCGCGGTACCGCAGAGCGCACCACTGATCAAAGGCATGGGAGCACAGCTTCTGGCGACTCCACGCGATCGCGAACTTATCGCGTTTCCTGGCTTCCACGAACACGCACCATCGTTCCACGAGACGCCGCAGCAGATGGTGGGTGTGACGACGTCGCATGTCCGTCACGACCATGCGATTGCGTACGACGCGCTTGAGTCGCGCCGTGGCCTTGCGTAACAGCTTCTGCGTGTACATGCTGGCTGCATACGTGTTCATCTTGCCGACTTCCCTGCGATCGGCTGTTACTGCGCGCCATCCAAGCAGCACCGAATGACACAATTGTCGCTCTCGTTGGCGTTGCCACAAGCACATCTGCCGCTGCAAAGTCGCAATCTTGATCCAGCAGTCGAACACATGACGGAGTCGAGCCTGTCGGAGCAGAATTCGTAGCTTGTAAAGTCCAATGCGCCAGCGATATCGCTGCATCCATGTCCTGTACGCACACCGCAGAGCCATTGCATTGATAGCAACTACGGTTTGTCGGTGGCGTTGCTTGAGATAACGCTTCTTGGTCGAAGTCGCAGTCCACTGTCGGAAGGTTTTGCGCTGCATGGTATCTTGGAAATAGCGGTACGCCATAACGGTCTTCTTCCGCGCATCTGCTGCTTCACGTGCACGTGCTCGCTATTCACGAACGCATGTCTGTAGCCATTCACGTCTCTCCTCAGGAGAAAGGGAGACACTGCGTCTCTGCTCAGCCACCTTCGGCTTTAAAGACTGCAGATGCAGACGCAGGCGATCTCGCTCCGGCACCAACGGTCTTGGCATCCCAGCAGCAGCATGCTGAGCCTCCTGCAGCTGCCTCCCATGCGTTCGCTTGGATTGCTGTTCTGTCGTGTCAATCGACGCCAGCAAGTGGTTGAACGCGTCCCAGTGCTGCGAGTGATTGCGATCTGAGGACCCCGCATTCCCACGATGTGGTTCGCTCTCTTGGTCGTGGAGCTCACTGCCGCGAACCTGCCATGAAGCCGTAGCTAATGGCAAACGCCGCACATCGTAGCCATGCAGTGCTCGGCAGAAATCGTCCCCGGCGTCTTGGAGAAGCTCGCGCTGAGCGGCGAAACTCGCGTGGATCTCTCCTCGCAGTTGGTGCAGGACGGCGTCGAGGGAGCTACCGCCACTCACTCTCTACCTACGGACGAGGCACTGAAGCAGCGCACATACACAAAGAGCACACACAGGCGTACACTTATGTGCGAAGAAGCAATGCCTCACCTGCGGCGCATTACAGTCGGATAGGTGGCAAGATGGCATCCTTCCCATCTGCATTCTCCTTTTTGCATCCCTTCTTGATGGAAAATTAAAGGTTCCATGAGTTTTATTGGTTGAAAATGATACCTAAATATTTGATTGGGTATAAATACACCTTTACGGCCATCGTTTTTGGCGGGAAACACCTAGCGCCAACTGATCCCGCAACATTTGCATTTAGAACGAGGACGATGGCGATGGCTGCGCGCGGACCGAATTCGTTCAACGCAGCGCTCCCGCGCAGCTCTTTCGGCGGTGTCAGCAGCAGCGCGAGCGACGTGCTCGCAGGTGGGGGTGGTGGCGCTGTAGGCAGCACGGTGACCGGTGCGGCACCTGGACAGTCGAATTACCAGGAAGAAAAAGGTGCGGCACCATGAGCAATATGAAGAACGGGGACAGAAAATGCGCTCCACAAAAACATAACAGCAATGCGTTGGTTTAAGGCTAATAGTGGATGCGATTGGGTGCTGATCGTTGTGTGTATGTGGGGTGGCTGTGTAGCGAAACTGTCGGCGTTTTTGCAGAATTTCCGGTCGAACCTGGATGAACCAGAAGACGGACCGAAGTATGCGCGCATGCTGGTACGTTGCCTTTTCTACATGTTGAAACACTGAATGGATCAGTGTCGATTGCGCGCATCATATTAATGTTTTGTACTCATATCTCTCTTATTTGATAGCAAGAAGTCGCCAACCGCGAGCGAACGTCGGTCCCGATCTCGTTGGACGATATCCAAATCGTGAGTCTCCAGCTTCCTTTCCAGCTCTTTGACATGGCCGTAGCTCGTCATTGAGCACGATATTGACTATTGCTTCTATTGTGATGCTTTCTAGTTTGAGCACGATGAAGAGCTCGTGCGCCGCATCATGCGCAACACGAGACGCTACATTTCGCTGTTTGCAGAAGCGATCGACGAGAACCTGCCCGTGCCCACGCGCGACATCTCCGACTCACAGGACGTGCTAGACGTGCTGCGTCTGCATCGCGCCCAGGAGTTAGCACAGCAGACCCAGCAGTCGAGTGGCAGCGCTGAGGTGAATGCGAACAACATCTTTCCGCCTGCCTTGATGCGGCGCTTTGAAGTGCGCATCATCCCGGGTGTGAAGACCAAGGCGGTCCCGATTCGCGAGGTCAAAGCTGGCAAAGTGGGCAGCCTCGTGCGCATCAAGGGCATGGTAACGAGAGTCTCGAACGTCAAACCACTGCTCACGGTCGCGACGTACACGTGCGAATCCTGTGCCTACGAGGTGTACCAGGAAGTAAACTCGCGGCAATTCAACCCGTTGGTGCAGTGCCCGAGTGATCGCTGCAAGACGAACCAACAGAACGGACGCTTGCTCATGCAGACCAAGGCATCCAAGTTTGATAAATACCAGGAGGTCAAATTCCAGGAGCTGCCCGATCAGGTGCCGATGGGCCATATCCCGCGGTCGTTGACCGTGTACCTGCGAGGAGAGCTCACGCGAACGTGCGAACCAGGCGCGCTGATCACGATTTGTGGCATTTTCCTGCCGCTGCCGTACTCGGCACAGCGGCAGATGCAGATGGGACTGATCACGGAGACGTACCTCGAAGCGACCGACGTGATCAACCACAAGAAGCGGTACTCGTCCATGGAATCGAGCGAAGAAATGGAAAACGAGGTGCTCAGGCTCCAGGAAAGCGGCAATGTGTACGAAATGCTCTCGCAATCGATCGCGCCTGAGATCTACGGCCACGAGGATGTGAAGAAGGCGCTGCTCCTGCTCATGATCGGCGGCGTCACGAAGCGCATGGACGAAGGCATGCGGCTTCGTGGTGACATCAACATCCTGCTGATGGGCGATCCTGGTGTTGCAAAATCTCAATTGCTCAAGCACATCACGACGATCGCGCCGCGTGGCGTGTACACGACTGGCAAAGGTAGTTCGGGCGTCGGTCTCACAGCAGCTGTCGTGCGTGACACGATGACAAAGGAGATGACGCTCGAAGGTGGCGCGCTCGTGCTCGCGGACATGGGCATTTGCGCGATCGACGAGTTCGATAAGATGGAGGAAGGCGATCGCACAGCGATCCACGAAGTCATGGAGCAGCAGACCGTGAGTATCGCGAAGGCGGGCATCACGACGACGCTCAATGCGCGCACGTCGGTGCTCGCGGCCGCAAACCCGATCTACGGCCGATACAACAAGAAGCTGAGTGCGTCGCAGAACATCAACCTGCCGAACGCGCTGCTATCGCGTTTCGATTTGCTGTTTTTGCTGCTCGATGTCGCGAATTACGAGAACGACGAAGCGCTGGCGCGCCATATCACGTATGTGCATCGATTCTCCAAGAATCCAGAAATGAACTTTGAACCTGTACGCGCGGACGTGTTGCGGTACTTTATCGCGATCGCGAAGCAGTACCAACCGAGTATCCCCGAAAGTCTCTGCGGGTACATCGTCGAAGCATACGTGACGTTGCGGCAGCAGGACGTGAACGAACATGCGCGCCAGCGTCAGTTCTCGCGTGGGGCATCCATAGGCGCGAACGACGCGAACCACGCGCAGACGGCGATGACGGCGCGACAGTTGCTGAGTATCCTGCGGTTGTCGCAAGCGCTCGCGCGCCTTCGGTTCGCGACCGAAGTGATCCACCAGGACGTCGACGAAGCGATTCGACTCGTGTACGTCTCGAAATCGTCGCTCTCGGACCAAGACGATGCGAACGGGTACGGCTCCAGCAAGTACAGCGGCGGCGCGATGACGGGAGGCGCGCGGTTCGGCAACCACGGCGGCTCGTCGGACGCGACGTCCAAGATCTACCGCATGCTCCTGGAGTTTGCGTCTGACCGGAAGACAAGCACGATCCCGATGAGCGAGATCGAGCCGATCGTGCTGCGCAAGGGCTTCACATCGCAGCAGCTCAAGGCGTGCATCCAATTCTACGAAGGGTTGGACGTCATGCACATGAGCGCGAACGGCACGTCGGTCAACTTCGTCATGTAAAGAGCATAACAATACTACTTACCATATCAACACCAAGGCAAACCAAACTGGTCTCTTATCAGGTTCATTGCTCTATTGTCATCATGCTACTTTCTCTGTGTGCGAGACCGCAATCCTACTTGAGCCAGAGCTTCAAGCGGAACGCGTCGCCGCCATTTAAATAGTACTTGACGAGCCGCTCGTCGCGCACAAAGCCCATGTTCTCGTACAGCCGGATCGCGCCCTTGTTGGTCACCTCGGTCTCGAGCATGATCTCCTCGCAGCCCTTGGCGACCATGAGCTCAATCGCGCGCTGCGCCAGCTGCGAGCCGATGCCCTGCTTCCGGTACTTCTTCTCCACCGCGAGCATCGCGATGTATCCGCGCCAGCGCACCGGCGCATCACCGGCGGTTCCTGACGTGTTCGCATTCACGTCGCTCTCGGGCATCGCGGCACCGGGGCTCAATGCTTCGCTGACGCCGATCTGCTCCTGGCGGCAGATGATCACACCGACGAGCTTGTGGTTGACGCGCGCGAGCAGACTGAGCTCCGGCCAGTTGTACAAGAAATAGCGGTAGGTGAAGATGGAGTAGGGCTCCGAGAGGTCCTTGTCGATGAGCTTCACGAGCTCCGCGAGCTGCTTCTCGCCCTGGTACTGCGAGTACTCGACTGCCATCGCCATACTGCTTCCTGCTGCTGATCTTGTGTTGGGAAAGTGGGCATCTTCGTGAGGGGTACACTGGTGTCAAAAGGGTTACGCTCACAAGAAGGGTTACGATTTCTACAATTTTAGTGTGTACCACATTGAAATAGGAACACCAATCGACAAGTTGCTTGAATGTAAACCTATCGAAGAGCATGTTGCATGATGGATTGCAGTTTTTGTTGGTGCTTTGCTGTTTGGATACGAAAGAGAACGACAGCCACACGTTTGATACCAAGAGCAGGGAGGGACCCAATTGCACGGTGCCTTGCTTGCGTGCATGCGCCATTGTGCATGGCCTCACCAACTACGACATTGCCAATTGCATGCAATAGGTAAACGATTCGATGCACCCTTTCTGCTCTCAGCCACCCCATCGCAAAAAAGCTCTATCGCTCGCTGAGAGACGATCAGTGGCACACTTCAACTTGGTTGACGACACAGGACTATTACAGCTATCGGCATTCGTTTTTGTCTGTTGCGCGTGATTGTACAAGAACGCGTTAGTCTGCTGGCGTTGCAAAGCGTAAGGAAAGCGCTTGCTTTGTGCTGTGGAGCGCACCTTTCGCGCTTGCAGTCTGTGTGATTGGGGGCAAACAATGCCGTAGAACGCACGCTTCTAGTGTTGTCAGCGGTGCAAGAGATGCACCTCCTTCGCTGCGATTGATAGGATATACTGTGCAAGAGACAGTCATGCAACAAGCACAACGAATCGTCACAAAGCAGAGAAGAGTTCGTTCTCCATTTTCGTTTGTTTCTTGCGTCGATTTCCTCGTTCTAACGCGCAAAAAAGCCACAGCACGAACCATCCAATTGCACCAATTCAGCCACGAACACGCACCGCAATAGCGCCACGCACCGCAATAGCGCCACGCACCGCAATGCAAATGCACAGCGCTCGCATGATGCAACCAAGCGCCATGTCATGTGGACCCATCAGGTCGAATTGCAAGAATGATCGTGTTGCGTCGTACTTAATCGGGATTCGAATCAGATGCGCATTGTGAAAAACCTCATAAAACCTCGTATTTGAGGTGCTGTGGCAGCCAATCAATCACTCTCGCGTGTCAAGTGGGGAGGGTTTGCGATCCATAATAACTGGCCAGGAGCCGAGTGCTCTTCCTCACCACCCAATCTCCCCGATACAAGCGCTGTTGTGGTGCGTCGGCTGCTGTGCGCGATAGAAGCCCCTGTCTATTGGCTCGCTCGCTCTCTCCCCCTTCCCCTGATGCAGCAACTGGAGCCGTAGCCGGCCACGGGTGGTTGTTGGAAGAGGACGCGCATTGTCTCCCCTGCAGATCTGCGGTCGTGGTTCGCTGCTTCCTTCCCCTCGTGCAGCTCAATTCATTTTCCAACTCGGAAGCCAACACCAAAAGCAGGACAGCAGCCATGGCTCCAAAGCGTCGTACCCGTAAGACTACCAAGGATCAATACGCCGGTGTTGATGCCGCTGAGCGCGTCAAGCTCGGTGGTGAGGCCAAGGAACGTGGTAACGCCGCGTTCGCTGCCGGTGACCACACCACGGCCATCAAGGAGTTCACGACGGCCATCGCGTACGAGCCATCGAACGTGATCTACTACTCGAACCGTTCGGCTGCGTACTTGAGCGCTGGCCAGGCCACGCCTGCGATGCAGGATGCCAAGACCTGTATCGAGCTGGACTCGAAGTTCGTCAAGGGTTACGCGCGTCTCGGTGCCGCGCACTTCTACATCAAGAACTACGCCAAGGCCGTGACTGCGTACACGACGGGTTTGTCGCTTGAACGTGGCAACAAGGCTCTCCAGGCTGGTTTGACCCAGGCTCAGGCCGCGCACCAAGTGCAAGAGCAAGAGATTTCGGGCGTGGAGATGGACGAAGCCACGCGCAAGATGAAGCGTATGGAGATCGAGGAAAAGATCAACAAGGCTCGCAAGGAGCGTGAGGAGCGTGCTGCGCGCGCCGAGAAGGGTTTTTCGGAGGTCATCGGTATCGATCTCGGTACGACGTACTCGTGTGTGGGTGTGTGGAAGGATGGTCAGGTGGAGATCATCGCCAACTCGGAAGGTAACCGCACGACGCCGTCGTGGGTTGCGTTCAACGAGACGGAGCGTCTGATCGGTGAGGCTGCCAAGATCCAAGCCGCGTCTAACGCGCACAACACGGTGTTCGACGCGAAGCGTATTATTGGTCGCAACTTCAACGACGACATCGTGAAGAAGGACGCCAAGCACTTCCCGTTCAAGATCGTGGAGGGTGATGACAACAAGGTGCTCATCGAGGTGGAGTTCAAGGGTGAGCAGAAACGCTTCACGCCAGAAGAGATTTCGTCGATGGTGTTGACTCGCATGAAGGAGACTGCCGAGGCGTACTTGGGTCAGCCAATCAACCAGGCTGTTGTGACCGTGCCAGCGTACTTCAACGACCAGCAGCGTCAGTCTACGAAGGACGCCGGTGCCATCGCTGGTCTCGATGTGAAGCGTATCATCAACGAGCCAACGGCTGCTGCTCTTGCGTACGGTTTGGACACGAACGCCGGCAACAACGGCCAGAAGACGAACGTGTTGATCTTTGATCTTGGTGGTGGTACCTTCGATGTGTCTATCCTGTCGATCGAGAACGGTATCTTCGAGGTCAAGGCGACCGGTGGTGACACGCACTTGGGTGGTGAGGACTTTGACAACAACATGGTCGAGTACCTTTTGACCGAGTTCAAGCGCAAGAACCGCAACTTGGACCCATCGACGTCGGCTCGTGCCATGCGTCGTCTGCGCACTGCGTGTGAGTCTGCGAAGCGCATGCTGTCTACGACGACCTCTGCTTCGGTCGAAGTGGACTCTCTCTTCGAGGGTGTGGACTTCAGCGCCACGGTGACCCGTGCGAAGTTCGAGTCGCTGGGTGAGGAGCTGTTCAAGCGTTGCGAGGAGACCGTGCTGAAGGTGCTGTCGGACGCCAACATGAAGCCAGAGGACATCTCCGACTTGGTGCTTGTGGGTGGTTCCACCCGTATCCCCAAGGTGCAGACCATGCTGTCGAACCTGTTCAACGGCAAGGAGCTGTCGAAGTCGATCAACCCTGACGAGGCTGTGGCGTACGGTGCCGCCGTGCAGGGTGCCATTTTGTCGGGCATCCGCAACGACGCGACCAACTCGCTGTTGCTCGTGGATGTGACGCCATTGTCGCTCGGTATCGAGACTGTTGGCAAGGTCATGTCTGTGCTGATCAAGCGTAACACTGCCATCCCAGTGCGCAAGACGCGTGTGTACACGACCGAGGAGGACTACCAGACTTCGGTGGACGTGTGCATCTACGAAGGTGAGCGTGCTTCGACCGCCGTGAACAACAAGTTGGGTGAGTTCAACATCTCTGGTCTCGAGCGCGCCAAGCGCGGTGAGCCACAGGTCGAGGTGACGTTCGAGATCGATGCGAACGGTATCTTGAACGTGTCGGCCCGCGACAAGAAGACGGGCGCCCGCGCGGAGACGACGATCTCTCAGAACGCGGGTCGTCTGAGCCAGGATGACATTGACCGCATGGTCGCTGAGGCCGAGAAGTTCAAGAAGGACGACGCCGAGTTGCTCCGTCGCATTGAGGCGCGCAACGACTTGGAACAGTTCATCTACCGCGCCATCGACATTGCGCGCGAGAAGGGCGACAGCAACGTCGAGACGTCGATCCGCGACGCCCGCGACTGGTTGGAGGAGCACGAAGAGGCCACCCTCCGTGAGTTGGAAGACAAGAAGCGCTCGTTGGAGCGTATGATCCGCTTCTAAGCGCATCTAGGAGGTACTGAGCTGAGAAAATGGAGACTGCAATAGACGTGGTCTTCTGTCTTTTGGCGAGGAACTCGACGGCTTCAACAGGCAGTTGTTGCTGATGCGCTTTGTACTTTCAACTTCTTTTTGGATAGTTTGCACATTATTATAATATACAAATGCTTTGTCAAGAGGTGTTGCAAAAAACAAAGACGCTGTTGCTTTGCTGATCTCTTTGTTCTCGTGCAGCGCAGCTCGTTGCCCAGCAAGCGACCTCGAAACCAGAAATCGATTCCTCAAACAAGCAGCACTGGTGTTCAGACAAATGAGCGTCTTTGATCATTTCAACCATTATCATCAATAACCCGTCACTCTTTATACCCTCTTGAATATGCACCCAAATGCGCATGGCACAATTTTCAACGGCGAGCTTCCTTCAATCTGGCATTCAGTTTCTGATCAAATGTTGCATGCTGATCAGGAAGCCTCTCTTTTACTATATGGCAATGATACAAAGCAGCATATTCGGTGATGGTCTGCATTTCTGCGTCTGTTCTTTTGTTGCTGAAATCATCACTTATGTATCTCTTGTGCGTTTATAGTCTTATATTTTCGACAACCAGAGTTTATTGCATCGGACTCGGTCATATTTTTGGAGATCCAATGGCTCTCGTTCGAAAGTCAAGCTAGAAAAGTGTATCCATTTTACAAACACTCAGACCACAGACAGCAAAGCACCTACCATCACTCCCGAGAGAAATCCCAGTGCGCTGATTCTCACGAAAAGCGAGCGTCATTCTTTGCGCGCATGAAGCACTGACTGCCTCTCAGCTTCGTAGACGCATTGGAACGCTGCATCTCTCACTGCTTTCCATCGTTAGAAAGCGTTCTCGTACTCGGCACGGCGGCTCTCGCCACAGCAAAGCAATCAAGAAGCAGCATTTATAGCCAATCAATTATCCTTATTCACATTTTTAGCCAATAAAAACGCCATTTTGTTGTCGGGACATTTGCCGACGATCCGACTGTAATGCGCCGCAGGTGAGGCGTTGCTTCTTCGCACATAAGTGTACGCCTGTGTGTGCTCTTTGTGTATGTGCGCTGCTTCAGTGCCTCGTCCGTAGGTAGAGAGTGAGTGGCGGTAGCTCCCTCGACGCCGTCCTGCACCAACTGCGAGGAGAGATCCACGCGAGTTTCGCCGCTCAGCGCGAGCTTCTCCAAGACGCCGGGGACGATTTCTGCCGAGCACTGCATGGCTACGATGTGCGGCGTTTGCCATTAGCTACGGCTTCATGGCAGGTTCGCGGCAGTGAGCTCCACGACCAAGAGAGCGAACCACATCGTGGGAATGCGGGGTCCTCAGATCGCAATCACTCGCAGCACTGGGACGCGTTCAACCACTTGCTGGCGTCGATTGACACGACAGAACAGCAATCCAAGCGAACGCATGGGAGGCAGCTGCAGGAGGCTCAGCATGCTGCTGCTGGGATGCCAAGACCGTTGGTGCCGGAGCGAGATCGCCTGCGTCTGCATCTGCAGTCTTTAAAGCCGAAGGTGGCTGAGCAGAGACGCAGTGTCTCCCTTTCTCCTGAGGAGAGACGTGAATGGCTACAGACATGCGTTCGTGAATAGCGAGCACGTGCACGTGAAGCAGCAGATGCGCGGAAGAAGACCGTTATGGCGTACCGCTATTTCCAAGATACCATGCAGCGCAAAACCTTCCGACAGTGGACTGCGACTTCGACCAAGAAGCGTTATCTCAAGCAACGCCACCGACAAACCGTAGTTGCTATCAATGCAATGGCTCTGCGATGTGCGTACAGGACATGGATGCAGCGATATCGCTGGCGCATTGGACTTTACAAGCTACGAATTCTGCTCCGACAGGCTCGACTCCGTCATGTGTTCGACTGCTGGATCAAGATTGCGACTTTGCAGCGGCAGATGTGCTTGTGGCAACGCCAACGAGAGCGACAATTGTGTCATTCGGTGCTGCTTGGATGGCGCGCAGTAACAGCCGATCGCAGGGAAGTCGGCAAGATGAACACGTATGCAGCCAGCATGTACACGCAGAAGCTGTTACGCAAGGCCACGGCGCGACTCAAGCGCGTCGTACGCAATCGCATGGTCGTGACGGACATGCGACGTCGTCACACCCACCATCTGCTGCGGCGTCTCGTGGAACGATGGTGCGTGTTCGTGGAAGCCAGGAAACGCGATAAGTTCGCGATCGCGTGGAGTCGCCAGAAGCTGTGCTCCCATGCCTTTGATCAGTGGTGCGCTCTGCGGTACCGCGAAAAGCAGCGATCACGAGCATTGCAGCGCTTCAGTCGACGGCGAGCGAGGAAATTGGTGAAATCGGTGTTCGCGACGTGGAATCGGAGCGTTGCGATTGGACTGAACCAGAAAAGAGCGCTTTTGGTAATGTGTTCACTCATATCGCGGTGTTTAACCAGGTCGCTGACTCAATTAAGTATGTGTGTCTTTGATTTCTTGGAATCTAGAGATGCGTCCAGAAGCGTAACGTGTGTGTGCCGTTTACCCATTGGTGCACGATCTCCAAGAGTTTCGCGGCACGTGAGGCAAGTTTTCTCCACAAGAAAGCCCGTCGTGCCGTATGGAAATGGTACAAAGGCACTCGCGACGCCATGAAAGTCAAGAGCATTGTGTCGGTGGTAGCGAATCGTGAGGCAACACGGGTTCTTCGTGACGTCGGGTGGGCACCGTGGCGGGCCATGTACGTGTGGACGGTCAAGAAGCACGAGTACGAAGCAACGTGGAGATATTGTTACCTGCAGCGCATCTGGGTAAAACTGGTTGACGCAGTGCAGCGGCAACGAGGAAGCAGATTGGTTCATGCCAAGGCAATGGCGTACTTTAGCAAGACGCGGATGCGGCGTGGGTTCCAGTCATGGCTGCAATCCTGTGCAGCTATGCGAGAGAAGAAGGCGAGAAAGGATCGAGCGGACGGACTGCATCGTGCACACACAATGACGCGCGTTTTTCTCATGTTGAGGCAAAACCAGTCAAGTGCAGCGTCGACCAAAGTCGGTGATATGCATTTTATCCGTCGCATCTTGAAACGATGGGCACAGGTCGTGGTATCCAATAAGCAACATCGCCGCGAGAGGCTCGCGAAATTTGTTGTGCGCATGACGCGACTGTCGATGCAGTTGTGCTTCGATCAGTGGATAGTGTGCATCCAAGCGAGGAGACGAAAGCGCATGCTGCGGGTGTTCAGCAAGTGGAAAACAATCCCGAAAACGAGCAAACTGTATGTGCAGCTCCAGTGTTTGTCCTGCAGGATACGCAAGCGTATGCTCTGGAGAAAATGGGTGCACAAGTGTCGGTACTTTTCGCGATTACGAGCAACAGCACAGCTGGTGGCAAAGCGCCAAGAGATATCGACAATGAAGTATGTTTTCGTGGATCTCTGGCTCGTCAAAGCTGCCAATTACGGTTTGGCGTCCAAGAAACTACATCAAGTCGCGGAGAACACCGCCAAAGCATCATTCTCAAGCGCTGGTTGCTCCTGAGGCGTGACGGAGTCGCAAGAAAGCAAGCCGTGAAATTGTACGAGCGTTCGTTGAAAAGAGCGTCGTTCCATCGTCTCCAACGCCTGGTGGTTGATGTCAAGCGCAGGGTTCGAGCCTGGAAGATTCGTTGTCTCCGTGTGCATTGGCAACGCTGGGTGCAGTTGCTGGAGCGAAAGGAGGTATTGCGCAATGCAAACTTCTACTGGAGGCAATTCCGTCTGCGCCGTGCTGTGTCCACGTGGCAAACACGAGTTGATCAGGCGGCTCGATTGCATTATCAGCTCGAAGTCACCATTTCGTGGCGAATCGCTATCGCTAGGCAAACGATGTTTAGCAAGTGGCAATCGTACGTGGAGCAGAGTGAGCGCTATCGTCAGTGTGCTCGTGCGGTGCAGTGGCGAATCGTGGGTCGAAGTGTCTGGAGCCGCTGGCGCAGAGCGCTCTTGCAAAGGCAGCGCATTCGAATGCTGCAACACTCAATGAATCGAGTGATACTGCGGCGGTATTGGGATGCGCTACTGCAGGTCGTCAAGCGTCGGCAGGTCGCGAAGAGTATGTGGCGGTACGCGATGATTCGAGTCCGGTTGTCCAAATGGCTGCATTTCTGGCACCAGTGTATGGAACAGCTCAGGGAACGCCAGAACTGCATGATGGCCATGGTGAAGAAGCAGCAAAAGCGAACAATGAGAGCGTTTTTTGCTGCGTGGTCGCAATTTCTTCTCGTTCACGCGTTTCGACTAGTTCGTGAAACGCGAGAAAACCGTCGGTGGACTCGCAAAGTTTGGGATACATGGACACTGCGCTGTCGTGTGCAAAAGTGGATTCGCACCTCGCAGCGAAAGTTGCTTTGGAAAGTGTTCATCTTTGGGCTCAAGCGTCACGCGTTCGATTGTCAGGCGTACTGTGAAGTGAGGTTTCGCTACGAGAACCGACTGTTGCTTTCGTCGTTAACGCAATGGCGCGTCGAGTGGTGGCTGCGAATCTCTCAGCGGCGAATTCTATGGCAGCAAAAGCAGTGGATGATGAAGAAATGGATCGAGTTTGCTACAAAGCGCCGTCAAAAGCGAAAACTGTCAGCGTATGTGAAGCAATTGCATCGTTTCCACCAGGCAAGCGAACGAGTGAAGACCACGAGAAGAGCGCGCGTGTTTCAAGAAGCTTGGATCCTGCAAAAGCAAGCCGACGCCTGCCGACAGATCAAAAGAGATGCTTTTGAAGCATGGGAGCTGGTAGCGAGATGCAATGCACATGGCCGAAAGAAACGTATGGAGAAGCAACAAACGCTCGCTGCAGATCCTGTGATGTCGGACCTTGAAGATCTGGTCGAAGATCAAGAAAATATACCGCCGTTAAATGCACCAGACGCCCGATCATATTCCAAAATACTCGGAGATCAACCCTTGAAGACATCTCCCCGATGCACTCATGTTGACGACACCAGCAAACACAAACGACGCGCGTCAAGCGACTTGAGCAACAGGAACGTTGAGTACATGGCACTCGAGTTTTGGTCTGTGAGGTTGATGAGTGAGTGCTTTTATATGTGGAAGCACACTCGCCGAGGTTCTTTGCGACGACACAGAAGGACACGTAATAATGGCGACTGAGTCCCGCGCTCTAGAGCCAAACAGCAGCAAAGAAATACTCGAGAGCGACAAACCTCCCTACCAAGCAAGCTACACCAGAGTAGGAAGCGCAGTTGTCCGCCGAATCACACTGACGTTCCAGCAAATGCAGATATAAAGCCAACTACGAAACAATGGAAAATGAGAAATTCATTCACACACTACGACGATCGCGGTTCACTGTCAAGACTCACACGCACTCGCGCGCATCAACTACGAACCTACGACGACAACATCAACTATTTGGCTCACAAAGCTTTCTTTTTTCACGCATGCGTCGCTTTCTTGGAAGCACGACAACCGCTGTTTAGACGGCGTTGAAGGCGTTCAGCGCATTCACGCGACCGTAGCCGTACTGGTTGTTTGGGAATGTGGCATCCGCGGTGCTGCCGCAGGTGTAGCCTGTCGACTTCAGCGTCGCCTTGTCCGTCGTCGTCGTGAGCGCCGTGCGCACCTGAGCGTACGTGAGCGTGGGCTTGTAGCTCAAGAGCAAGGCCACGACGCCGGCGACGTGAGGAGTAGCCATACTGGTGCCGGAGATCGAGTTGTACGCGCTGGTACCAGTGTACCAGGCCGAGCGAACGCTGACACCTGGACCCGAGATTTCTGGTTTCAGCAGCCCACCGACCGATGGTCCCTTGGAGCTGAAGCTGGCAAGTGCATCGTTAACGTCCGTCGCACCGACAGCAATCACAGTCGACAAGTCACCTGGCGAGTTGGCTGTACGACACGCTGGCCCAGCGTTGCCGTTGGCGAAGATCGGGATGATTCCGGCCGTGCGCCACGCGTTCACCGACGAGGCAAACGCCGTGCTGCCTTGGCCGCCACCCCAACTGTTGCTCACAAGGTCTGGTGCCTTGGTGCAGTCTCGGTTGGTGCCGGTGGTAGTCGTTGGGCACGTGATGAATTGCGCACACGTAAGCAGATCCGACTGTGGGCAACCGGTGGTGCGGCAGCCCTTGCACGCAATCCATTGGGCAGCAGGGGCGACGCCAATGCCACCAGTGCCAGCAATCGTGCCCATGGTGTGGGTCCCGTGGCCACTCACGTCGTATGGAGCAGCAGTCCGTCGCTCAGGGTCGTACCAGCCGTAGTTGCTGCGGAAGTTGCCGCTCAACGCGGTGTGCGTACCGAGAACACCCGAGTCAATGGTCGAGACAACGACGTTCTGGCCGTTGTAACCCTTGGCCCAGACTTCTGGAGCTTGCACCTTGGAGACACCCCATTCATTGGCGAGCACAGAGAAGTTGGACGCCGCAGCCTGGATCACTGGCGGGAGCTCGTAGATCTCTTCTTCAGCGAGTTCGTAGATCGAGTCCAACGCAGCGAGCTTCTCGACAAGTTCGAACGTGGCATCCTTGATGTAGATCTGGTTACTGATCCAGAAGCTCTCGTAGCCCGAGAACGAAGACCCGGCCGTGCCGGACTCTTGCGTCAAGAGGGCAGTGACTTGTTCTTGCGAGGACTTGGAGTTGGATTCCAAGGACTCGACCAGGCTCGCGATCTTCTGGCCACGGGTGGGGAAGCTCGATTCCTGGATGCTTGCAAGCGATTCGTCAGTGCCCTTCTTCATGGTCACGATGAGGTTAACGGTGCCCTGCTGGCGCAAAGTGCGGTGGACACCAGCATCGACGCGGGCCAAAGCAGCGTCCGTGCCAGCAACGGAGGCAACAGCGAGCGCGACAAGTGGAGCGAACTTGGAAAACACCATCGTGGAGAGAGGTACTTGATCACTGCGAGGAGAAATGAAAAGTGAGAGCTGTGGAGACCTGCATGCGTTGGGTGAAGAATCCTCTCCCGGACGAAGTCGATGGCCTCCAGAATGGTCTCAAAGGAGCATGACCGTAACATGTGGTCTCTCTTGGAGGCGTGTACACAGCTCTGACAGACGATGTCCTTGGCAAGGCAGTCGAGGGAGATCGTGAGGAACTTTAGAGACCAAGGCTCATCATCTTTCTCTGGGCAACAGGAATCTGAGAACACAGGAAATAAAAGCTGTCGCAATGGCGGTTCGTGGGTTGCGAATGCGTCATCCTCGACGGTGTGCGGCTCGTTTTCGACGGATGTGTTCACTGCAGCATTGACTACCACTATGATATCAGGAGTTTTGTGCTTTGAAAAGTGTGGAATCGACAGCTGGGGGATGGTTAAACAAATCTAGAACCTCGTTGCATGCTGATTCTAGGTGGGCTGCTTGGCAACTTTGGTTTGGTGTGAATAAAGCACCCCACGGACGCCCCAGCGAAAGGCAACCGGCAATGACCAGAGCACGAATGATTTTTTGACGCAGGTTAGCGGATACGTCGGAGTTTCATTTGAACCATTGTGTTACCGAGTCAGCAAAACCGCATTGCAATCCTGAAGCTTGGAAGCGCGAAATCTGTCGACGGTTGTCCATTATGGACACGTGAGCCTCATCATCATGGCGACCATGCGGACCCAAATGCGGAGATGGAAGGTAGCAAAAGACGTGACGGAATTCTCAGATTGAAGCGATCTTTTTTAATCTGAGTACAACTGGCCGCATTTCACCTCTTATATTAGATGCAGATGAGATAAACAGATTACCACACATAAAAGGCTACAATACACATCAAATACATCAATTAAAGTCAAAATTGGATTGATTAGCATGCAGGTAGAGGTACAGAACGATTACAGGTAAATATGTGGAGGAGGATGTCCCACGTTTGCTTTGCGAAATGGATTTAGCGATGACCAGCTCACTCACGTGCTGCGGTTGCACCACCTACTTGTAAGGTGGTTTCGGCTCCTGCAGGTGAGCTGATCAATGCCAAGCCGATCGCGCACGGGTGTAAGCGTGCTGTACCAGGTACAACAGCAATAGATCAGCTGTGAGCCGGTGATTTCTTGTCAAGACTCACTCAGTGCACATCCTTGCTTTTCAGACTGGGGAATGGATCCCACGCCTACGCTGCCCTTTCCCTTAGTCAGCTGTATCTTGTACTAAAAGAACACATATCCTTCTACAAAAATTGAACACGAACAGATCAGCTGCTTCTCCTCCCGCTAATTGCACTTTACCTGGTGGAAACAGTGGAGCAACAGCGCTACTCATGGTTTGGAAAAATAAAGCCAATCAGTCAATTTGGGAAATAAATCAAGGGCAATTATGTATTTGGACGCTCTGTCCGTAACCAATCACTTTACCCTATCTAAAAACCTGTGCAAGTGTGACGGAGAGTCTATCTATTTGCTTTTCTCTATCTCTTCACTATCCGCTCCCTTCTCGGCCACTTGCCAAGTCACCACAAGCCACCCCCAAGAGCTACGCGGCAACCCGCCAAGACAATGATACACTGGGTGTGTTCGTGTGCCTCTTGTGCAATGTTGAAAGTGTTTAGAGTGTCTTGCATGACACTCCAACGAGGATAGCATCTCATTGTTCGATATTCGCGTCCTTAATGCCTTATTCTCAACCAAAAATGCCTCTCAATCAGTGCAGGTATCTGAGGGTTTCTAAGTTTGAAAATGATGCAGTAAGGATTCTTGGAGGTCGCGGTGTTTGACTTCTTTCGCCTGAAACTCGATCCGTCGCCAAGTTCTTTACAAGTCTGCGACGCAACTGACCGTTGAGCGGGCTATCAACTGAGCAGGACGAAAGAGTGAAGCAACTACAAGTACAAAAAGTATTAGGACTTGCGGTGGATTTGTGGTGCTGCTTACTCGTAGTTAACCGATTGGTTGCAACATTGATCACTTGTGCAAAACGGTTTTGACCATCAGACGCGTCTGCCGTATGCAATACGTGGATGTGTGCGTGCGCAAAGAGATCGACCCCGATGTGATGATACTGGCAGCAACGACGATGGTGGTGTGGTTGCCAGAGACTTGGTTATGTGTTTGCATGGAAAATGAGGTCATTTGAGACCGAGGTCTCCAATTACAAGCGACATGGAGCGAGACGCCTCAATTTCCTTTGCCTTTTCCTACCACGTCCAAGAAATTAGCGGCACAATGCTAGCAGCAGCTTGACAGTGTATTCCTCAAACTCTGCGTATGCACGCACAGCACTACAAAACCATCACACCCGAGTTTGTGCTACCGAGTTGGTTTTGGATGCAAATGAGAATTCTGTACCAGTGTGTCCCGGTATTGTTGTCGACTTTTGATTGCAGAATACCGGTGCCGGTATTTATCGACAATCTCCCTAACCCGACCGAACGATCGGAACCGGTAAAAAGTAAAATGAGGAGACGAAGGCGTCAAATCAGGTAATACCGGTTTTGATTTGAAAGATGCTGTACCGGCCTTCTATTTGCTGATGTTCCAATGAACATCGGTGATGTCCGGCAAACTTAGCATCCGGAGTTCTATTCGGTGAATACTGTCTTGTGTTAAATTCTCTCTCCAAGGCTTATGTGGCCGACATTTTGCATCTTTTAGTGCTGAGCATGCAGCAAGAAAGAGGTGCCATTGAAAACATGGTCCATCAATGGAGAAGCTGACAATTGAAAAAGCAAGTGCAATAGTTTGGAAAACAACACGCATTTTAAGAACTTCTGTCTTTTTTCTTTCTACGAACAAGATGGCAAGTTCACTACCACATTTGCGATTCCTCTGCGCACAATGTTTCGGTATCGGAGGCGCCACATTTGCCGAGGGATTCCTTCGCGAACAATGCGCTGCAAGCGCCGCTGCCACATGAACCGTGCAAACGCCGAGCGCACGAGAACGGCGTTCCCCGCTTTCAGCCATCGGTTCACGCGTCCACCAACTACTATCTCACCGTACTTCCCAGGGATGCGTGGAGTGAACTGATCGAGCTTCGCCTTCCACTCGTTCCACTGATCGACACGGGGGCGATCAAATATGTCGACTGGCAGCAACCCTCTCCTGCACAGGCTGCGGTAGTTCAATTCATCATACCAATTCATGTGAAAGCCGCATGCACATACAACTTGCTCGCATCCTTCGACCTTCAAAAGCATCGCACGACACCCGCGGCACTGCACGAGGCACTCATCTTCATCAAATACTTCGTCAAAATCCGCGCAATTCCCATCGTGGTGACCTTCTCGCTTGCAGTTGAAACACACCGACGCATCGCAGCAATGCGTGTACACGTTTGGTCTCAGGTACAGAAAAGTCAGCAAGAGCGTGGCTCTACGTCCAGGATCCTCGATGCCCGCCAACGTGGAATACATGACTTGGTTGACCACGCTCGGCACCTCACGACCCGGACAAAGAGTCTCCATATCGCATGCGGCGATGGTATCGGTGACGTACGCCACATAATCACGCGCTGTCGCTCCCTTACCGTTGCAAAACTGATCCTTCAAGCGACCAAGATCTGGAAGTCTCGCAGCAATGTCAGAGGAGAGTAGTGATTGGGAATAGCGACCATCGTCTTGTTCAACAGTAACTTCATCCCAATGCAGTGGAAGTTGCGTGTAGAACGGCGCGTGACAGCATGGTGGCATGAACGAACACGCAAGCTCACACAAACGCCGATATTCGTAACGAACTCGACTCGCTTCATCGTCTTCAATATGCTTGTCCCACGCAGTCATTCGAATAGGAGTCAAACAGACTGGACATTTGAGCGTTGGTACGATGCCACTGTAGCAACTCGCAAGCGAAAGATCCACGTGACGAGTCAGACACTTTTTGCAGAGCGAGGCTGGACATTGCGTGCCGCAGAGCTCCGACACGCGTTGGTCTTCTGGGACGTCTTCAAAGCAGATCTGGCATTGGACTGGGATGGAGGCTGGTATAGCTTCAGTGGTAGTTGGCGTAGTCTCTGCTGCGTCATCGCTTGTATCCGACGGCATTTCTGTTTCTTCAGGTGTCGCTTCCTCCAGGGCAGGTTCGGAGCGTGTAAGCGACTTTTCTCGCCGAAGCTGCTGAGGGGTCTCGTGCCCAGCCGTGTGGACGAGGACATGGTCAGACATTGCAGCGAGTCAG
This sequence comes from Globisporangium splendens, assembly GCA_006386115.1. NCBI lineage: Eukaryota > Oomycota > Peronosporomycetes > Pythiales > Pythiaceae > Globisporangium > Globisporangium splendens. The sequence continues at coordinate 18,048 of VFIW01000040.1, read as the reverse complement.
CCCCTTAAACACGCAAAGGAGCTGCAGCGACGAATGCGCAAGGGAAGTGGATGTTTCTCGGAGCTGGTGAGTTGGTTTGTGTCGACAGGATCTTCATCTTGGTTTTTAGCTTTTAGTGAAAAGACGTGACCATCATTCTTTTCGAAGAAGATTGTTCACCATCATTGTTCACGCTCTCCACTTTGCAGACATGAGTGTTGGTCGTGTACCTACCCGCTCAACAGGATTGGACGAATACGTGGGTTCAGAAAACGCTTTGGCATTCGCTTGCTCACGGAAAGATCCCATGGTCGAGCGTCTCAACAAGAAGCAGAGAATGAACCCAGTGCCTGCTTCTTGCGAGTAGAGCTGCTGCTTCGAGAAATGGCACTTTGGTTCACTGAGTTTTTCTACTCCTGCACCCGCTACTCAACACCGAGCAAATGTATTCAAGCTGAGGATGTCGGGGAAGCGCGGTCATTAGAGCGCATGGCGCTCAGCATCCTTGCTTTGCTACCAGGACCTACCACGAAAGGCGAATAATAGTTTCCTCTCTTTTGGATACAAAATGATTCAAGACATTAAACATCTCTTCCACATCTGTGCGTGCGACGCTTGATTGAAAAACTGCGGAGACCTTACGCATTGAGGACACGAACCGCGTTGATACGACCATATCCATAGTTGTTGTTTGGGAAGGTTCCGTCTGGGGTGGTACCGCACGACTCGCCCGTCAGCTTCAGATCTGTATCCGCTGTGGAAATGATCGCGTTCTTCACTTGCTCGTAGTTCAAGCCAGGCTTCGCATTGAGCAGCAACGCAACAACACCTGCTACGTGCGGCGTCGCAGCACTGGTACCGGAGGCAGTGCGGTAGGATGTCTCGTTGGTTCCCCACGCGGAGTGAATCGCGACTCCAGGAGCAGAGATGTCAGGCTTCACCTGTCCCTTCACTCCTGGTCCTTTACTGCTGAATGGCGCCAGCAAGTCGTCACTGTCAGTCGCTCCAACGCCGATCACATTGGGCAAATCACCTGGTGAGCGGGTGAAATCGCATCCAAAATCACCATTGTTACCGATCCCGAAGATCGGGATAATCCCCACTGCATGCCACGCATTCACTGCCGCTTGGTAGGAATTGTCGTTAGACAGGTACACCCAGCTGTTGCTGACAAGGTGTGGAGCCTTCGAGCAGTCCTTGTTGTTGCCAGCAGGATCAGTCGGACAGGTCATAAACTCAGCGCACTTGAGAAGGTCTGATAGGACACAGCCGCTCGCAGTGCACCCTTTGCAGGTCATCAAAGTCGCACCTGGGGCGACACCAACACCATTCGAGCCGACGAGAATGCCCGCAGTGAACGTGCCATGACCACCAGAGTCGTATGGCGAAGCCCCACCTTGAGGGTCAAACCAGTTGTAGCTGCTGCGGAAGTTGTCTTTGAGAATCTCGTGCGTCGAAATCACTCCTGAATCAATAGTACCGACAACAACGTTCTGGCCAATGTTGCCAGTCGCCCAGATTTCAGGGATCTTGATCTTTTGCAGACCCCACTCCGTTGTCGTCAGGTTACTTGCGTTCACCATCGCCGTCGCTCCAATGAGATGCGGAATCTCGGCCACAGGTTCTTCGATGATGCTTGCGATGGACGGATCCACCACGAGCTTTTCGAGGAGTTCAAACGTTGCGTCCTTGACGTACACTTGGTTACTGATCCAAAAGCTCTTGTATTCGGAGAACAGTGGCTCGGCGGACGAAGCTTCTTGGGATAGCAGGTTTGCCAACGTCTTTTGGGATTCTTGGGAGTTGCGCTCAAGCGATTCCACCAAACTCGCGATCTTCTGACCGCGGTCAGCGAAGTCAGACTCCTTGACGCTCGCCACCACTTTCTCGGTGCCTTCTTTCATCGAGATGATGAGGTTGACGGTACCTTGCGCTCTGAGCGCGCGGTGCACATTCGAGTGGACTTGAGGCGCAGCAGCGGACGGAGCGACAAAAGCCGCGAGCAGAGCAGTCAACGCAACGAGCGGCGCGAACTTGACGAGCACCATAATACTTGGACGACCTGGTCACCAGCGTGAAGAATTGCGAAATGAACGGAGACAGCGAGCGATACTTTGCACTCGCCTTTCGGTGCTGAAATGCAATTCAGACGCGTGGTTGACCGTTGTCATGTCGAGAGCGAGCAAAATCTGATTATACTGTGCAAAAACATGTGCAACCAGTCAAAGAGTTGGATGAGCACTGCTGCATCTTTCTCGTCTGCTTGATTCTCCAATGCTCGAATGGCATTCGGGCATTGGAGAATCAAGCAGACTCCTTGTGGAGACTGCGTTTCCCTCATTCGTATCTCACGAGAGGTTTTCTGGAGCTGCTACGAGAATGAGGCAATCATGCAAGACTCAAAACGCGGGAAGTCGACTCGCAATACGGCTGGGTGTGGTGGCGCCATGCCTCCTGCAGTTCGTACGGTGCGTCAGGATGTACACTGTCAGTAATCCATTAATCAGACCTTGCACTCGACAGCGGGAAACGTCGATGAAGGTGCGCAAGATTTGCAACGTGGACTGTGGCTTCTCAATTTACTTGAACTTTGGAATGCACCTTGTCAGTGTGCACTGTGCAATCATCCACCTCTGATCACCAGAGGATCATAAAGGTGCCGTACACCGGAAGGTGACAGACAAAGTCATGCTTTTCGGCGCTAACATTGCACCAAGCATCGATGCTTGAGTCGAGACTCGTCTATAATGGGCCAACTCATTGCTACTTGTATGGTTGATACCTTGTACCTTGTGCATTAGGTCATCAGAGTTGAAGAAGAGTGTGAAGATTTGCTTTCTGGTTGGTAACTGAGAAGTTTTTTTCAAGCTTATGCTATTATTTGTCTACATACCGATAGACTGACTGACTACGTACGATCTCTGGTGTCGTCTGCAACATCATCACGAAATTACTTAGTGGCCGCGATACTCTCCCGGGAGACGACCGAGTCGTTGCCAACAAGGAGGTCGCCGCTCTCCTCTGGCTCCGAGGACGACATGCCAAAGTTCATCTTTCTCAAGACGAACGTGAACGCGATCATGTTGACGACGCTCACAGCTCCCACCGTGAAGAACATGTACTCCAAGTTGCCTTCGTTCAGGTTGTCCGATGGCAAGTACGGACGGAACATGATCGTGAACACCGACGTCATGATACTGCCCATGCACACCATCAGCAAGTTGGTCGCTTGAGCCGTACTCTTCAACGACAACGGTACAGTCGAGTAGAATAGATCGTAGGCTGTGACGTTGATCAGACATTCAGCGAGGGCGATGAACACGTAGTTTGGAATCGCGCCAGCCCAGTACATCTTGTTCATTGGCTGATCACTGCCCTTGTCAAGAATTGGACCGCCGTCTGGACCAACAAGAGCACCCGAGTTACGACGAAGGATTTCGAAGATACCCGACCAGAAGATACCGGTTGCCGCAAGCACCAAACCAGTCAACGCTTTGCCAAATTGACTTGGAGCCTTGCCAACCTTCTTCGTGTAGAACGGGTAGATGATCGAGTCCAAGATCGGGATGCAAATGACAATCACAATTGGATCGAAGACACCGAGCATCGCACCTGGGATCTGGGATGAGTCTGGGTCGCTCGTGTCGAGACGCAAGTCGCACTGCTGGGTGATCGACTGGAAGTTGGCATCGGTCTGGTCGTACGCGCACTGCCAGATGATAGTGAATGCAGCAAACGGAAGCACTTTCACCAGACGCTTGTAGCCATCGACACGTTCGTCGTCGAAGTTGCCACCGCGGGAGATCTTGGACACGTCAAGGAACGAACCATCCATACCAACGTAAACCCATCCGATCACACCGAAAACCACAAAGATACCGGCAATGTACGAAAACGCTTCACCAGTCTTTCCGTGGCTCGCAGTGAAAGCAGCAATGATGTTCACCACGAAAGCAATCATGAAGCACCCAGTGCTGTACAAGAGAATCTTTCCCTTCTGGGTAACGCCGGCGTTCGAAAACACAAGCTTGACGAGACCGGAGAGCGCCTTATCCTTGGGTTGCATGTGGACATACCGTGGATACCCAATGCAGAGGAAGATGATGGCAAGCGCCATCACGACAGCACAGATCATGTACGTCGCGAAGTAACCGTACTCCGCAGGAATCAAACTGGAACCGTCAACGCACAACGTCGAGAAGTAGCCGTACGAGACGATCGAGCCGAGGTTAATGCAGAAGTAGAAGTAGCTGAAATACGTGCTCTTGAGCTTCACTTCTTCCGGGTCGTTTGGGTCGAACTGGTCGGCACCAAGCGTGATCACATTCGACTTGATCGCACCAGTACCGATACCGATACCGATGAACAGACCAATGACGAAGATCGGGTTCACGACCGAACTGTTCGTCATGATGCTCGGGTACGCAGCGATAGCGACCAAGAAGTCACCGATGCAGTACCAGATACCGAAGGTCAAGATCACACGGAAACGACCCCAGCGTTCATCAGCCAAGTAGGCTCCGAAGATCGGTGACATGTAGCAAATGGACGTCCAGGTCGACTTGAGGGAAGAAGCTGAGACGGAGCTCCAGCCGATGCGCATCATGAAGTTCTTGAGACCCTGGTTGATACCGTAGTAACTGAGACGCTCGGCGAGCTCCATCATGAGGATGAAGAGCGTGACCTCGAGCAGCACATTCTTGTATTTGCGCGGGCGGTTGTCCCAGACGGTGGCATAGGCGGTGGCAGGCGTGCCAAGCGGCGTCTTGAGAGGTGAGTCGAGTCCCATTGCGCAGGGCAGAGGAAATTGAAAAGTGAGCAGGTTGGTGGTGGTGGTGGCGGGTCTCGACAAAGTGACACGTTGCAAGACCGAAAACGAAAGATATCGTAGCGAAATAGGAGTCGTGGCAGTGTCGCAGAGCTGGCATCAACCACTTGCATGTCTGTGTGCGCCTCCCAGCTGGAGTGCAGGATTCAGTAAAAAAAAGCTGCATGTAAGAGCAGTGATGGCATCGCTTAAGCGAAGATCACGGTAATTTTCAAAGATTTGAGCTCCCAGTCCTGTCTGTATCTATCACACTCGACACCCACAAGCAGCAAACGAAAGATGGATCACTTTGCACACACCGCACTGCCGAATATTCGCTTGGTAGACGAGATTTAGACGCAAACGAATGTGCCAGTACGACACAAACATCGCGACCAAGCACTTTAGCAGATCGGTAGTGCCTATGAAAGCGACGAGTGCAGATCGAGAACAAAATCTAAGGACTTTTTCGTCGAGGGATGATGGCGCACACTTTAAATCTGTAAAGAGGTGCACCAGCCGCGCCTGACAACCAGAATGGTTGACTGCTGCTCTCAAATGGACTTTCTCTCGATTGACTTTCTTTCGCGGTACTTTCTTTTCCCCTCGTCAGGTTCCATGCAGTGTTTGCCGAGATGAACAACCGCACAACCCAGATATTCGAGCTGGCGACGCTGTGCTTTTAACTTGAGAAATACTACGCCAGATTAATATATAGCGACTTGGCTAAGCGGTCTCATTTCACTTTTGTGCAGCAGCTCCATGGAGAGTTCGACGTCCATCAACCGCAGAGATCAGGGGGATGCGGCTGGTGCTTCGCAACGAAACACGCGGCCGTTCGTTTCCATATCATTTCGAGAGTGGACCGTGCTCCACTCAGACTCGGACCACCTTGCATTCACAATTGGTGTTTGGCGTTCCAATCAAACGCAGGATCGGCGATCTCCGCGTTGACGTGGTGCAATGGCGCGCTGTCATTGGCGCTCGCTTGGCGCGATGTGTTGTCATGCAGACAATGAGTCTACCACATGGTTTAGTCTGAGGAGGTCCAACCGGCCAGCCTTTCTCATCTAGCTGACCTGATCTCTTCGTTACCCTGGTCTCAAGAGAGACGGTTCATAGTACCGTAAATATCGTACAAAAGAGATACACACTCTACTTGATTTCTTGGTGGTATCTCAAGCCGACAGCTTTTTGCTTTCATAGAAACTTTCAGTAGACATCCAATCACGAGCATTGGACGCTTGTGCCAGACGAACTTCAACGGCGCCACCTTGGTGTGCGTGTTGATTTGATGGGAGCTAATGAGGAGGAGAAGAGACTGCGGAACTCTATGAAGACGAAGTCACATGATGCGAGTCACCTGAGACCGCTGCGTGTGACTAATAATGAGACCGTGTCTTTTCCTGTTTTGTGTCGCATAGAAACAAGTCAAAACAGATCCAAGTCAGCCAGAACCAGCTCTTGCCTAACGTTTGCGTTTAAACAAGCGCCGTCAACCACAGAACAGGGTTGCATCATGAAATTCATGAAAAAAAGAAATGGATCCAGCAACAGCTTACACATCAGCAGGTGAGACTAAAAACTGGAAGTTTGGACAAGGAACCACGCAACCACAGAACGCGGCGCAATCACGAGAAGTGATGAGTTTGCTCGATTCGGCAGCAATGCAGACAAACAAAAGCAGTAAACAAGGCTTCACGTTTACTCGTACTCAACAGCACTCGCTTTATTTTCAAAGTACGAACATGCACAATCAATGACCTAGATACACAGTCGCCTATTTGCCAGCGGCAATGCTTTCGCGGGAGACGATCGAGTCGTTACCAGCACGCAGGTCGCCGCTGTCCTCGTACGTCTTCGAGGTCGAAAAGCCAAAGTCCATCTTCTTCATCACGAACACAAAACCAATGAGGTTGACGACGCTCACAGCTCCCACCGTGAAGAACATGTACTCCAGGTTGCCTTCGTTCAGGTCGTCCGATGGCAAGTACGGACGGAACATGATCGTGAACACCGACGTCATGATACTGCCCATGCAACTCATCAGCAAGTTGGTCGCTTGAGCCGTACTCTTCAACGACAACGGCACGGACGTGTAGAAGACTTCGTAGGCTGTGACGTTGATCAGACATTCAGCGAGGGCGATGAACACGTAGTTCGGGATCGCGCCAGCCCAGTACATCTTGTTCATTGGCTGATCACTGCCCTTGTCAAGAATTGGACCGCCGTCTGGACCAACAAGAGCACCCGAGTTACGACGAAGGATTTCGAAGATACCCGACCAGAAGATGCCGACAGCAGCGAGAATGAGACCAACCAACGCCTTGCCAAATTGACTTGGAGCCTTGCCAACCTTCTTCGTGTAGAACGGGTAGATGATCGAGTCCAAGATCGGGATGCAAATGACAATCACAATTGGATCGAAGACACCGAGCATCGCACCTGGGACCTGGGATGAGTCTGGGTCGCTCGTGTCGAGACGCAAGTCGCACTGCTGGGTGATCGACTGGAAGTTGGCATCGGTCTGGTCGTACGCACAGTTCCAGATAACCGTGAAAGCGGCGAATGGAAGCACCCGAACGAGACGCTTGTAGCCATCGACACGTTCGTCGTCGAAGTTGCCACCGCGGGAGATCTTGGACGCGTCGAGGAAAGAGTTGTCCAGACCGACGTAGATCCAACCGACAACACCAAGCAAGATGAAAGCGCCAGCAACGTACGAGAAGTCTTCACCAGTCTTTCCGTGGCTCGCAGTGAAAGCAGCAATGATGTTCACAATGAAACCCATGAAGAGCGATCCAGTCGAAGCCAAAAGCAACTTTCCCTTCGTGGTGACACTAGCATTGGAGAAGGCGAGTTTGACGAATCCAGACAACGCCTTGTCCGTTGGCTTCATGTGCACGTAACGAGGGTAACCAATGAGCAGGAACACAATCGCAATCGCCATCACAGCAGCACAGATCATGTACGTCGCAAAGTAACCATACTCCGCAGGAATCAAACTGGAACCGTCAACGCACAACGTCGAGAAGTAGCCGTACGACACCGTCGCACCAGCATTGATGCAGAAGTAGAAGTAGCTGAAGTACGTGTTCTTCTGGACGACTTCCTTTGGATCGTTTGGGTCGAACTGGTCGGCACCAAGCGTGATCACATTCGACTTGATCGCACCAGTACCGATACCGATACCGATGAACAGACCAATGACGAAGATCGGGTTCACGACCGAACTGTTCGTCATGATGCTCGGGTACGCAGCGATAGCGACCAAGAAGTCACCGATGCAGTACCAGATACCGAAGGTCAAGATCACACGGAAACGACCCCAGCGTTCATCAGCCATGTACGCGCCAAAGATCGGTGACATGTAGCAAATGGACGTCCAGGTCGACTTGAGCGCGGACGCCGAGACGGAGCTCCAGCCGATGCGCATCATGAAGTTCTTGAGACCCTGGTTGATACCGTAGTAACTGAGACGCTCGGCGAGCTCCATCATGAGGATGAAGAGCGTGACCTCGAGCAGCACATTCTTGAATTTACGTGGACGGTTGTCCCAGACACTGGCGTAGGGGGCGGCAGGCGTGCCAAGCGGCGACTTGAGTGGCGATCCCTTGTCCATCGTTGCTCACGAGACTGGAAATTGGGAAGTGAGCTGCAGGGGCGAACGGGACGATCGGAGCTCCTCGTTGCACGTCGACTGGCTGCGGTCGATGGCAGTCACGCGCTGCAGCACCTACAGTGCGATCTGAGGTGGGGAGCGCACTTATGCGCCTGGGATATCGGGAGACCGCGCCGAGGATGTGCGCTCCATTCCGCTCGAGTACGGTTTCGTACACATTCGTACATCCCCCTCCCACCGCGCAAAGGTGAATCCTTCACGTTGTGCAAGCAAACACTCTGATGCTGTGAGAAAGGACAGACAGTAGATCTCGTGGCCTTTCTCTGCTCGTGACAAGAGAACGGTCTCAGGTTGTCATGACGTGAAAAGCAGATAGCCAATCACGTCGCTCTGTTAGGTCGTGTCATTATGACGAGCTCCCATACGCGGATTTTATTGGATGACATTGTCGTACCAATACGGGGTAGGGCTAATTCTTGTCATTCTCGCAATACCATGATTGGACAAGCTCCTTTTTTGCACAGATGGCTGAGAGGTTGACTGGGTGTGCAGAGCAGGGGCAACTGTTTCGTGTTCTGTCATCTGACTAATACCTGTTAATCGAGTCTCATCATGACGCTGTGTGCACGTCAAAACAACAAAAAGCTCATGTGAAAGAAGCGCAATGGAGCTGCTCATTACATGCCACGCTTTACAAACCCAATGAAAGGAGAAAGAGATTCGTCAACTGCTACACAACCGCCTACTTGGTGGCACCGATGCTCTCCCGGGAGACGACCGAGTCGTTGGCGATCAAGTTGTTCTCGTCGTTGTTCTCAGGGGACGACGCAAAGCCAAAGTCCATCTTCTTCATGACCAGCACGAACGCAATCATGTTGACAACGCTGACTGAGCCAACCGTGAAGAACATGTACTCCAAGTTGCCTTCGTTCAGGTCGTCCGATGGCAAGTACGGACGGAACATGATCGTGAACACCGACGTCATGATACTGCCCATGCACACCATCAGCAAGTTGGTCGCTTGAGCCGTACTCTTCAACGACAACGGTACAGTCGAGTAGAAAACATCATACGCCGTGACATTGATCAGACATTCAGCGAGGGCGATGAACACGTAGTTCGGGATCGCGCCAGCCCAGTACATCTTGTTCATTGGCTGATCACTGCCCTTGTCAAGAATTGGACCGCCGTCTGGACCAACAAGAGCACCCGAGTTACGACGAAGGATTTCGAAGATACCCGACCAGAAGATACCGGTTGCCGCAAGCACCAAACCAGTCAACGCTTTGCCGAACGCACTTGGAGCCTTGCCAACCTTCTTCGTGTAGAACGGGTAGATGATCGAGTCCAAGATCGGGATGCAAATGACAATCACAATTGGATCGAAGACACCGAGCATCGCACCTGGGACCTGGGATGAGTCTGGGTCGCTCGTGTCGAGACGCAAGTCGCACTGCTGGGTGATCGACTGGAAGTTGGCATCGGTCTGGTCGTACGCGCACTGCCAGATGATAGTGAATGCAGCAAACGGAAGCACCCGAACGAGACGCTTGTAGCCATCGACACGTTCGTCGTCGAAGTTGCCACCGCGGGAGATCTTGGACACGTCAAGGAAAGAGTTGTCCAGACCGACGTAGATCCAACCGACAACAGCGATGACCACAAAGACACCAGCGATGTACGAGAAGGTCTCACCGGTTTTGCCTTTGCTCGCAGTGAAAGCAGCAATGATGTTCACAAAAAACGCGATAAAGAAGCATCCAGTGCTTGCCAGAAGAAACATTCCCCTACGAGTCACTCCGGCGTTCGACAACACAAGCCTAACGAATCCAGACAACGCCTTGTCCGTTGGCTTCATGTGCACGTAACGAGGGTAACCAATGAGCAGGAACACAATCGCAATCGCCATCACAGCAGCACAGATCATGTACGTCGCGAAGTAACCGTACTCCGCAGGAATCAAACTGGAACCGTCAACGCACAACGTCGAGAAGTAGCCGTACGACACCGTCGCACCAGCATTGATGCAGAAGTAGAAGTAGCTGAAGTACGTGTTCTTCTGGACGACTTCCTTTGGATCGTTTGGGTCGAACTGGTCGGCACCAAGCGTGATCACATTCGACTTGATCGCACCAGTACCGATACCGATACCGATGAACAGACCAATGACGAAGATCGGGTTCACGACCGAACTGTTCGTCATGATGCTCGGGTACGCAGCGATAGCGACCAAGAAGTCACCGATGCAGTACCAGATACCGAAGGTCAAGATCACACGGAAACGACCCCAGCGTTCATCAGCCAAGTAGGCTCCGAAGATCGGTGACATGTAGCAAATGGACGTCCAGGTCGACTTGAGGGAAGAAGCTGAGACGGAGCTCCAGCCGATGCGCATCATGAAGTTCTTGAGACCCTGGTTGATACCGTAGTAACTGAGACGCTCGGCGAGCTCCATCATGAGGATGAAGAGCGTGACCTCGAGCAGCACATTCTTGTATTTACGTGGACGGTTGTCCCAGACACTGGCGTAGGGGGCGGCAGGCGTGCCAAGCGGCGACTTGAGTGGCGATCCCTTGTCCATCGTTGCTCACGAGACTGGAAATTGGGAAGTGAGCTGCAGGGGCGAACGGGACGATCGGAGCTGCTCGTTTCGGCCTCGAGCCTTGTGGATCAGGTCGAGAGCAATACTGTATGTGTGCGAAAATGGCTCAACGAAATCCACTCATCCATCGTCCAATCCAGACAAATCGAGCCACGCATCCTTCTCCTATGCGAAGCACGAGGCGTCCCGGCTAGGCTGGGATGTCAAAGGGAAACAAATGTATGGCGGTTCAACCGTTAAAAAGAACGGGAGGGAACGGTACTTTAATCTTTTAATCCTTTCTGGTTCCAAAATTAACACGGTACCTCTGTTACAACTTAGGGAAAGGGTTGTGGCTAAACATCTGGAGTAGGTAGAAACGGTACAGAAGCGAACGTAAATGAGACGTGCACTGCAAAAAGAGCACTCAGCAGCGGCTTGCCTCTGTCCGAGGTTTTTGGTTCCGTTTTTTTTATGTCCTGTCCCGAGTGTGCTGACAGAAAGACACAGAAAAGCGAAACGTGTCTTGCAGATTGTGAATGGTGCCTGTCTTTCGTGGTCTTGATGCTGCAACGGGGGGATGCGCAGGAAATGAAGTCAATCTCCCACCCCGAACCACTCAACAGCCTCCCTCCCTCTCTTGTGATCAAAAGTCCACTCATCCGTCAGGCGAAAGCCAATCAAATCGAGTCGAGTGTGAATGAACGAGCGTGCGTGGACTCCGAGGGAGGTCTCTGAGCGTGTCCACACGCAGTTGGCGAAGCGAAAAGTGTAGGTTCCTTCGAGCAACGAAGGAAAGAAAGAGGCGGAGCGTCTTGACTTCGCACGAATCGGTGAAGACGAACGAAGATCAGCCATACTGTAGGTGTTGTTAGGATGGGTCTTGATGGCGGCGAATTTGTAATTCGTCAAGTCTCTGTTGCCAACAGAGACTCCAATACACTGACAAAGAGCGCTTTAACCGTGGTTGATTGGAGCCTTGACAGGATTTTCCTGCGTTTCTTCCACCTGTGGCTCTCGGTATTGTAATGCCAGATGTGCGCTGTGCATGCGTCGAAATCGACACGAGCGCTTAAGCAGAAAACTGCAAACAGCGTGGAGGGTGCTGCCAGTCTCTTTCTATGTGGCCAGTGATAATGCGGTATCGTAATGCAAGCAAATTACGAAATAAATAAAAAAAAAAAGCAACAGTTGATGCCAAGTAAAACTGCGCAAGTCGGACAGGGCTGTAAGTTCAGGAGCAAAGTCGTATGCCTTGTTCGACCTCCATGCAATGAAAATCAGCTCCATTTTTCAATGGCATTGTTTGCAAAGGCTACTGCGAAGAAATCACCACAAACTCTCAATCGAAACAAACTTTGGCTGCGGTTGAGATGCGCCAATGTAAGGGGCAAACTGGGCGGTGAGGGGGAGAGAGCGGTTCTCATTTTGCTCCCAGCTGCAAGAGTTTTTCTTCATCCAAAGTATGATTTCGACTTAAATCATCTGATTATTTTGGGTATCATTAAAAATTCGGTAGCTCCGGAACAGTCATTTTGGGCTTTGTCACGTCGATGATTTCTTACCAATCAACAGTATCAAGCAATCATGAACCAGCGAACCAAACAGCGTGATTTTGTTGCGTCATAATTCTCGACGCAGTGATTGGCGGAATTCTTTAAACCACCCAACTGGCCTACCCCTTGTGTATCACATGTTGGGGACACAAACGCGACGTTGAAGTGGCATGAGCTCTTTGCAACATGCAGAAGTCGATGCCTCGCACTCTCTCTCTCTCTCTTGGGAGGAGAAGAGAGGAGGCGAGTCTGTCTATTGCTGATATATAATGTCGTGATGCGCCTCTCTTCCGCGCTGCACGTGATCTTGCCACGGCAAGAGTTTATCCAAGTGACTCAGCGCCAGCCTCACTCATCACGGCGATGCTGCCGCATGGCATCTGCGTCCGTGAGGTTGGTTGCATCTGCCAGTCTCTTTGACAGCGCTGACTGCTCTATAACGTTGCAGCCGTAGCGAGTATCCGCGAAATCGGCCTTCAATCTGAGGTGAGCCCTCGTCGTTCATACGAAAGCAGCCATCAGTCAGCCACGCTAAAGTGTGTCTTCGTCACACTGACGGCAGTGTGATAAGAAACATCCTGATCACGCTCCCTTGCTTGAGCTCTCGCGGGAATCTGCTGCGTCAGGTTGACATGTTTCTGCTCCAGGCGACCCCGCGCATGCCGGTACACATTCATTCCTGCTGCATCCATTTGGTTGACTGGATCGGACATAAGTGCGTTCGCTACGAGAGAGAAGATCCAACCGAGAAAGGCGCTCAGGGGCCATCGGCGGAATGGCTTGCTGGAGTGGCTGCTTTACCGAAGAGAGCCCGCTGTCTCTATTTGGATGTTGACTTTCCAGGTTGCACTTGGGAGCATCTTCTTGGCTGCACAGATTACTGTACAGCGAACTTCATGGCTGTTTCACGCTGCCTTCTTGTTCAAGGTGTCTGCAATACAGAGTGTTGTTTTGCAAACATTTTGAGGGAGGATGGTCTCAATGTTGCTTGCTACGTGTGCTTTGCATACTCATACGACCTACCCAGCCTTCGGTCTTCGACAACAACACAAATGATTGCCTTGAAGCCATCATTCTTACTCTTGTTGTACGAAGCAAACCCATTCCGTTTGTTCGCATGTGTTGTTTTGCTTGATGCCACCGTTCGACAAGCAATCATTCCCTTCGTTCTAAATATCGTTGGAACGGGTACATGCTTCCCACCGATGTCCTCTGTTCGATGGTGCAAGTTAATTCTCAAAACGATGAACAATTGTTTTTGTTTGCGTTGCTGCGTTTCGCGAGCCGACGAGGATTGCGAAGCGAAAATCTCAGTCCAACAACTGTTGTCGCGGCGTGAATTCGATTTAACGGTTTCACAGCGTCGCCATCGATTTTGTTCGTCTCATGCATCTGTGGACGATTGGTCCGGAGGATATCAGTCACTGAGCTGCCATGCAGATCTTCCGCTTGTCAGATCTTGAGGAGTGACCCACAAGGGAGTCGAGCCGCACGCACAAGATTGCTCTACAAATCTGGAACTCTAGTCGTATAGCTTTGTTCCCCATTTTTGTGGTGAGTACGACACAAATCGTGCTCAACAAAACCCCACCGAATGTGGATTGCACTCATATTATCTGCTGTTCCCTCGCTGGTGCTTCATACCTCTAAAAAGGTACTTCGAAGTGTGAAGCGACGTCTCGTTCTGAAAGATCAGAGGTTTTCCTCACTCCGCTGTTGTGTCCAGTCAAAGGCTGAGGCACACAGCACCACACTTATTGTATACCCTGTTAAAAACAACGAGAGCAAATTTTCAAACGCAGTGTTGAGGTCTCTTGGGTACAACTGAAAAGAGAGCAGTCTCTGCCCCAAAGCCCTGCCTTTGGCGGCACGATCGTAAGCCACAACAACTTCGACGCCGCAGTGAGCAAGACGAGCAGCATGGGGAGTGCTAAGGATACCATCTCAGAAACCAAGGGGACCGCCAATCTGCCGCCCTTATCACAGTCACCACGATTCTCCCACGAACAACTTTCGAAGCCCTTAGCTCCTGTCCGGATCCGCATCCAGCGCATCTACCTCTCGGTGATATCGTTGACGGTACTGACGGCGATCATTGTGCTCATGAGTCTGTGTGCGAACGGAGGAATCACGTTGGAGACTTTCGACTCGACAGAAAAAGACAGAGACTCACAGACAACGTTGGTGAGCCAGTACAACTCGTACTCCGGGTACTTGATGTCCGCGCTCACGCAGCCGATCGAACTCTTCTTCCCGATGGTCATCGCTGTCGCGTTTCTCTGTTTTTGGACCGAGTTCAGTTTGGATCGATCCACGGCGTTGCAGTCCAAGTACGTGGTCTTGGTAGCCACGATGGTCGCCATGTACCTGCTCAACACTGGTTTCAGTGCGATCAACGTGCAGGTCGCACCTCAGCCTCCGCAATTGTTCATATCGGCACGCGACCTCACTCAAAGTGCGCTTGACAACGATGTGGACTTGGCGGTGTACACTGCTCTTCGTATGCCGTTCGCGACAACATCCGACAAGAGTCTCCGAGAAGATAGTGCGAAGAACTTGCTCACGAACACGCTGTTGCGGAACAGCATTTTGCACGAGGAGCTCAGTCCAAAACCGCAATGCATGCATTCCAGGGATCGAACTGGATACGTTCTTTAGCGAACTATGGGTTCCCTTCGCGCACATGGCACAGCAACACCCTCAAAGAATCTATCGCGCCGACTCAATCCGTCAAATTTGTTCCCCGGAACTCGATCACCATCAAATTAATCGATGGCACCACGCACTCTGGGAATGCATCTCAAACGCTACCCATGGAAAAACACAAAGCCTTGAATTTAGCACTCCACAGCGTTCTGATGGCGCAGGAGTTGATCAATCAGTGGGATATCAACGGATTGGCGCTCCTGACCAACTTTGCACAAGATGCGATCAACGAGTTCTTTGTCCCTGCCGACGAAGTCGTTAATTCGTCGACAAACTATCCTATCCCGATGGACACCGCGAGGATTTGTACGAGTTTCCATTGCTGGATCTCTTGAAATCTGGTCCACTCTCCAACAGCAGCACAGACGAGGATGCTCTGAAGTACGTGAACAAAACCTTACCTCAATTGTTCAACCAAGCTGCGAATGTATCCGCGACCGAAGTTGAAGTGGAGTTTACACAAGCGAACCTCGCAGAGGGTATCACATTTGATGCGATCACCCTCGAAATCCCATTGCTCCAGAATTTTCTTAGTCGCCAGATTGAGTACAACGATTCGCAAGGCGGATGGGAAGTTGACGAGACCCCACCGACAGCTATTGCGACATGATTGCTTATGATAGCTGTAGCCCAAGCGCGTGCGCACTGCCAGACGACGGCGAGCGGGTTTACGTCCGACCGCACGCCATGGCGCTCGCGGCTTGTTGGAACATCAAATCGCGAGAAGACCCAAGCGTGAGATTTGCACAGAAGATTAACGGCTCCGCCACCTCAACGTTGAGACCCTTTGTCTTTTGCTCGAACATGTCGGCCACATCAATGTACAGCATCGGCTTCGGGAAACGCATTAAAGGTGACGAAATCACATCTCGATCGGTTCAAACACGTTTGGGTGCAACGACCATTGTATCGTTGAAAAACGCACACAAGTTGTACTCGATCACAGTCGGTTTGCTCTCCTGGGAGACGCGCGATCTCGCTGATTGGTACGGTGCGAAATGTCTACGAAGCGACGACACGATGCGCCGTGGGTTGAGCTACAAGCTTCAGTCCACAAACCCGGAACAACATCTTCTTGTTGGCAGCAGACGATTGTCGGCACACAGTTTAGAACCAAGGGACGACTATGCCGAACAGGTAACAGATTACATGATCTCGTTGGCGACGACGGCAGATATCCATAGCCAGAATGACAAGATCAAGCGTGAAGTGATTCTTCCCCGAAACTTCGATAATGTGAGCTGGCCGAGTCCTTCCGATGTCGACTCTGAAAATTGCTCCATGGATGCTGAAGACTTCGTGCACCGCACAGTATTGAACCATCTCTACATCGAAAAGACTCTGCAGCCAGTGTACACGGCGGCGTTCTTCTACCTCTTCCAAGATGCTGCTGTGCACGGCGTTCTCAACAACTCAGCGAACAGTTCCCTTGGGAGTTCGGTCACTCTCGCCTTTGTCAACAACATCCGACTCATTGACATCAAGCTGTCGAGTCCACTGTCGAACGCCATTTCCACGTTGTGTACCGCCTGTATTCTCTTTGGGATCGCTATTGCGATCGTGATTAGTGATAATCAAGGGAAGACAAAACTACAGCAAGCGCTGGACGCGCACAGCGTTACCGAAGCCCTGATTAACGAGAGGAAATTCCCGCTCTTGCTCTTCAAGTCGACGATTGACGTACGTGAAGGTGCCAAGATAACAGCGAACTTCCTCAAAATGACGATGAGAAGCTTGCAAAGAACTCGCCTTTGGACGGGTTTCGCCTTGAGCGTGGAGTGCTGACCCACGCAGACGGGAGACATGTTGTTCTCGATCTCAACCAAATAGCACTAGTTTGACACACTGTTGGAGAACACTATCCCGAACGGTCGAAAGTATCGTGACTACCGAGAGAGAGTTTTGCAGACACTTGTACTCAGTCACGTGGGCACACTGCATCGAAACAACAAAATGCACACCAAACATTTGGATGTCATTCGTGGCATGGCTTGTGGTATAAGGAGGAGCGCTGGATTTCTAATGCACTCACCTTCGCCTTGCATTACGTTGAGGGAACTGCCTGAAGTCATTACCACATTTAACTTCGGTCAGTAGCAAGCTGCTGCTTTCATACGATCCTGCTAAATACCCTCGAACTTGGATTAGCATCACTGGTGTTTTCTACTCTTCTCTCGTTTCCCTCAAACTATCTGGTCGCCAACCTCGCGAAATGGGATGGGTTGGCTCTAGTTTCTAATACTGAACGCCAGATCCGTTTTGCCATACTTAACTCACGCATTGAAATGGATCTGCTTGGAATCGAAGAGCGACACTCGGTTACCTGTCGTTGTGTCCTGCAGCGTGATCGCCGATGCGCGAAAGTCGCTTAGCGGCACTTTCTTCCCTGCCATCGAGGAGCTACGATCGGGTTGATGCTCGATGGACTTGCCCAGCAGCAGCGTTGGGAATTTGTAGTCGTTCACCATCACTTCGGCGACCAGATGCGCGTTCTCGTCTTTCCGCAGCGAGTCCTCAATTCGTTTCCCGAAGAGAATGACACCTCCGCTGAAGAGGACAAGCAGCACACAACCCCCGATCGTGAATCCGATATTGAGCGTCGGAATGGACGCGCGAACATCAATCTCTTGGATGTTCCCCAGGAACGCGAGCGTGTATCCAAAGAACCCTTCGGTGTTTTGCAGCGGCTGGAGGTCGCGCACGACTGCATTCTGGAACAAAAAGTAAAATCCAGCGGTGTACGCCGCTTGCAGCGGATGCTCGATGAAGAGGTGGTTTCTCTCCATGAACGTCACGT